>CM042193.1:5432832-5454405 GCA_023539305.1 Ilex asprella
CAATGTTATCTTCATATTTTGAACCAATGGCAGAATTTGCTTCTTGACATTAGAACTTGTGGACTCCATCAAACATTAGAACTTGGTTTTAATCCAACAATTCCAATGACGTCATGTCATTAGGTCAGTAAATTATATCAAATTTTTAAGTCCCAATAGCATTTTCCATCCGAAGTAGCAACAAAAATGCAAAACCAGCAACACAATTTGTATATGGCTTTAGCACCTTTATGCCCCAAAGAGTTGAAGGTTGTTTTGCAATATTATCTTCATATTTTGAACCAATGGCAGAATTTGCTTCTTGACACCCCCCCTCCCCACACACACACAAAAAACACACACGCATTCACACAAACCGATATAGAATGAATGACAATCACATACTTGTACGTTATATGGATGCATCAACACAGCTTAATTAATCTCCCAGATTTCACTGGCATAATGAAGATATTATATTCAGCCACTCACCTGAACATATTATTTAAGTAGAACAACATAACAATCTTACATCCAAATTTGCTGAATCAAACTCAATATTAATGGCAAGAGATTCACATCTAACAAATATTAACTCCTACATCTCCCCATGCATAAACTTTGTGGTAAGTAAATATCTTATTGGATCAAAAAACCCATACATTATATCGCTGAAGCCATAAATTACTTCCCTCTATCAGAGACAACACCACCCCACATCATTGCTATGTGAACTCAACAGCTCTATGCATCCTAACATCTGAACTTCTTGTCCCTCAATGCCTTCCCTGTAAATGGGGCACAAATTGTGAGTCTATCATAGTAGTGTAACATCTAATTGTCTTTGCATTCCGTATGGAAGCCAAGTAAAATGCTACAAAAAATAAAATTCTTGTCGACATAAAACTGGCACAGATAAACATATATCAGCCATATTAATCATTCAAGAAAGTAGACCTTGATGACTATGCAAACAAAGACTGAAACATCTTGGAAATTCCCAAAAATGATATCAAAGGGTACATATATGGACACGCTACATCCTTGGCATAGATCGGCAAGAATTTTTTTTTTTCGGGTATGTAATATTGCCAAGAACTATACCATAGCCCATGCAAAATCTTACCAATGACAGAATAGGAAACTACAGTGTACCCTCTTGGATACAAGAGAAGGGTAGTGCTAAACAAGAGTTCTGCCGATGACTAGATTCCAGTGCTTTAAAAACGATTCTGGATCAAACTTCCTTTTGTTAGCCAGCCTTGTGTCAATTTACTTGGGCAAAGGAAGAAAATTTGTTAAAATCATTGTTACTGAAATCTGTGACTTCAATATACAAGTTACATAATTAGGACAAACATTCTGGTCAAACCTGAAGACTATCTCGTAGAACCACAAGCTTCTTGGAATTACGAGTTCCTGAAATTCATTACGTTATTCAAAACTAAAATTACTTTTGCTTCTCTCTCTCTGAGAAAAGTTCTGATCATTCGTGAGCGCAAAGCAATTATTGATGAGTAGTATACATAATCTTATACAATCCTTCATCCTACCCAAATCTCATAAGCTTGTGTGACGAGGCACTTCAATATCAATCAATGAATAGCATTGATAGAAAAAAGGATGGTGCTTCATCTGCTATTGGATCAAATTTGTCAACCCTTGGAATTATAAAATACCCACTCCATAACACAACACTATCACCAGAGACACTGTCTTAGTGAGCAAAAGAAAAATACAGAAGTAAAAGTTACGGTCAAGAGAACTTCTCAAACCGACAGCTTTAAAATAAGGAAACGATGTATCATGCATTGACTTTCAATATTCAATTACCTTACGTTTCTTGAGCTTTCTCAATCCACCATTGGCATTTTTTAAACCTGTTGTTTGCTCACCGGTGTCGTCCTCTAAAGGTAAAGTTTTAATCTCATCATAGAAACTTTCGGTCAATCCAAGCAATCTAGAAGAAGCAATGAAAAACAGTCAAACCTAAATAGTAAAATAAATAAATATGCCCCTCAGATTGTGATCTGTCAGATCAACCAACCAGAGACTAATACAGTAAGAGTTTAAAGGCAAACAACAACAATTGTTCAACAACACAATGATTGTTGTATTCAAATTGGATTTACCCATTTCGTGACTTCTTCATATGTTTCATTTTCTTTTTCTCCAATTTTGTAAGAGGAGCACGAATAAAGAGCTCCTCTTCTCTCTGTGCACGCTCTTCCATCTTTGCCATGTACTTAGTAAGTTCTCTACTTTCAGTTCCAACAATTTCCCTCACCTGAAATATTCATGGTCAATCAAAGTATAAGATAGACTATTTTTCGCAATTAGATCATAAAAACACAAAAAATAGAGTCATTCCGAATTAGGGAAACCACAACAGTAGTCCGCAACTCACCTCTTCAGGCCTTCCCTCGAGATCATCCATTAATTCTCTCACATATGAGCTCTGCCTGGCTTGTCGAAGAGTCTCTTTCTCCTTTCTTAAAGCATTTTTCTCATGTCTTGACATCTTATCTTCTTCCATAGAAGCAGGTGCAAATTTCGGGGGCCGATACACACCTGCATCCTATAATTCACGAGCATGGAGTTATTTAATATAAGTAATTAGTACTATCCAAAGAAATTTTAATCTTAATGGTAAAGAAATTGATGGCGGTAATCTTTAATGCATATACTCCATTCTCAAAAAAATTATTCAACATTATCACTTCAACACCTTTAACCCACCTCAGAAGTCGTATTTGCTTTGCCAACAAGCAAATCTGGGTTTGGACGGTACTTCAACAAGTCCTCTGTCTTTTGAGTTGCATCACCTTCTTTATCACTCAAGCCTCCTTTATCTGCTGCATTTCCTGTAACCCTTGTGAGCTTCTGAATTTGGTATTGTAATTTCTTGTCAATTGGCCGAATCTGCAAAGAATAGAATGATGAGGAATAGAATATATATCATAATCAGGCCCAAGCCCTGATAACAAGTGAAGCACATGCGTACTTTCTCCAAAAACAATCTGATCTCTACAAGGCTCTGAACAACAGGATGTCCCTCAATTGAGAACCCTTTTGCCTTGCGGAGCAAATAATAGACCAGTGACTGGCAATAATTTAGAAGTAGCAAATGCTTGGCTTCAAGGTAGCTTATCCCATCGGCTGTCGAAAAATGATCTGCTTTCACCTGATAGACAAAACACACAGAGTACTCAAATAAGAAATAAATCCAAAGTAGATTTTTAAACCACTTCTAAAAAAATGGTGGATAAGTTTAGGTACTTCCATTGAACATGAAAAGCCATTAGGTGCTTCAACTTCTAACATTGCAAAACAGAGGTGGCAAGGCATTAGTAAACTACTGCACTGCAAGCATATGCTGAGGGTGTTGGCAATGAGAGTAGATATGCAGAAGGTAGTTATGACATTGGCAACAATGTTGGTTGTGGTAGTGTGGTGAAAAGAAACAGCTATGATTATAACGAGTTTCTAGTAATGACAAGCACTGATAGTTCAGTGAAGGGAACTGCAATTGTAGGATTGAACATATCAATACTTGGTAGGTATATTTCGTGTTTCTACAGATTCCTGTAATTAATTCCAATAAATATAGAAACACAAGAAATTATTGCTTTGTATAGGGTACATACATATGCAACCAAAAAACAAGGCAATAAATAATGCCCTAAAGCTTTTACTTTTTCTGATTTTCTCTTGCTTCCCTACAGAACATTCCAGAAGCACATCAAAGAAATAATGAACCTGCTTTTCTTCCCCTCACTTCTCTCTTTCTTTCCTTTTTTTTTCGGTTTTTGTTTAAAAGCTCTTAATTTGCTACTTTAGCAGTAAGAAAACAATTTGACAATCAATGCCTTAAGGTTGCAAGTTTCCCTACCTTTGCAGTTAGAGCTTGCACTTTACTTCTCACTGCATCCAGTCCATCCTTCATTTCTTTCAACAATGCTACTAATTGAGGGGCTTCTCTGGAAACAGACCCACAAAACAAACAAATAAAAACAGAATGATTGTGATAGCAGCTCTACATAAGACGTTCATACCATTGAGTATATAAAAACAAATTTTGAAATCTCTAAGGCTGCGTGTTTGGCAGCATCAAATTGGGGCTTTGGAACTGAAATTGGAGAAAAACCAACTCGAAGTTCAAACAATTTTTCTCCCAATTTCAAACACAGAGTGCAAATACAATGCTGCCAGACACAGCAATATAAATGCAAGGATCAATTTTTCCAGAGTACTCCATAAAACATATGTCTACAGATGTATACACATTATGAACAAACTTACTTTCTTATTCTTTCACTGCAACTGGACGAATTATTCATCTCTTCCATGTTTTTATGTCACTATCGCAACTGGAAACTCTGCAACCACTGTTGAAATTCAATTTTGTTGAAAAAAACATAAAAAGTAAACGAATTATATTTGGGATCCTAACTGAAGATATATTACAAAATATCTCTAAGATTATGTTAAAATTAACTTACATTTCTTCCCACAGTGTTTCCAAGGAATATTTTCTATCAAAACAAACAAACTCAAACATACACGCACAGACCCATTTATCTATTAGCCAATTAACCCTCTTTCTGCTATCAAATTCAAGCGCAAGGGTAGTTAAAGTGAATGAACCAACCCAATTGAACACAAAGAGACAAATGAATAATTTCTTATGTTTTTCATCAATCAAATATTGGATTGCGGAAATTCAAAATAAATTCACGTCTTATGAAGCTCTAAAAAATTGTCAACAACTTTATGCTAGCATTTAATTGTTGAATGCTAACTTCCGGGAAAAGAAAGTGTTGAAATACCTCCTGAAATTCTTCAAGTAAAAAAGAGAAACCAAACAAGCACAACAATGAATATTTTGAAACAAAAAATTCGGGAAAATAAAAAAATTATCATGATTTGAGGTGCACAGAGAAAGAAGCATGGCCGGCTCAGCAGTAGAGTCAAAAAAAAAGCATGGGCTTTAAGCCCTACATATTAAAAAAGCCCCAAATTCAATAATGAAATATAAATCAAAGATTAAAATCCATTATAATTTATATTAACAAAAAAAGTAGTGAAAATCTCATCATATGATTTCAATTTCAGAACAATAAAAGGAATTAATAGTCACTCGGAGACTGTCATACAGAGAGTCAGAGAGCAGAGAGAGAGAGAACCTGGGATGCTTGTGGCTTCGAAGATGAGACGGCGAGAGAGGCGAGTCTCCTAGATTCAAAGAGGAGGAGGCGCTAGGGATCGATCGGCTGAGAGAAGCAGAGACAGTCTAGAGTCTGAGTCTCGAAGAGGAGGAGGCGCGGGTTTGTGTGCACAAATTAACACACACAGACACACACACACACACATATATATATATATATCTATACTAGAAGTTAAGTGAAAAATTTTTGATTGCCTATTATATCCTTATAAAAAATATTAAAGGCTCCTATATTCTTATTTATTTAATTATCTAATATTAATTATATATGTAAATGACTCTTCATATACTTTCATTTCTACAAAACTTATTATTCCATGTATTGCACTTTTTTTAATTTTTTAATTACCTAATATTAGTTATATATTCAAATGACTCTTCGTATACTTTCATTTTCACAATAAGTATTGTTCCATACTTTTTTATTTATTTATGAGTAATATTTTATATCTCAAATTTACATCCCAAATGTGTATCCCAAATCAATGGGAACCATTAGATGAGTGGGTTGCAATAAAAAATATTGATGGAACCCACTCATCTAATGGTTTCCATTGATTTTTGATGCATATTGGGATACAAATTTGAAATATATAACATTACTCTTTATTTATTTCCTGAGCTAATGACGCTATCTGTCTTTCATTTACTTTTCATAAATTTTTTTGTTTACAATAAATTCATTAATCATTTTTACTTTATGAAAAATAGTAGATTATCATTAATACAATTATTATGCCATCGATAATCATCATAAAGTTCATTTTATCATTTATCTAATATGAACTGATGTCTAACTTTGTAAACGGTACAAATTCCCGACAATAAATATATTAATTAATGAAATGGAATTTGAATCATTTAATCTTTTATTTTATAGCAACGTGGATAGCTAATAGTAAAAATTTTAATTCCATGAATTTCAATCACAAATTAATATTAATACTATTCCATTCCTCACTAATTCTCTTATACTCGCGTTTTTTATCTGATTGAAGGTTATTGCTCTTTCATATAATTTATGTTTTACTTGGAGCTAGGCTTGCACTAATTTCTTGAAAATTTTCTTCTTGATTTGTCAAGTATTTTTTATTTATAAACAAACGTGATCAATTATGGAAGGTCACTGTGAAAATGACATCTTGAAATTTATTTACTCTAAATCATATACCTTCTATGTGTTTAATTTCAATGGCATTAGGTTCATTTTTTGTTTAACACAGAAACTCATTTTGCGTATTTTGGCAGTATATCTCGCATGTAGAAAAAATTATGTGATTCTTCTCATACATTGAATAATTGAAACAAGATCTTCCATCATCTGGATCAACAAATACTATTTTTTGACAATATACATTTTACCAATTGAATGTGGTAAAACAAATTTTAGTATGTTCATTATAGATTTTTATGGGTAATTTTTTTTTCGGATATTCATGAAGCATATATGACATTTCTTTTGAAATGTAATTTAATCAACTTGTGTGTAGAACATATATAATCAAACTTTTATATAACGAAAACTATTTTACAACTACTACAACATATTAATTAAAAAAAATGAGAAAATATAATTATTAGGGAGAATTATATCTAGATCCCCTGAAGTTTGTCACTTAATCACTCAGACTCCCTTACATTTAAAATATTACACACAGACCCCTTGAAGTTTGTATGCGCCTAACACTTAGACCCCTGTTGTAAATATATCCGTTAATAAATTACACTCAGTCCACTTGAAGTTTGTAAATATATATTACTTAGACCCCTTAAATTTAAAATGTTATACTTAGACCAAAAATAGTCCAATCAAAAACAAAATATCAAAATATTTTAAATTTTACAATTAAAACTCATGTTTTATTGTATCATTTATTCGAATAAAATCAAAAATAAAAATTTAATTTTTTCTTAAAAATTATAATTAATATACAATTATATTGTTTGTTAGAATTTAATTTGATCATTTAAACGACCAAATTAAAATACCAAACTACCTCAATTAAAGCTAAAAGATATTGTGTCAATTACAATTTGACCCTTATTTAATTTTTTTAGTTTTATTCTAATAGATAGTATAATTATATACTAACTATGTGTTTTTTAAACTATATTTTTATTTTTGATTTTATTTTAATTTCAATAAATGACATAGTAGAACATGAATTTTGGATGAAAATTTTATATTCTATTATGAATGACTTAGACCCCTTATTTGATTTCTTAATTTTATTCCAAATAGATAGTACAATTGTATACTAATTACGATTTTTTAAGAAAAAAATATTTTTTATTTTTTATTTTATTTCAATAAATGATACAATAAAACATGAATTTTAATTGTAAAATTTAAAATATTTGATATTCTATATTTGATTGAAGTACATTTAGTTTAAGTATAATATACATAAAAACTTCAAAGGGTCTAAGTGTAATTTATTAATAGATATATTTACAGCAGAGGTTTAAGTGTTATGCGTGTACAAACTTTAAAGGGTCTATGTGTAATATTTTAAATGTCATGGGATCTGAGTGATTAAGTAACAAACCTCAGGAGGTGTGGATATAATTATCCCCTAATTATTATTGATCAAACATCCACGATTTCAACATTTTTAATAATATTATCTCAAATTTCAAAAAAATATAACTTTATTTTTTCCAGGTTTCTACATAAAATTCATAACATTATCTCTGCACTATTTTTCCAAATATGAGTTTGTGTAACTTTTGTGAGGAAATCATTCAAAAGTTTCACGCGAATTCTCATAAATGTAAAAAAATTTGTTGAGAAATTAAAATCAATTTTCATTTGAGTCCAACTTAAATATTCATACAATTCAATCGAATTTAAATTTAAGCAATAATTTATATTTTATACAGGACAGTGAAATTCAGCTCAACTCAACTCAACTCGAATCTTAATCATAATTTTGTTAAATCGAGAATTAAATTTATGTTTGACTCAATTAACATTTCTATCTTAAACTTACAAATTAATTCTTATATATTTCCGTTCACAGTGACACCATAATTTTTTTTTATTTGATCAATAATCTTAAAACAATCTGAGTCATTAAAAACTCAAGATAAACAATGTTAGTTCCCTTATTATATAGATATATCACAAATTACATATATATATTATTTGTTTATTATACTATTTGAATATTATAGGAATTTTTTTAATACAAAATATAACCTATATTATAATCATTCGACTCAATTTCAAGCAAAGAATCTGCATTTAACGTCCATTTGTTTATTAGAAATTATCCTTAATTATATAGAATCACTGACATAATTAATGTATTATCAATTAATTTTTATATTAGTCGTCACAATATGTAAGAAAGAGAGAGAGTTGACTGAGAGAAACGTGTGAGTTGCATGAACATCATATAGTACGAAATAGAGAGAGTTATAAAAGAGCTAGGAGTCTTAGAATTGTGAAAGGAATGAAAATGGTGTTCAAAAAATTGGGGGTCGGATCAATAATTTCCTTAAATGATATGCGCCGCAAAAAGTTCAAGACAAACAACCTAACTACTTTATTATATAAATAATTCTTATGAATTATATTATTAAATAGTTGCAAGCACATAGTATTGTTATGAAATAACACATATATAATGTTTAATATATTTTAGATGTCTAAATTACTAAAACAAATAATTATATGATACCACGCATAACATTGAATATCATTACTATGAGATTACCTTGTAACGGTCCACATATATATTGATAAATTTTAAAAAAAATACAAAAAATATATAATAATACATATATAAGTTTTAATCATTGCGTGTCATCTAGTAATCAATTTATTTCACTTAATTGGTTTTATGGACGAAGATTTGACAATAAATGACCAATAGAAATTACAATTATTACGAAATGCACACACACTTTAATCTTTTGAATGTAGGAACCATAGCAGGGCAGCCCTCGACCATTAAAATAGTAACATAAAGCCCCACAAATTTATGATCTCAATTTAATTTTCAGCCCTCAGTTCAGCTTCATATTCTAAGGCATTTTTGAATGGTCCAAGTTAAAAGCCAATATATTTTCACAAGTCTATCTAAAATCTTATAAAAAGTCCTAAAATGTAATAATTTTTTCACAAGTCCAGGTAAAATCTTATAAAATGTCTTAACATATAACAAATCCTTCTAAAATAAATATTAAAGTAACAACTTGTACTTTTAAAAGTTACAATTCATCTTAAATTCTTTTCACTATTTTTCTTTCACCCTTACCGCCTCTTTTCAACTCTTTCTCCCCTTCCCTCTCTCATTATTCTGCTCTGGTTCTTTGTCTTTATTGTCTGATCCTGCTCAATCCTAAAATCCCTAAAAATATTGAACTTAAAAAAATTATTATCTTCCTAAAATATTAAATGATGTCAAAATTTTCCTTTAGGTCCCAATTTGTGTTAGACTACCCTTGAAGGAAAAAATTACCTCAGAACGTCACGGTTGCTACCTGATATTTTCGGATGTCGATTATCTGTATTTTCGGATGTCGATTATCTGTCGCCGTCAAATATGATGGTTGATAGCCCCGGTTCGTCGGTCACAGGTTATAACAGAGGTAGAGTATTGAGTAAGGTAACTAAGAATCATGTTCTAAAATTTGCAAATACATGCCTATATATAATATAATCAGGACCAATTCTTCCGCAGTGATGGTTCAAACTTCCGATGTGCATAATCCCTTTATTTCCAATTTCCTTCTATTCTATTTTTTTTTTGAAAATTATTTCTTTTTTAAATTATATATTACTTTTTTTTTTTTGGAGAAAATTGGTGGTCAATTGATATAAGAGAATTCTAATATAAAAGAAACTCTAAAATTTATTTGTAATTATTAATTTTCAAATATATTTTTTGAGATTTATATTTCAAATTTCAAATGCCGAAGAAATTAATGAGGGGAAATTTATGTGATTGTAGATGACAGTGATCTCATCGATTTCCTAAAAACTAGGGTTTTTAGAAGGAAGCCAGTATTCTTGGAGGAAAGCTAGGATACAGGGGTAGTTTAGACAAATTAACATCAAATTATCCAACTAATTAATTTGCTGAAAAATATATTAAAAAGTACCGGCCTCCAAAAATAGATTATTAGTGTCTTCAGAATCAACTAGTTGAACCGCTCCTATACTATTGTAATCAAAGTTTATATAATAGAATAACTTACAATTCAAATCTCTAAAGATAAATCCAATAACTTTTGTTATTCACAATTGAAATCACTTTAAATTTTATTTTAAAATTAATCTAACGACTAATATTAACACTATAAATTTAATAAAAAAAAATAAACCCCTAAGAATTTATTTGAAGTGATTTTTTAAAAATATTTTTAAAAATTATTTCTTATAAGTACTTTAAAAAAAATAATAGTATTTGAAGCCGCTTTACCACCACTACTACCTCTACCACCACCACCGCCACCGCCATCACCTCCAAACCACCACCGCCACAGTCATTACCACCCCACCGCCTCTCACCCCCGCTACAAACCGATGCTTAAATTTATTTATCTCTTCTCTATGTTTGTGATTTTATTTTGAATATGAATACAAATAAATTTATTATTTACCAGTTTTTATTACACTGTGCCTACAGACACATACAATAACTAGTACTACTATAAATTACACTTGTTGCACAACTTTACACCATCAAAAATAAAACTTTAGAAAGATTTCAATAAAATCCAATTAGAATGAGCCATAGCAAATAGTTACATATTATGACTGCTTTAGCCACTAGAACAATCTCTCAACTACACACAAACACGACTCTAGCACTCAGCCATATCAATAATATTTACCACTCCCACACATTGTAGTGTTGATTGAATTTGCTTTGTGCCTCTCGAAAAAGTGAGGCGATCACAGCAACCAGAGACAATGAAAGGCCATTTAAATTAAAGTAACGATGACACAAACTCACTGGTTGCCCTTATTTTCGAGGTCGTCGAGAGTGGGGACCTGTTCAAAGCATCAAAGGCCAAGACAAGTCAATAGAGAGGGTGCATTAGATGATGTACCTAGGCTAAGAAACCGAACCTACTAATCAAAATTAGCAGGAATATCCAACTCTGTTTCCGAAGCATCAGCAAATTCATCAAATGCTTCCTGCAAATACCATAACTTGAAAGTCAGAATTTACAACCATGCAGAAAACCCCATCCAACCAACAAAGGTACTTGCATAGTCTACATTGAATTGTTGACAAGTGACAAAAAGAGTATCAGATCATCCAGAAGTAAAGTACAACAAAACCATGCGATTATTATCACTTGTTCATAAAGGACGGTACCTGCTCATCAAGGTTGCCTGAGGAATGGACAGCATCCATAGGGAAATTGTTTGTAAGTCTCTCCGTCTTTTCAGATAAATGCTGCACAAGAGGAAGGCCTAATTTTTACCCTAAGACAGATAAAACTATTACAGATTTTCAGAAGGGAAAAAATGTAACAGGAACATATCAATTTTCGTAGCCAGATATCAAGATAAAACTATTGAAGTTTACTCTCTGTTTAACCAAAGAGCTGGCATACTCAATGGGCAAGCACAGAAGTAAACCAGTAAACCATAAGTAAGGTCGACAGAGAGCAGTGTGGATCTGATGAATAGTAAGTAACATGTGATGACTGCCAAGACATGTCCAGGAAGTTGACACACAACCAACCCTCAACCTGGTGTAGAGTTTCCATATCATATACATCAAATTGTGGTTTGATGGCTTTTAAATGTTAACCTAGTCATCTCAGAACCTAGGCATGATGTTTTTTTAAATCATGCTCCAAATGGAAACCAATGAATTAAAAATCTGCCAACAACCCAACCCACATATCTCCCCCCCCCCCCCCAAAAAAAAAAAAAAATAATACACCACCAAAAAAAAACTAATGATGGTTGAGGTAGCAAGTCACAAGTTCTATACGTATAAAAATTGAAAAGTAAAATCATTGACAGTTCAGCAATATTGTCAGATTGAGAACATACTTCCTCATCTGGAATACCAGAGTCGTTCTCAGTTCCTTCAGTTACAGTCCTAGAAGGATCTTCAGGAGTTCCCTGCGTAAGCCACAAAGTGGGTAAGAACTTTCAGCCAAACTTGTTCTTTTCACAGAACAGAAGTCGAATCATACAGGGCCATCCTGGTCGCCAGAAAAATTTTCACCCTTAGGAATTGAAGCTTTAATATCTATTGGTGTTTCCTGCATATCACACATAAATCATTAACTAAATCAAACATGCCAAACTACTACAAAATAATAATTGTTGGGCGCAAATCCAGCTTTGAGCTTGCCATGCAATGCAATAGTATAGGAATACAGATGCACAACAAAATTATGGATCTGTCTTCAACAATTTAGAAGCAATAAACCTTCCAAAAATACGGGGTTGTAGGCATCACTCATTAAACATACCAGTTGAAATTGTTTCAAAGGAAGATTCCTCCCTCCCTTGCTGAGATCTCTTAAAGTTCCCTGCACGTTCAATAAATGGTGATGTGAAAAAAAAAACACAAAAAGTAAAATAAATAAATAAAAGGAAAAAAACTTAGCTATGATTTGTCACAATGACAACCTAACAACAATAACGTGTTCGCAATCAGAAGACAAGATTGCAAAAGAATAGAGCTTAATGTGGAATTGGAGGGTCAGAAAGCTCAAGTCTTTTTGTAGTAACCTATTTCAAAGAGAAAAATCAAATTGCTTAAATAATAAGAGAATGGAACACTGATAACAAGATATAAATGGCATACAACAGAACTCTTCCAATAATTGAAATAATTTATCCAGAGACTGACTATGGCTTCAGCCACAGAAACCAAATGCAGCTTGGAGAATGAATTACCTCACAATACTAGCAGAACCCACCCTAGTAACATGAGCTGCTAGGTTTTCTTCATGCTAGCAAGCATATCTCAATAAAAGTGCCTTTAACATCTTCAAAATTGATGTAAAAACTGGCTCTTATGTTCCTATTTCCAGGGAGTGATCATCTACGCTAACAAGTGACTGAGCGTGCCTAGCAGTACCCTCAGAAATTCAATTGGAACTTAACGAGGTATTAACAAAAACCCTACAGGATCAGCTTTCAAAATTCAAAAAATTAGCCACAGCGTGGATGATAAATTTGACTCATCCTAAGAAAGTAATACTAGTCATCATGATATTCACAAATCATTCTGATCATCAGGATCGTACATCCTGGCCACCACTTTGGCAAGCAATTTAAATTAACAGTACTCATGGCTGCATATATGAAAGGTACAACATTTATAAGCACCTCAATCAGAGCCTCCCTCAGCCTCACAAAGAAGGCTTATACCCTGGTCCTAAAGCTGAATCGCAATACACCCAGACATTCTGAATACATATCCACTCCTTCAATTAAATCATGTTCCACATGCATCGAAGCCATGAAAAAAAATTAAGAAACTGATCCTTATTGCTTATTAATCAACCTTAAAAACACAACAGAAACAGCAACTGACAAGCAAGACTAAAGCAACCTTCTTTGCCAAGAAGTCCCAACTGCAGGACCTCAAAAATATTGAAAGAAGCACAGTTTAATCGAAATAATACAAACCTTATTTGCCCACATAAGCCCACACGCGTTGCAGAGTGTCCTTGGTCCAGCTGGCCCACGACGCATAGCAGGAGTAGCATTCTCACTAACACCACAATGTTGACATCTCCGAGGACTTCAAAAATCAAGAAAAAGAAGGCAGAAATAAAACCAAGTATTATAATCCATGGAGTTTAAATTATGATAGCAATGAAGTAAGTATGCAGTTGATAAAATAGCAAAATCACATTTACATGAGAACTCACACGGTTTCCGGACGAGGTGTTCCACCCCCCTGGGGCCAACTCTTTCCAGGATCCCAACTAGAAGACCCAGAACTGTGTTTCAACGATGCAAATTGACCATTCTTGCGGTGCATTCTAAAAATATACATGAAGAGCAATCAACTTAGAAATATCATCACCTCCTCTGCAGGAATTCTTACTTTCTGTTGGAAAATTAAACCGAAGTCAATAAAGATCTACTACAACATTCGCAACTCAGGTTAAGAAAAAAAGCTCAAAAAGGGAGAGAGCTTCTCCTGTTTTCCCATCACGTATATCACAAACTCTGGATGCATGTGCTTGTATTTCAGTACTTTCAACTCTCACATTTCATGCCCCGTAGCCATATATGATTTTCCTTGCATAAACACCACAAGTTCTTACTATCTAACACGCCTAGATTTTGCTTTTTTCAACTTCCTGTAGTAACAAACATGACCTATATCCATAGGCAAATAAAAATGGTGAAGAAAAAAAAAAAGGATTCCTGGCACTCGTAAAAGGTGATAAGCATGGAAAATCTGGACAATTTCATATAATTATATAAAAAAGAAAATGAAGATATGTAACAAAATATATACATAAAGAACAAAAAAGAAATAGGCAAGTAAGGATAACAAATACTGATGTTTATTACCAAGAAAAGAAGTTCCTTATTTTTTGCTGCGAACACTCGAGTGTATAAATGCATACTGGGCGCAGATCCACTACATAATGAATGCAATAGATACAATTTATAGCATCCAAATTTTAGTTCCAACTGTTCAAGACTCAATACAACAATTTTACATTCATAGTGGACATAGGTAACTACCTTCAAAACTTGAAAATGCATAATATGATCAGCTATCCTTTTTCTCGACCTTCTAGTCCTATTTCTCAGCAGAAAAATGCAGAACACATCCAGAACATTATAACTGACAATGGACACGATGTATATGAATGAGAACCAATCACTAAAAATCCTCTTAAAGACTTACTAAACAAAAATATGCCATTGTCACAATATGCTCCACCACAATAATCACAATGATATGTGGCTATGTTATTAACTTCTTTTCTGGCCCAAAGAACATCATATTAAAGCCCATACAGAAGAGGCACCGGACTAGTACAACAATGAATTGATAAGTCCAACTAGAGTTTGAAAGCATAGGCCCATATAGAACATACAACCAAGTTCTTTTCACAAAAATCAGAATTAATCTCATGCATTTTATGACTCAAGAGAACAGCCTGAAGATTGAACTCTCAGAGCACTTGGTATCACCTATAAAATACGAATACAGTCTGGCTTATGCAAAAATTCTAGGGACAGCCTTTGTCATCCTACAAATCTATCGTTTACTCTTCTAGAGAGATTATTCCATATAATAGGGTCAGTGAAGCTTGGAGAAATCAAAAAATAAAGTGTTAAATATTCTTACCTCTGAGCAACCTCCTTTCGGACGTTGTATCTGATTTTCTTGTCAAAGCATCTCTCTTTTCTTTTTTCACGAAATCTGACAAGAGAGGCTATTCTTCGTGAAAGATTTGACCTTGGTGGTGTATCTTCCATACCCTAGGAGTGGCATTGGTGGATAACGCATGAAAATTTACAGAGCAATTAAATAATAGCCAAAACATTTTCAATTACAGAATTACCTTTTTATTTGGTTCATAAGGAACATTGACAGTGGGTACAGCAGTCGGTATTTCAGGCCCGCCCAGAAGCAAAAGCACTGCTTGCACCTATTGTGTAGAATCACTCAAACCACACGTCGCGTCAAGATAAAAATATATTCAACTGGATACGATTCATAAGCAACAAAAAAGCCAAAAAAAAAAAAAATCCTGGCATTTTGGGTGGGGGGGGTGGGGGGTTTAATGGCGCAAGTGTATGACAGGTTGAGAAATAATATATATCCAACAGAACAAAGAAACACACACTTATACATGTGTGCTATAATCATTTGGAGGCAACTGGAACAGCTAGTCAACTAAATATCAAACCCATCGACAAACTGAAGCACCAAGAAGATACCAGCCCGAATAATAAACAGAAAACAAAGGACAACTCTGAACAACATACATGGCATGAACAGTATCAGACGAAGATTCTGCTCACCAATAAAGAAACATACGAATATTCTCACGTCATCACCTTTACAAAAATGGTAACAAAAAGTACACCTACTCAGCCATATAAAACAAAATTACCCATATCAAATTCCAACCAAAAAATCTTTATACCAAAAAAGAACAAACCGGAAAAAAAATCATCATAGAATCAAAGAAAAATTTGCAATTCTGCACAACAAACCGAATTCAAGCAAACTCGAACTAATCTCCACCTTCAATTCAACAAAACTTCACCGAAATAAATATGAATTTACTTTTTTTTTTTTTAAAAAGAGAATTAAATCGGGAACTGAAAACCTAACGTACCTTCTCGGGTGTAACAGCGGGGAAAACATAGACCTCGCCTTCGAAAGCGAGAGTGAGCTCACTGGTCCTCGAGGCCACCACAACACCACCTCCGTGGTGGTTGGAAGCATTCGCCGAGGTCAAGTGATCATCCTCAGCCTCATCCATGGTATCATCATCATCATCATCATCGTCTTCGAATTCTTCGTCATCGATGCGTAGACGTGGCACTTCCCCGTGATCTTCGTACGGAAAACGCGCCTGTAAAGGCCTTGGATTCACCGCCTTCATTTCACCAACCAATCTCAAACACCATCAAAATTCAATCAATTCAACCCTCTTATATTCTTCTTCACAACCTGCTTCATTAAAAACAAAATATACAATTCAAAAAACCTAACCCTAGGTAAGCTGAATTGGATTGGACTCAAGTGAACTAAGGTTTGGTTATAAGTGAGTGAGCGAGAGAGAGAGAGAGATGGCGAAGAAGACATGGATCGAGAGTAATACCTAAAATAGCAAAGATTTGCAAGGGATGTTCTCTGTCTCTGTGTTTCCTTGAAGATACTCAAATTGGTAATGAAAATTGAAACTTTCTGAAACATAACGTATCCACATGTCGGATAAACTACCATACCCAAATTCTTTCTTACTTAATGATTTCATATCAATAAGCTTTAAATCACTCTACAACACTGAAAATTAAACACTAATTCTAAGATATTTGTATTTTAAATAATATTTTTTTTATTTTAATTACACCTGAAAATACTTGTAACTCATATGGTTTAAGTTATGATGAAAAATTGAATAATAATTTAGGCAAGATTCATATTATTATTAATTCATAACAGACAATGTAAATTGATGTTTTTAATGTCTAATGATGCAAATTAAGAATCGAAATGTCTTTTAAGGTGTAGAGTGAGATTAACTCTTAATTATATTATTTAGAATTAAAGTGAATAGAGATAAAATAAGAGAGACATCTATGTATGGATTATTGAAGTTGTTTGATATTGAGAAGTGTGTTGATTGAACTATTTTACATTGGGAGTCATGTATAGATTAAGATATTTTTGAATGAAAAAAATAAATAAATAAAAGATGAATTTTATACAATTGAATCGAAGTAGATAAATGGATCAATCTTCATTGTTGTTATTAGTTTATAATTTAGTGTGGAAATAATAAACTATAATATAAAATTTGTACATGTATCTTAATTCTTTTTATTATTATTTTTTTGAACGGGGTATCTTATAATTGTTGAAGAATAAGAGTTATGATATTGAAAACTAAATTTTTTTTTGGGCAAATTTCAGTTTATCCCTTCGTGGTTTGTGTCTTGAGTAAATGACCCCCTCATCATTTAGAAATAAACACATTACCCCCTGTGGTTTATGGACTAAACTGCAACCGTTAAGTTTTTCATCAGAACAAACGGAAGTGGATAGGACGCACTAGTTTGACGATTAATCAACAAAGTTATCAGCTTTCCTCCAAAATAAATATACCCAAATGTCAAAAATGACCTTCTTATGCTATGTTAACAAATGTTATACTCCTCGGCCTTCAACAAGCTCATCCTCATGGCTTTCAAACCCCAGCGCCTCCGTCAATGTAATCTCTCTCTTTCTCTGAGTCGACCTTATAAAGCGTAGCAAAGAAACCAAGAATAGTGACCAGTGACCACTAAGTCCTCTTGCATGAAAGTCACTTTCTCTAAATACGCTGACTACCTCAATAACCTCTTAAAACATACTCACCATTTAGTTTTCATATATTCACACTCAGTGTTGGGTATGAATTTCTATCGAAAGCTTCGAATGCAAAATTGCAAATGGTTTTCAAATGGGTTTTGAAATTAGTGTTGAGTTGTTAATTGCAAAGAGAACTTTTGCTACAAGACATCATCCACAAATCTGTGATAGGGTAAACTTGTTTTCATATTCAATAACAATTTCTTAAAATTTCTTTAGTGGTCGTGGTGTATAGTGAGAGAAAATCAAAACTCTTGTTTAATCTTGAAACTTGAATATTTGGGCATTCTAAATTTCGAGTTTCGGAGGTGAAGGGGGCCCTAATCCACCATTTTTAGAGTCAAGAAATCCATTTTTGAAGTTAGAATCAAGAAAGAATGAGGTTTGGTGGGTAAAAAATTAAATTAAAAATCGTAACAATTTTTGAAAATGATGAACTTGTCACTTTGGAGCTCGATTTTCACTTACCTTGTGTATGATATGGACAAACTAAATTCATGGTTGGAAAGAGGGTAGAAATAGGTTAAATTTAGGCATTTGAATCACCCAAAAAAGTTGAGAAACGAGAAAGAAATTAAGGGCCAAAGTTGACCCAAATGTTAAAAAAAAAAGCTAGTATGTACATAATCTGTCAAAATGAGTTTGTGATCACCTTTGAGCTTAAATTCATAGGTCATTGAGGCTATTTAAGGAAACAAGTCTGTGGGGTTTTAAACTAAATTGAGAGTGGAGGATATTGACATTAGTTTGAGAAAGTTTAGTGCTTTGTAAAGAGAGTAAAACTTGTAAAATTGGGTGATTGGTTGATTTTTCAGAAAATTAGGCAACAATTGAGAGGGAAGAAGAAGATGATGAATAATTGAGGGTACTAAAGTCATTTTATTACTTTTGTTTACAGTGTTAATTCTGTATATCGGTCCAAAAATATAAGGGGATATTGTGCTGATTTTCAAATCATAGGGGGGTCATATACAAAACACCCAAACCACACGGGGATAAACTGAATTTTGCCTTTTTTTTTTGTTAACCTAATTACACCCTGCATGTTGAGGATATATTTTTTTGTTTGTTTCAAATGTTAGTGGTGTTCGAATCAATTTACATACATCTCAATTAATTTTTTCTTTGTTTTTGTTAAAAATAAACTATTTATAATGACACTAATATATTTATGAGCTAACAATCTTTTATGATTTAGCTTTAATGGGTTGCCAAGGTGAGGTCAAAGAATTTTCTTTTTAATAATAAAAAGTTTAAAAGCTGATACGATCGAGAGAAACGCGGGTGTACCAAACATGGTATTGTGCCCTCATGGTGCCCGTTCGTTTAAAGAATCAGAAGTAGGACCATAAGCTAATGATGGTTGATTGGGATAGATCACGGCTACTTGGAGGAAATATTGGTGGGACCCCATGGGCACTGGATTAGAAGGTAGGCATTGTGTAACGACTCCATCGAGTGCAAGCGTGGGGGCACATATCTATTGTAATGATGACAAGATTTTGGAGTGGAATTCCTGGTACTAAATTGGAATGGGATGGGATGGTGCTTTCAGCCACGTGTCAACTTGTTACCGATCACAATAACTATACTTTTGTTATTAACGGACGTTCCGTGCTGTGCGCGGAATTTATATACATGTCTTACACCGAATCATTTCTTTTCAAGCTTTTGATCTTTTTATTTGAGGATCAGACAACATCAATAATTCAATAATTATTAAAATTTATAAGAGATTGAAACTAATTTTTAACCAAATTTTTGAATGAAGGATTTTTAATTAATTAAATAAAATTTTTAAAAATTAAAATAAAAATGAGAGAAAAGACTTCTCAAGTCATCTCTCTTAAAAAAAATTTATAGAGACAAAATTCTCTTATTTTTTGGTAAAAAATATAAAATTTTAATTTAAACAATAATTATGATAGAAATAGGCTGACCCTGCAACTATCAGCTCATATTCTATTTAAAATTATATTACATAAAAATTTATTGAACTCATAATAAACTTATTTATAGTCATATAATTACATTCACGTCGAGCTGCATTTATATTATGGATTATCAAATTTGGTATAGTGTATTAATGAGTTTGAATATAAATCCACTAGGTCCATATAAGCCTAAATTCACATTCAAATTATTTTGTGACAAATTCAATTTGACCTCCTATTGATTTAAAAAATAAATGTTAATTAATCAAAGGTCCAAATGATGACCGACCCTTTTTTAATTAACTTAGCCTAAGTTTGACTTGGCCAAAAATTTCCTTACATTTATTGATTGGACCAACCCATTCGACGTTAGGTAATTGATGTTAATAAAAGCTCTAAGGCGACTATTTCTGACAAGAGATCACTTAAAAGATTATCGGTGTTACAATTTTTCATATTGAAATCTTTTATATGATCATGTCAATAAAGACTAGAATAAACGATTAAAATTTCAATTTTAGATTCAATTTTATTTTTTTGAAAACGAGAATGTTTCAAACAAAATTTTGATCCTTGTTACTAGAATAGGAAATCTTTACTTAGAATGATTTGTTTTGATCCCTATCTCTTTAGGGGTCTGATCGTGGAACCACATCCATATTGGAGTGGAAAGATGCCTGACCAAGCCTCACTAGCCAAATAACAAGCAATAAATTTTTTTGGCAACAACCTTGCGTACAAAACAAACTGACCAACAAAATTCAACACAAAAAAGTCAGTAGGATAATTATAAAGGCAGACAATCGTATCGCTTGACCCGACAACACAATTCAAATCATGTTTGCTAAAGCTATACACTTGTAGCTATATATAGACAACCCAGGAACAACCACAACATTGTTCCATCAACTCACTCAGACCAACTTCCCAAGACTCAATCGGGGATCCTCTTCCATCCGATGTTAGTGTCCTGAACAACTCTAAAACCAAAATCAATGTCAGGAACGGGAAAGAACCTGTGCATCTCCTTTCTTTATTAGAAGAGCAGAAAATAAAACACTAATCTACGTAATTAGAGAGATGAGTCACGGTCGAAAACATAGTCCGACTTGTATGAGTTAATAATACAGCCAATAGTTTCTTAGCGCTTAGCTACTACGTATAAATTTAAACCTGTTCTTTCAAGAAATTAAGTAATTTCAAGGTCCCGACATTCATCTAATACTTACTTATGAGCAATGCTATTGAGACTTAATTTATCGATATAATTTGCTGACCTAATTCAGTATAACTTTTGGATTGACTGTAAACTTCATCAAACATTAAAACTTGGTGATGATTCAATAATTCTTAAGAACGTGTGCATCTTCTTTCTTTT
>CM042193.1:5459405-5471779 GCA_023539305.1 Ilex asprella
GCCATTTTTTAAAGTTAAAAATTAATATATTATATATATATATATATTAAAAATTGAAATTGAAATATTTCTTTTTATTGTTTTTCTGCCATTTTTTTAAGTTAAAAATTAATAGAAAATACAAAGTTTTCATAATTTTATAATGGAGTATGGGAGATGAAAAAATAAGTTTGGTAAACTTGAGATAATATTTAATTCAGATATACATATTACCTAATACCTTTTATTAATTTTATGTGCGAAATCTATTCACGTGCAACGCACGTAATCATTGCTAGTCCTAAAAAAGTATACTACTAAATATTCACTCAATCCATCACTCAACCACAAAAAGATTTTCAAGCAGAAAATGCCAAGCCTCATTAAGCATTAAATTAAAAGCGTAGAAGTTTATGTGTGCATTACTTATACCCCGGGCAAATATACTTAATCAATTACAAGGGGAGAGACGAACCCGGTTTGCCCAAACGAGCCCACATGCGTTGCAAAGAGTCCTTGGACCAGCTGGCCCTCGCCGCATCATTGGAGTCGACTTTGAACCAATGCCACAATGAGCGCATCTAAGCAGAGAAGACAGATGATCCAGGTTATGTCAGAAGTTAATCCTAAAGTTTGATTTCTAACATTAAGTACTAATAAGAATAGAACCGAGCCAATTTTAGATGGCAATAAAACATAACTAATCCTTAAACAGGAGAAATGCAAATCCAACTCTAAGAGATGCATACAATTTCAAAGCTTAACTGTGCACCCAACCCACCCAAACCAGCACCTCACATTGGTGGGAAAACAATTGGTAGTAGCATTAAGGGTGTATTACAGGGTCTATTAAGGAGTTATACTGGATTAAAACGCTTTAATACGAGTTTATACTACATTTAGATGCAAAAAATCAATTCGTATTATAGGTGGGATTAACTAGATAAGTATCATTTACGGATAATTCTAATACAATCTATCCATACTATTAAACTATATCAATACCACCAACGTAGGTGGTATATTATAATACATCGTAAGTGTATTATATCTTTATTTTACAATTTTACCCTCAATCTATAAAAAATTTATGTGATCATTCCTTCTTATTTATTGTAATAAAAAAGACATTCAGACTATATATAACAAATCGACCCTTAACTTTTTACAATGACTCGACGTTCCCTCATGTGGACAATCTGTAAAAAATGCACATCATTTACCGTTCAAATGAATAATAATAAATAATGACATTAATCTATACTACTTATATATGTCAGCATCTGCGAAAAACTTTTGATTTCCTATTTCACCCCAAATTATTACACTAAAGATAATTATGCCCACAAAATATTTGCAAGATAAACTTTAGCTAAATAAACTTTATCTATTTTACCCCTAATTATTAGAGTAAAGACAATTATGCCCACAAAATATTAGCTAGATAAACTTTAGCGAAATAAACTTTATCTCTATGACTTCCAAATTTTTTGTTGAATAAACTTTATCACTAATATTCCAAAATTTTTCCAAGATAAATTTTATCACTATATATTAACTAGATAAAATTTATCTCTATAACTTCCAAAATTTTTACTAGATAACTTTATCACTATGACTTGTCAGCACATAACTAAATAAATTTTATCTCTATGACTTCTAAATTTTTTGTTAGATAAACTTTATCATTAATATTTCAAAAATTTTACAAGATAAATTTTATCACTATATATTAGTTAGATACAATTTATCTCTATAACTTTCAAATTTTTTATTAGATAAACTTTATCACTATAACTTGCGAGTACATTCTTTTTTTCCATTCAATTCGAAAAATTCAATTAGAATTCTAACATGATGTGAAAAAATTACTATTTTTTAGGATATAAACACAACAATCAAAAATTTATTATTCATTGGTATATAATAAAATATTAGAAGAGTAAAGAGCTAAACTCATATATTTTTCTTTTTTTCATACCTATTAATCTTCAAAAATATTTTGAACAACTTTATTTTTCTTATTTCACCCCTAATTATTACACTAAAGGCAATTATGTCAACAAAATATTAGCTAGATAAATTTTATCTCTATAACTTCCTAATTTTTTATCGGATAAACTTTATCACTAATATTCTAAATTTTTTGCTATATAAATTTTATCATTATATATTAGTTAGATAAAATTTATCTCTATGACTCTCAAAATCTTTACTAAATAAAATTTATCATTATGACTTGTCAGTACATTATTCTTTTCCATTTAATTTTACAAATTCAACTAGAATTCTAATATGATGTGAAAAAATTGATATTCAACAATTAATTGCTATAATGAACACCCAAAAAAACGTATTTTTAATGGAATGAAGAGCTTAATCTGTTAAACTAATCTCATAATATTTAATTGTTTATTATTAGTAGGCTTGTAGTATTTTAGGAGTTATTATATTATGAATAGAATTAGTTTTGTTACCAGATTTCTTGAATTCATGTAGTGGTGGAATAGTTTTAGATTAGTAAATTATATTTAGGAGTTTTTTTAGTCATATGTTGTAATGTCAGAAATTCTTGTTGGATTCAAGAAACTATTGAATATATATATCAGCAGTCTTTTGCTTCGTCAATTTTATACACTTCGTATTTTTAAAAACTATAATCAAAATTTTATGATAAAAATTTTTTCACGTGCAACGCAAGTGTGCGTTACTAGTAATAAATAAATGAATATATCCAAAATAGACTTTTACACAATTAAAAGCATGCTAGTTTAATTCCAATATTATTTAAAAATATTCATAACAAATAATATTTGCATAACTTTTGGTTCTATATATAATCCTACGAAATATTGAATCACTATAAGGGATCAAATTGGAGATGATTGAGAGGATTTTAGTCCACTCATTTAATATCATTGAATAAATTACCTAACCAAACATTATATTGGACTTGATTCTTATTATCCAACTCTTAATACCATACTTAACAAACGCTTGACTAAACTTAATATTATCTTTATCTCTTGTTTAATCTTAGATTTTATCCATCTATCTATGATTGTTCAGTATTCCTTAATACAATCCCTCTTTTCTTAATGTAGCATCCAAATGACCCCTAAAAGAACAAAAAAAAAATGAAAATACAACCAGAGGGATGTAAAAGGCAAAATAAATTATTCCTACTAAATGCAATACATCAAGAAAGAATAGAACCCTTCAATATGATACAGAACTCACGAAGTTTCTGGAGGGCTCTCATCTTGTCCAGAATCCTCAGGATTGCTGCAGCCAACAAATTCCTCAGATTTTTTAGCAGAAGTAAATTGACCCTTCTTACGCTGCATCCTGGTGTAGTAATACACGCAAATCAAGAAACGAAAGAGATCAGTAAATCATCCCAGAATGCACTGATAAGAAAGAGAAAGCATACTAGCACAAAATTATGAAAAGTGGGAACCCAATACATGCTTAGAAGTAAACCGATAAATAAAACAGGAAGAACACACATCAAAACATAACAGGGAATGTACGAAGTCCATGTACTATTCATTCAGTATGGTCGGTTATTGCTCTATAGGGCATGCAACCTTTTTATTCTACAATCTAAGTCAGCTTCTCATCGGAAAGAAAATGAGATTCAAGTCTCCTCATGCACCATACGAAACAAAATGGCTACAAGCATAACCACCGCAATGAAGAGATTTTGATTATCACATGGCTATCAACATATAAACATTTAACTCAAAACTATTATGGGCTTTAATCCACAATAAAGATATTTTGAATGGAACATCCACCACAAAAGAAAAATAGCTACAATTTTTACATTGCACCAATTTATGCCTCTATATTGGGAGTGGAAATAACAGCTTGTGGAAGAACAATATCAGTCTTCAGTCACACTAAAGATCAAATCGTGGTACAACACTAGTTACACTATCAACTCAGTTTAAATAACTCCACCCAACCAAAGTTTTCCAATCCATCAATGTATGCAACCAACACACAAAAGTAGGGCTTTTAGTGATATATAAATATGTTCTAAATCTCTTACTATGTGAGTGAGCCTTATTATGTTACTCTCAATAACAAAAAAAAGAAAAAGAAAAGGAAAAGGGAGAAAACAAAAAAAAAAAAGGAACTCCTCCATCATAACACATTTTCAGAGACATCATGTAAAGTCTTAGCAGACCTTAAACATAACTTAATCAATACAAATGACAAAACATCTACATTCTAACTCAAGAATCTAATGTACTCAATCAAAGAAGTTAAAGATTTTTAAAGGCTACGGTAAGTTGTTAAAACCAATATTGTTAGGAGTAAATACCGTTTATTCTTTAAGAAGGGAAGGAAAATAGAAAGTACAAAAATACAAGAAATACATTATATTGTATAACTTACAAGAAATAGGAAAAAACATAGCCCATGCAAGTAGAAACATCAATATCTAGGAGGAAAAAATAGTGTTTTACATGTAGGTGTAGAATATTGCCTAATTTTAACAATTGATCGCTCTGCCACCACTCTCCTGGAGCAATGGACCATAACTGTTAATGGCTTAATGCCTAAGGAGTGCACACTGGCTTCAAGAAACAATCATAGGAGAAGTCATAAATTGCCCCAAATTGTTTAAAGACCTTGCAGATATTTTGGTTTTAGAAGCACATGAGAAAGTTAATGCAAAGCTCCTTCATACCAAATCAGTTTATCTGTTAAATGAGCTTGGTAAAACACCAGGAACTCTGACAAAGTGCATCTTTTTATGCATGTTAAACAGGACTTAATTCGATCATTACTTCTCATAAACACTGAAAGCCTGTGTAGAAAAACCCAATTCTATTTATTACCAATACATCATCAGTTCAAGGAATCACTTGCACACCTGAGTGCGACTTCTTGACGGACATTATATCTGATTTTCTTGTCAAAGCATCGCTCTTTTCTCTTCTGCCGATACTTACTCAGAGAAGCAGCTCTCTGTGGATCACTACACCGCGTGGGATAGTCCATCGTACCCTACATCAAAATGCAGTCAGAACCCTAAAAGGAACCAAAAGCAAATGCGACAATAATTAATCTCACATGGATGAGAACACACCCTCTGATTCTGATATGCTAATTCTCCACCAGGTACGCCTGGAGAAAATTCACATCCACCCAAAAGCAATAGCACCGCTTGAACCTGTAATAATCAATCAAATCCGAAGCTGTAGAGTCAAAACCTACACAGTCCTTAACAGCTGAGCGCTAGATGTCTGTTTGGTTAACAGAACAGTTTGTCTTATTATGTGAAACAAACCTCAAAAATTGCAAACGGATCAATTGAATGAGGGCTTTCCATGTTTTTCTTTGCAACACAAAAAAAAAAAAATTTGATGCTAAGTGTTCCTTTTTCTCTCTTCATACAGTCCTCGGTAACGAATTACCAAACTCATACTGAATGCTCTCGTTGACTAGACATAAAAACACTTCAGCCCACTAATTTATTCAATTCGCCCCCAAAAATTAGGGAAGAAAGGCAACTAGAATTTCTTAATTTCCCCGTTTTCTCAGCAACCAAAACTTCCGGCGACTACAAATGCAGACAAAAACCCTAATTCCAAACATTAAAAAAAGCAATTAGAAACGTACAAAAACCCTAATTTAGTGAAATCGACACACAAAAGTCTGACCTTTTCCATTGTAACAGCGTCGAAGACGTAAACTTGGCCTCGGAACGAGAGCGTAAGCTGGTTAGAAACATCACCACGCTGCACATCGGAGTCACCATCAACGGCGGCGTATACGGCTTCATGAGGGACGGCGACCTCGACGCCGTCTAAGTCACCAACTCCACCGTCTTCGAACGAGTGAGCTTCGTAGCCAACATGAGAATTATCAATGGACTCGCCGCCGCCGGTTGTAGCGTCGTCTTCCCCGGCGGCAGAGAAATGGTTTGGCACGTTCAAAGGTTGAGTGACACCGTACATTGCTGGCTTAAATACAAATTCAATGGCCCTTGAAGCATTACAGAGAAGCTCAAAGACTTTGCATAAACCCTAGCCCTACAGATACAGAGTGCAACACAAGTGAGTTACCTATACATATATGTGAATGTATATATATACATATATGTATGTATGTATGTATTGGTGGAAGGGGACGGTCGAAAAGAACGGTGAGAAGGTCGTGGGTTAGAGAGAGAGAGAGAGAGAGGACTGTCGGTACAGAAGGAGAGGACGGTGGGCGTAGGCGGAGGAATAGAGTGACCTTGAATGGAGAAGGTATTTACAAGATGAGCCACTTGATCAATGAGTGGGCAAGGCGGTGGGTGGCTGCGATGGTAGAGGAGGGTAGTTTCGGGAATTCGTCACTGAGGTTCGACTCTCGTGGTTTCGGTTCTCCCTATGTTTGATTCTTTTCTTTGCGCTCAATGGCCAATCGTCAACTTCTGTTTTCTTTCCGCTCCCCTCGTTTTAGATAAATTATATTTTGACCCCTTTATTTATATACTGGTTTCACATTATCCTCACAACTGTAATATTTTTCAGCTAAAAACATTCCGAATTATTCTCATTCAATTTTCTATTTTAGAAGGTTAACTCTTAAAAATTTATCCCCAACAGACTCTTTATTTAGAAAAATGCTACATAACTCAAATAAAACTCAAAAGATAAAATTCAAATGTATATCATCTCATGGATGAATGTGAGATATGTGGGTTCCACTAAAAAAATTGATGAAACTCACTCATCCAATGAATGATATGCATTTGAGTTGTAATTTTTTGGGTTTCATTTGAATTTTGTAGTATTGCTCCTCTATTTAAGAGCATCTCCAACTCACTCTCTATTTCTTCTCTTTTAGCTACTTTAGCTAGTCAAACACAAAAAATTCTCTCTAACTCACTCTCTATTCCACTCTCTATTTCCTAATTAATCCAAACGGCTCACTAAATGTAGTGAGTCATTTGAGCTCTCTAAATTCTCTCTCTACCTTGTTTTCTTTCTATCTTTCTCTCTATATATGTTTTACTTCTTTTAAATTATTGGAAGTTAGTGAAAGTTGAGTGTAGTAGTTGATTAAAATAAAGAGCGTGGTTGGAGTGAATTTTAAAAAGTGGATAGCTAAAGTAGAGAATACAATATTTAAATATATTTTGAGTAACTATTTTATTAAATGTGGTTGGAGATGCTCTAAGCAAGTTATAATAGAGAGTCTAATTTGGCTCTCTAGTTAAACTTACTTTCTATCTGATGATTAATGAATGATAAGAGGACACATCTATACCTTTTTTATTAAATGAAAAGACTATTCTCCTGTTATAATAGAGAGTCTATTGAAATTGCCTAAAATAATGTCCTCTCTATTTTAAATTTTTATCAAAGATGTTTTTTATTTCAGAAAAGATTCTCTAAAAAATAAAGAATACTATTGGAGATGCTCTAATGCTTCAAAGTTTGTTTGGAAAAACTGGATTTGGATATCCCCATTCTTAATTTTCTTTAAGTTCATGATTCACTATTGCTATTAAATTGGTAAACAACCAATTTACCATAGTGCAGTGGAATGATTTATTTGTTTAACTATGGACTGATGATCATTCCTTTCAAGGAAGAAAAAGAAAGCAGCTCCAGTAATGACTGATGACTTCTCAGGGAAGTTTGTTTGTATGGGCACCATCACGTTCCAAACAAAGTAAGTAAAGCAGAACATTTTGTATGGAGAGCATACACAGATTCATTACCAACAACGCAATAAACTTTTGAACATTACCACGCACATTTTCTTTGTGAGCAGCAACTCACAGCCCATGCTTTCTAATACATGACCATTTTCGCCATTAACCAAATCTAAATCAGAACTTCCAAGAATGATTCCACATCCACAATTTGTCACAAGTGACTGTGTGTGCACAATAATAACGACATTAGAGCCTACCAAATAAAACTTTAGTCATTATCATGTAATAATTCCAGAAAAAATGTGCATATTCATATTGTGATCATCTTCAAGGATTCCCAGGAAAAGCACAAGAAGACTGGGTTCAAATGCACAGACCAAGTCAATAGTATGTCACAAGTTTTAATCAAAATTCTAGAAACCCACTTTGCTTCAAATACTTCTTATCCTGACCCAACATAACTTTGGGGAAGTATGAAGCTAGCTGGCTACCACGATCCCTCAGCACCCGCTGTTGGATTCTGAAAAGCAGAGAAATTCCAGAAAGTCTTCAATGCATATGGCTGAGAGATTGTTATCTCTTCTTCTGTGATTTTTGCAATCTGCAATTTTTAAAAATCATTCATGTTAACTTTCCCACTCTTTTTGTTTTCTAGTAAACAAATGCAAATTTCTTAGGTCTCCAATAGCAACACCCAAGTTCAGCAGTTTTAACAAGTGTCTCTAAAAGATCTCTTTATCCCTACATAAATAAAAGTCAAGCAATTCAATACAAACAATATATTTATTCAGATGCAACTAAACCCCTCTGTGGAAAAGATTAGGTCCTTCCACAAACAGAGCACGTAATCAACTCTTAAATGAGGAGATATTCAAGGACCTACACTGACATGAATCAAACTACTTCCCACTACAACTACAAATGGAAAAACCACATAGATAGGGCTAAAAACTATGATATGGAACAGACAGCAAAGGCACATCAGAAGTCAAAAAAGACTTGAACTCAATAAGGATTCTCTCCATAAGATACATGGACTCAAAGAGGAATCAATAGAAACAGAGGATAAGCAGATGAGTCACAACCACCTATTTCTTCCAAAACTTAATTTTCTACATGATTTAAAGGCAAAGAAGATCTAATTTTCTGGTTGGATTCAATCAACTGAGCACAAGCATCAAAAGCACATCGAGGTGATCACTAGTCCTGTGCCAACACAACTGCTGTCATAAGTGCTCCCATAGCATAACTTGGAATACACTCTAATGTTACTCAAATTATCATAGTGCACGGAAGTGCATTGACCTTGAGTATAGGCTACAATGGGAAAGGCTTAAAGAAGACAGCCAAATTGTTTACCAAATTTCCTTAATATTTCTGGAATATTTGTAGGGATGATCATCCACACCTCTACTCCTACAGGTGATAATCTTCAAATTCAGGCACCAAATTTGAGAACTTACCGTTATGTACATCCATAAAAATTGCAGAGGAATCGTGGATATATAAAAAAAATAATTGAAGGAAAACAAATTAAAAGAAAAGACAACAAATAAAAATATACATAATTGAGAATTGAATGTGTAGGCATTTAGATTGAGATTCTGCAGTAACAAGATCAAGAAAGAACAATCAAATCGTCTCTTTTGGCTTCTCACAAACCTCACACATTCAATAAAACAATACAAATTCATAGATTTTGACATAACTAGATTTTGTGACCCACCAATTAGCAGTAAACAGTTCACAGTTGATGAAATCTATGACAAAAATATTACACATTTAAGGATAACAAGAAGCCATTAAGTGAATTCTATTGAGAAAGAACCAGACCTGGAGCTTGTTGACAGCAGACCGGTCACGGTACAAAAGTACACGCATGCATTTCTCCAATAACTTGACACCATCTTCAAAACTCAAGTTTTCATGCCACTCATCGCGGAGAATAGGTCGTGAAAGGTGATTTCCATATCCAGTTGCCACATGATTGTCCTCATAATGTACACCAATCATACTAACCTGAAAAGATGGCCATTATGAAGACTGAATGGGTCATATCCCCATAATACAAACGGGTTATGAAGAAGCATCCAAAAATGGATGAACAAATGATTACCGTCCCAAGATACTTCTGTCCATTCTTCACTCCACCGAGTACAAGTGAATTCCATAACGGGTTGAACTTATTGCGACGGTTATACATCATGCGAGTTAAATAGTTATGCACCTCTTTAGGGCCCAAGGAGTTCCCGTCATCCCACATATTGTCATGCAAGCTGCATCAGCATTCAGCAAAGCACACCAAATTAAGAGTCACGTTGCCAGAACTTGCAAGTAACAAATAGAAGCACCATTATCAACAACTCAAATAACAATTCCAACTGTGATAGTGAAATGATTACACAAGTGTTTGCCAATATATTTACATGATAGGTACATTCTCTCTACAATGAAAAAGAAAAAAAAAGATTTTTTATAAGAATTGACACTTACATAAGCTCGTCAAGATAACGTAATATCTCCTGGAAATCACTGATTTCTCCGCTTGCACCAATAAGAGAATGTTTTCCCACTGCTTTCAGTCGTGCCACACTCTTGTAACGCAGAGCGGACCCGTAGGAGCCTGCAAACTGAATCATTAGCTACATGACATTGACACACTTCAATATATACTTTTGCATATGAATTGGCTAGTCAAGCCTGGATAGAAGCATTGCACGAGCGCAACCAAACACAAGCTAATCTGTACTATTGTCAAATGCTTATTGTATGAAGTACAAACATGGACACCATGCTATAAGGTCGCATATCAGCCATCGAGTCGAAGAGCAATGAGATGGTTGGTCTCAGCGTCACAAAATGGTATCAAGCAATACACATGCAATCCAAGTAGAAGAAAAAAATTGAGTATTGCAAGAGATTTAGGCCATATCGCTAAATTGCAGGCTGATACAAAACCATACGCTACGATTCAGTAAGGACTCGACTGAGACGCCTTTGAATCAATCACCATAAGTTAAGTGAAACTCGTAGTTTACATGGAACGTGTACCGTCCTCTAAACGCAAAGTATCGAGTCGGATACAACTCTAGTGATTTGATACAGACGAATTGGAATTGAAAATACTAAAAAATAGAAGAGGAACACAACTAGAACACACTACAAAATAACTGTGTTTTATGTATTCAGTAATTCACTTTTTGGTCCTTATTTTCCCTCAACATAGCTAAGTTTACACATGTTAAGTGTGGGATTTATGATTTTTCTTCACAAGAATAAGATTTATTGCATATATATGCTGGATGCAATGGTATTTGCCTCCATGAATTGCTAGATATTGGATAGCATTAACATAAATTGATGTATCATTTTAATTCACGATTATTATGTAACCACTAACCAGTAATAATAAAAAATTTGGTGCTTTTGTTTCTAGTGTCATAATTACTGTAAGCTTTTTCTGATTTGGAATCTCAAATCTGTGTGTTGTCACTACAAGATACCTGGTGATCCTAGAGCAACTGGGATTAGATTATCTCACCATGCCACAAGTTTGAGACTTTGCACTAGTGCAGTCTAGCTTACATCTCACTTCTGCTACTACTATAAGTTAATCTTATCATGTGCACTAGTTTAATATGCAAATTTTTTAAGATCAGAGAGAATGTGTGGATAGAATGTGGAACCGTATTCAGTTTTCATTTCTTCGCATCTTTTGGGCTTCAGTTTCAAAAGAGTTCAATGCGATTCTGCTTTTTTCTATTTTAGAGAGATGGAGAGCTTCATGTTATAGGCTCTTTTTATACTTTGTTTTTTTTGGTTTTTTGTTGGATCTCTTAACCAACTTCTTTTCTGCAACTTATCTTTTAATTTTTATTAATACAAGAGTTTGTTTCCTATCGAAAAAAAAAAGAGATCCAACTGAACTATTAACCACAAGAAAAGGGATTTTGCAAAGAAAAATACTGCTCGGCATAGCAGCGAATCAAACAAACAATTCGTCAAAAAATCAAATTCAGTTAAAGAACACCCTCCAATCCATACAGTCTACTGCAATGCTGATACCATAGACTCAAATATCACGAAAAAAGGTTAACTTAAGTGAGCAAAGTGAAAGAAAATATATAAATCGTGCAAATAGGGATTGTGGTGCAGCATCTAACCTCCCATATCAGCAGCCAAAAGAACACCATCCTTATACTTGATGCCGATCACTGATGTGCCAGTCACATACGGGTACCTATACCATCATTCAAATTATAATTCTACACCCCCAAGAAAATCATCGTTACTAAAAGCGAGCGAGCGAGAGAGAGCATACAGAGTTCTTTCGGAATCTGCGTCACAGCTCATTAGGCAATTTTTAGCAGGAATAGAGTCAACAAACTGCAAAAATTACGAAGAAATTCATTACGGTGATTAATTTTCTACGAGAGAAAAATGTGAACGAAGATCGATTGCGATTCGAAACTAACCTTCATCTTCTGAATTGACCGATCTGATAAGAAAACTGAGACGAAATGGGGAAAAATAAGTGCAATCAATTCGCCGATCTCTGGTCAAAAGACACTGTCGTTGCCCTTCTCTCAAGCAAACCACACTATAAACGTGGTTTGGGCTTGTTGATACAGTCCACTGAATAAGTGGGCTATACTTTTGGGCCCAAATGAGGCTGTGGTATTAGGCTTGATATATGATAAGTCCGGTAAAAAGTCCAACTGGTTTA
>CM042193.1:5476779-5527824 GCA_023539305.1 Ilex asprella
GTATTTATATATATATATATAATTGTTTGTATGCACATACACACATATATATTAACAAATACACATGAATCAAGGTGCATTAAATATTAAAATTTCCCATAAAACTAGGAGATATTTAATGCACTACTTTCCCTAAAATGGGCATTTATGTCTTTGTATCTAACTAGTGTACCTTTTTCCAACACTTTTTAAAATGTGTACTTTTTGCCAAATAAGTTTTTTTGGGTGTACTGGCTTCCAAAAACCTTTTTTTTGTTTTATCCTTCATTCCTTTTCTTTTCAATTTGATCCCAGTGTGAGTGGTTTGTGGATCCTATTGATCAAAAAATATTGGGTGATTTGAAAGTCGGTGTAATTTTTTAAACTTATTTGAGCAAAAATATAACACAAAATCTTATTTGGGTTAAAGTATATATTTTTTAAAAATTACAATATTGACATTCAATAAATAACTGATGAGTTGAAACTATTTGTATTCCTTCCATATATTTTTGCTACAATCAAGTAATGAGAGGTAAAATAAGGGCATATTTTTTCTAACAATTTTTCTCTCTCTCTCTCACTCTCTCTCTTACTCTATTTATATTTATATTACAACAATACAATTACACTAATTAAAAAATAGTTACACACATTAAAAAACAGTTACACTCACTAAAAAAATAGTTACACACATTAAAAAAAATAGTTACATCTATTAACAAATAGTTACATTCATTAAAAAAATAGTTACACCAATTAAAAAACAATTACATCAATTAAAAAACAGTTACACCCATTAAAAAACAGTTACACCTATTAAAAAAATTACACCCATTAAAAAAAACAAAAAAGTTTATTTTTTCCTACATCCCAACAACGAATAATACATAATATTTAACAAAATATCTTGACCAATTTTTTTTTTTTTTTGGTGGAAAAATTTAGTGTTTATTCACATATAATTTGTGACATTCTAATCAAATCTCATTGCCATAGAATCTTGTTGTCGAATAAGAAGGGTTTTGATCATTAATGCTCTTATTTTACCTCTCATTACTATTGTTAATCTTTACATATTTGTTTTATCAAATAATTACCAATGATGATTGCATAATTTAAGGGAAGGTGTTTAGGTAAAAATGTTTTTAATTCATTTGAATTTTGTACCTAAACACAAAAATATTTATAAAAATTGTACTTAATGGAGTAAACAACTTATCTATATACTTTTGCTCAAATAAATCTAAAAAATTACACTCACACCCAAAAACCCAAAAATATTTGATAGTGTAAGTTCAAAAAAGCAGAAGAAACATATTATGGGTCTTGTAACACCCACAATATAGTGATGTCAAATTTAAATTTAAATTTTAGATTTTATGAAATTAATAATGACTGTTTAAGAAATTAATTTAATGTTGACAATTACTTTTTAAGTCATTAGAAGGGCATTTTAGAGTTTTAAAAAAATAGTGGACTTAAATATTTTTTAATAATATTAAAAATGAACTTATTTTTAAATAAACTTTTTTGGCGGACTAAACTTATTATAAGTCCCTTAAGGAGGACTTAATCTCAATTTTTACTAATTTTACTGTACCCAATAAAATTCAGGATTACTAAGGCTCATACATATAACAAAGTCCATATTAAAAAGATGACACATTCTCTCTCTTCATTAATGGCAACACTTTTCTCTTTCTATTAATGACAACAAATATTTCCACATAATAAAAAGGAAAACACTATGTAATCAAATTTTATATTTTAAATAAGAGTAATATTATTTGGACCTAAAACACTGACATAATTTGCTGACATAATAATGTGGATACAGTAGAACCATTTGATCAACATCAAATTCCAATACTTGATGGCTCTCACAATCAATCCAAAGATAATAGTGAATTAGATCAGTAAATTAGGTCCCAATAACATTGCTATTCAAATAAAGGGGAATTATTGGATGAATGAATTTCATTAATTTTTTTAAATAGAACTCACTGATCCAATAGTCCCCTTCATTTGGAATGCAATAACACACACTTACACCGCAAAAAAAAAAAAAAAAACCAATGTCTCTCTCTCTCTCTCTCTCTCTCTCTCTATAATACCACAATTTGAACTCCACAACTACAACATAAAAAAAGTGAAATTGCATTACCTACTTTACTAAGGAATAATTGTAAGACTAGTCTGTCATCTCTCTGTCCCGACCCCTACTTTACAATATTAAACTTTTTTTATTTAATAATTTTATATTTTTAATAATATAATTAATCAAATTTCATTGTTCTTCTTATTGACGAAGGTCAGATTTAATAGACGATTTAAATTATAATAAAAAAATTAAAATTTATATACAATCTCTATTGTCAAATACTATTGTTTCATTCCATTTTTAACAATATTCTAAAAAAACTACAATGAGTTAGTCATATTATCAACTAAACAACATATATTAACAAAATTTGAATATAAAAACTTAACATCACAAAAACCTATAACAATAATTTTTAATAAAATTTTAATCATATATTTTATATATTTATCATTAATTTTAAAGGGCCTCATTTATCATTTGTACTTGAGGCCTCAATATTCGTTAGCCCAGCTTTGATTACTATATTTGGCTATAATGAGAAAACATCTCAACCACTGATTCATTGAACTCATGACGTCAATATAAATCTCAAATACAAGCAATCACCACACGATATTTATGCAACCAATAAAACTTGACCGTTCACCTTTCTGATTTCTCATACTCGCTGGATAACAAACCGAAGACGCCCAGATGAAGAAAGAGTTAAATGGCCTGACTAAAATTGTCAGACGTTTCGGGCATGCCACAACATATCATAATAGTATGGCCTGTCTTTGACAAAATAAAAGAGGGGATTAGTCGAGTCATAGAACAACCCTGACAGTAGAACAAAAAAAAAAAAAAGAAGGAATGTGATGCAAAACCAACTTACCAAAATTCTGTAAACATGATCTTTTACGCCTGAAATTATCTATACAGATCTCAAGTAACACATTACCTTTTACAACATGTGTTAAACATGTCTGTACAGTTTCTAAGGGATTGACAGCCATTATCAAAAATGGAAAAAGAACAGAGCTAATAAACAACATTTCTGACCTAACCTTAAAAGAATACAATGTACATGTATGCTTTGATGCCGAGTTCCCTCCACATTTCACCTTCCAACATATGATTAAGGAGGACAGAATTCTTTGGGTTAGCGTTTCCTCAACAATTCGGCACACGTTACAGAACTTGCCCGATAGTATACTGCGTGTGTACATGTGACATTTGTAGCAGAGGTTTGATATGCTTCCATCTCACCAAAGTGCTGCTAAAGAAACTGTGTATATTTTTGCCCTATGATTGATAACATGCCAAATAGATGATTCCCCGAAGAAAATGAGTTACAGGATCCGGACAGCATCACCAAAGGATCTGGGCATACCTCCATATTCTGTAGATTTAGTGAAGAACCCTAAGGTTAGAAACAAGAAGTGAAGAACCATTAAAAAAATTCATATATATTTGAAGTATGAATTAAAGTGTTGCATGTGCATGCATTTTACTATTGCTAGTATTGGTACTCCAACAAAAAAGAGTAAATAACAAATCTAAGGGCTGATTAGTCATCAAATTCAAACTGGGACGATATGTATAACAAATCCAATGTTGATTAGTAATGAAAACTCAAATATGTATATATAAAATCTTGTTATGGATTCAAATTACCAAGAATTTTAACACTTGATATCAGAAATAAATTAAGTATGCTGGCAATGCCTACAAAAGACAAATACTTAATTGTAGTTCAGGGTGATTTCTATAGCCCTTGGATTTCAATTGGCAAGTTAATTGAAAGCATGGCAACTTATCACACAAGTTGCTTGGATGTATAGCAGGAAACATTCGTATTTTCGGCAGAAGGGACAAAGGGTAAGTCAATGCAAGGAGTAAGTTTAACCCCACCCCTTCCCCCCTTGGTCCCTCTTTCTAGGAGATGGCATAGAGGTGGTGTCTGCAGTTGCCCTATGTAATACTATACGAGTTGGCTGAGTCGTGTCCGTCTCGGTACCTTCGGATACGTATAAATTTCGAATCTCGCATAATTCAGCCGAGTCAATCCCGAGTTGTCGAAATATCGTCATCGAATTGGCCTATACGGTTCTACGACACCGTGATTTGACCTAAATTTCTCGTTGCATTCAACATTTTCTTTTAAATTGTTTCGCCCGATACCGCGCCGCGACCAATGCATCTCAAAGCTCTTTGAGTTGATGACCGATATCGCGACCTTAAACCATACTCGTGGCCGCACATGGGGTAATCACCTTGGACAATCTGCCTTCCATCTTATATTCAAATTCCAACAGGTTCCACAGCTACTTCCAAAAATGTATCTCTTTCAATTTTTTCTCCTTTATTGCTACCCATTCAATTTTTCTGAGATAAAAGAAGACTTTCTTTATTAAGGAAGAAAAAAGGAATAATACGAAGGAGAAGATATCCTCAAAAAAGAAAATGAACACAATGAACTACAAAGAAGGAAAAAAAAAACCTAAAAGAGAACCACCTTCCTATATCATTGAGAATTCTATAAAGGACCTCTTAGAAAAGCCCAATAGATATAGTCCATAAATAAGAATACCTTGTTTAATATGAATAAAATTTAATATAAGTCCATATACAAGTTGGTTGGCAATAAAGTTGTTCCATTGTGACCTGGGCAATAAGGGTTTGAGTTGCGAAAACAGTGCCTCCGTATATGGGGTAAAATTGCGTACATTTCACTCTCCCTAGACCCTAGGGTGGCAAGAGTCTCCTATACTAGGCATCCCTTTATACAAATGGATTTATAGATAGTATGCTATAATGTTTAGTAGAACATTAAAATTGCATCTCCTTGTAATCGTTCATTATTGGGTAGTCTAGCGTTCTAGTTGTTGCAGAGTTTGATATTCTATTATGTCCTATATGTACTACTGGGAATGATGAAATATTAGAGAATAGCTAATTTCTTCTCTCTTCCTCTTCCACAATTGATTGAAATTTTCATAATATCCGGCATTCTCCTTTGACATTCAAACATCAATTGTTGCTTCTTGTTGTCATCACCATCATGTTTGAACTGATTGTAAACTTGATTGCTATCTGCATGTGTTGATAATCAACAGTGGAGAATTTTGATTGTGCCTTGGTTCACTGTAGTGTGAGATTTGGAAGACTAGGTATCCGAAAGTTTCGTACCTCTCTCGTGTTATGGACAAAGAATAGTTTGAAGAGATTACCCCTGATCCAATTCACAAAAAAATGATTTGACGAACATCCGTGACTAGGGGTGCAATTTAGGTGGCTCAAGCCAACTTCAACTTGAACTGAACCCGAAAAAAATGTTATTAGGGCTGAGGTTTTTAGGGTTAGTGTTAGGGATTTAGGGTTGAAAGGCATCAACCCGAATTGAATTCGGGCAAGGCTCGGGCTAAGAGGTCGGGTTCACAGACTTAACTCGAACCCAACCAGAATTGATGCAATCGGGCACAACCTGAGTTCAACCCAAATTCATGTATTATATTTATATAAACAATATAAAAATAAAATATCAATACATATTTGTAATTATTATAAACAGTAGCATAGGTGTCTCATTCAACTTTGTTAAGCCATTCTACAATCACACAACTCTCAGAAAACATTTAATCATCTTTTAATTATCGGGTTCTAATCTGAGTGAACGATCCCCCTCGATCTTTCCTTCCTCACGGCATTGGTTGTCAATTTTACTATATATTTCCATTCTCATATCTTACCTTACTAAGTTATACCCCTGGTCAAGTAGTTAAAAACCTTAGACTGCTGCTATCCTTCTATGAATCCATCTTAAAAGTAACACGTAGATTAAGAAAACTATGGCATTAGCAAATGTGCCTCATAGATATGCTCCTGCATATCCTCAATATGTTCAAACACAACATATGAACAAGTTAAACTCCATAGTTTCAATATTTTACATGGGTCCAATGTTATTTAAACTCGCTTACCTATGTTCCCAGTTTCCACTAGTCCCAGAAGTCCTTCAGAACATCAACATACTTTTTCTTATGAAATCTCCCATTACCTCCCTAGGGATAAGACCATGCTTTTCTAAGTCAAAAACTGCCATAGGGATATTTTTCTTATTTTGTATACTGGAGGATGAAGATAATGCCCAAGATTCATCAACTTGAAGTAAGGTGCACATAAACTTCCTTATGTGCTCCGTTTGTTCAAGTTGCCGCTCGAACCTCCTCACCCCATCTGCAAGTCTGTTTAGAATTCACATCTCCTTGTAACAAACCATCTCACACTACATCTAAGCTAGTAGAGTGTACTGTGTGTCATAATGCTTTGATTTGTCGTATGAGTTTTATATCAAGAGTAACAGCCTTCATACACAGATGAACACAAATAGAAGTTTATCAATAAACATGCAATTTCTATGTAGATTTCCCATGTATTCATGCCTTATTTCTTTAAAATTGTTCATGTTTTGAAGTGTTTATATAGTGTCATACCAATTTTCTTTATGTGTTCATGCTCTATAGATTTTCAGGCACTTGCCTAGACTACAGGGTATGTAAAACATTTCATGGCATCCTCTAGGTTTCAAAACATGGCTGCAATTAACTTTTAACCCAAATTAGATATTACAGGCCTGAATCAGTCAAACAAGTCCAGATAAAAAAGGTAAATGAATTGATTAGTCCGTAAACTGTACAGCAGCAGTGAAAACAATTATTACAGGGAAGGAATGAAACACAATTGTGTCTTGCCAATTAAGTAAAAATGAACAGAGATGACAACAATGAACATAAAAAGAACAGTCCTTATGTATTATAAAAAAGTATCAATTGATGACAGCAACGTACCTCAAATTAACATCAGTGATTAGCATCGATAAAAAATCCATTTATGTTGTGTACGAATTGTGAATCTATCATGTTGTGGAAACTTTTGATTTCAAGTTCCGAGGAAGGCTAGTTTTGCGGAGTTGAGGATTTTCAATAGAATACACAAGAAGGTTTCCATCCTTTGTCCCAGCTAAAAAGCATTCTTCTGGGGTCACAGCGAGTGAAGTTATACTTTTTCCTATTCCATTATATCTCCTCACAGTCTCAAGTGAGTTCATAGAGCGTACGACAATCTGTCCTTGGTCTCCAGCACAAACCAAAAACTCACCACAGGCACTCAGTTCGACACAGTTAAGGCGCCCATTTGACTCAGAAGTGGCAATATGTTTTCCGTTAATGGAATAAAGGTGCAGACTTAGATCATCATCTGCATAGAGCACGATCCGCCCATGACGAGATGCAACTAGCTTTGATAATGCAACACCAGCCGGATGCCGAAGAGATCTCAAATATCTTCCCTCCCGCAGGGTATGAAAAACACAGGTTCCATCTTTCGATCCACTTAGAACTATATTAAGCTCCACACTCACATATAAGCATGTAATGACATCATCATGCCCACATAGAATATGGAAGGGTGTTTCAGCAATGACATAGTCCTTACGGGGCATCTCTGTTGGCATATTTCTAACTCTTTTGTCAGGGGCTTTAACACGAAAAACCTCCCAGACCATAACTGTTGTGTCACAACTCCCAGTAGCAAGGATGCTGCCATCCGAAGTCACTGCAGCATAACTAACTTCAATGAGAATGCCAAATTTTGCAAATAATTCCATAGTTGAAAAAATAATATTATCATCACAATTATGTGAAGAATGAAAGTACAAACACAGATGCTATTTATGATGCCTTCTGATGGCAATGCAGCATAATGCGTAAGTGGTTCATTGGTTACAAATACATTATTATCACACTGGTGCGTATGTTCTTGGGTCTCTGCATGCAACTCTTATCGTTTAGACCATCAGGAATTGAGCTGGAATAAAATTAGCACAAAAATACATTATAAGATTTAAAGAGTTAGGAAACTTAATCTCCAAATTCAATTTCCTAGTGTAGTAGTCCATAGAATGTAAATAATCTACTGCATTACCTTAGCTCAACCTTATATCTTCAACTCTCTCGTCAAACTCATGGGAGTCCAGAGTCATGCTAGAAATGCGCATAACAAAAATATTACGGATGCTGTAAATTTGAAGTCAAAGTCAAATGAGATGTTTCATCTTGTCACATTCAGATTTCATGCTATGTTTCATTATTGTCCAATGCCACATGTTAATTTTGATGGAAGATAAACTTCATTGAGGCTCTGTCATTTGTAACTTAGGCCATTTCAAATGATGAAAGTACCTGCAACACAGCTAACCACATCTTTATGGTGTCGGATGCTCTGCACCATTCTTCCATCACTTAGGGATATGACCTGAAAACTATTTTCCCAGTTGCCACACGAGATCAAAAAGTTTTCAGATGTTGTTTGCATTGTTGCAAAGCATTGTGCTCCAACTTCAATATTTTCGGCTAAAGGACTACCAATTTTACGAGGGCAAAGGATATCAGAACCAACTCCAAAAAAGGGGTCCTGTACCAATTTGAGCAATCAACCACATTGCAATTGACATGCTGAAAGATACAATGCAGATATAAATATCAATAATTGTACCTGTGAGCCAGAGAAGGTGAAGTTTCCACCAGATTGAAGTTGGGTTGTCAACCATATCTTAACTGACATGGTGAGTGCCTGGTCCACTAGGACAACGTTTGAGTCGAATATATCAACGTATAAAACAGCTGACGGTGGATTACTTGTACTAGAAACGATAGAAGTTAAATTGATAGATCCCGGAGCAAAGCGTAAAGGATGAGCGATTGGAATTGGTGGCCCTCTTCTAGGGTGCTTCTTACGGAAGATCTGAATTGGTGTCTGACCAAAATTGGCAATCTGGTCTTCTATGGCTGACCGTTGCAATTCGTCTTCCATTGACTCCAGATCAACAGCACCTTCATATGTTAGATAATAAAAAATATTTGCCGCCTGCAGACCAATATTTCCTAATGAACAGTGATTCAAAAAAATGACCGACAAAAAATATTTATTGGGCTCTTGCAACCGCAGTATTAGTTGCAATATGATGTTGAGTAAAATATGTATATATCAACTTGTGTGTTCATAAAAATAAATAAATAAATAACCAACAAAAATTTTAGTTTCCACGCATCAGAAAGAAATTTCTAAAATTGTCTGAGAGTACCTCCACTGCTGGTTTTCCACGCTGCTTGTAACCAAATACCAAATCAATCCAATGGTGAAGGTTTGAGCTAACATATTCACTCTCAAGGGCCTCTCTGTTTTTGTAAATGAATTCTTCGGGGGATCCCTGTACAATTAATTCCAAAATAAGCTCTTTTTAACTTCATTGACTTCAAATATCGCATAAAACATCAAATACTCTTTTAGGAAATCATATTTTTTTTTTAGAAAATCATACCACAACCAACTTTATGTGATACACTGAAGAAAGAAACCTAACTTAATTTGGAAAATCTTACATACATGAACAAAGCAAAAAGCGTTGGGCATAAGTAACCTTTCAATTATCCATTTATCCATACATTCGGGGACACAACCCCGAATTTTACCACATGGGGGCCTAAATAGAAACAATGACAAGAACAATTTTATTCAATGGGATCATTATCAAGTTATCATTAACCTATCGAAATCAATTTGTATATGATACCATTGTAAGATTAGTTTAGATCATAAAATCCATAATATCTAAGAATTATTTCTTACCATCCTAAAATTTCTGAAAATCGAAGGGAAGACATAGGGTTTTTGGGGAACCTAAGGACGCATAGGGTATTATTTTAAAGTTGAAAGGGGCCATGACCACCCTTGGTCACAGTATCACTCAGTCATTGCCTACACGCCTGATACTTTATATTCCAAATATTAAAGCAACATCTTTTCTTATGCAATTCAACTCAAAAACCAAAACACAACCTTTTGTTGCCAATTGCATCTTTACAAAAATATATCCTCAATTGAATCCTAGAAATCACGTCCTTGCTCACAACCTCAATCCATATTCTCCTCTGCCATCCCCATATCCTTGTGAAACACACAACTACAAGAAAATCACTCCTCCATAATGGTGCCTTACTTGGCCATGTGCAACATGGCAAAATGATCTTAGACAAACTTCCCAAATTTTATCTCCAACCAGAGTCAACTCCAATTCCTGCAGAATTCGAATTTTGTTTTTCTTGTAACGCCACTCATACATGTGAACATCCTCATTTTACACACAATTTTTGGAGAATGGTCAAAGGGTGAGCAGGCACCTCAATCTTTTTAATACAACAGTGAAATCCTAACCCCACATTGCTTTTTATGCCAAACAAAGGTCTTATACATATTTTGCAGATATTATTCAGATTTAATTCATGTCATGTTGTTTAATCACCTCACATCTAAATGATATGAATATGCATATGTACCTTTAGGTGCTTTCTGCTTGAGGCTTGTCTACTTCTTTGCATGGACACGCATCTATTGGTTTACGATTAGTATATTAAATAAATACAGATCCAAGCAAACTAGGTAAGGGGAGCCTTGGCAAGTTGGTAGGGCATCCTATTCAAGTATTTATTAAAAAACCACTGATTAAATCAGTGTGACTCACAAAATTAGCATACACATAACAGTTTTACCTTGAAAGTGTAATTGTTTCTGAAGGATTGCCTCTCTCATGGTAGTTACTAACCAACAGAAACCATAAGGTTGATTTGTAGTTAAGTTGTTGATAATGACCAAACAAATATGTGCCTTCCAAATCCTCCACCCACCAAAAAAAGGGAAAAAAAAAACCCATCCACAATGAAAAAACAAGCACAAGAGAAAGGAAAAACAGTAACTGGTTAGAACATTTCTTTCTCTGATGCTTTAATCCAAAATCAATTTTCTGATCAGAGCCATTCTTATGTGCAATGAGAAAAGCTTATGAGTGTCAAGTGTGGGAACAAGGATTCGAGTTTGAGGGCAGCCACCTTGTGCAACTAAAAGCAATATTAAATCTTCCTAGTCCACTCCTTCTGGAGCCTTCGACTTATGGGGACACTTCATTTGAAATCTCACGTTGCCGTTGCGAAAAAGGGAAACGTATTTTTTTTTGAAAGAAAACAAACTTGTGAGGATTTGTTTTATCAATCACATCTTTGATACCGTAGAATAATTTTTTCCTGCAAACATCACTGGTCATTTTTTAAATTTATCAAGTTCTTCTCGCTATCTACATCAGTACATTCACCGACCGCTTTAGCTCCTTCATTCGAGAAGAAATACTAGTGTATGCTACTGACTATGAGTTTCTCATTGTTGCCTTTTACTTGAATGGCACCCCTCTCAGACTACAGCTGAATCAGGCCACATCTGGTGGGACATCTGCGATTGTGACAACTGTGTTTGGGACAGATTTAGCAGAGGGAGAACCAAAAAACACAAATACTGCATTTTGACACAACAGAAGTTAATCATAGTGACCCACCTTATATCTCCCAACAAAGGATTGTCATCCCAACCCATTTCTGAATTTTATATGGATAGCGTTGTATGAACCCTCAATGTCCTCTAAACCTTGACTCCTAAATCCAGATAACCACCCATTTCTCTCACATCGTCAACTGACTCACCCCACGTTCCCTATCTCTTTCCCCTACTCAACAGTATTTGACAATTCTTGTCTAGCTCCATTCTCAGACTTTCCATCCCTCTTCATCCGCCCTAAGCCTCTTTTTCTTTGTATGTACTGCTACATTGTGCTTTAATTTCAAGGAACTTATGTATACTCTCTCTTTTTTTTCAGTCTCTTTCTGCCTGTTCTGCAGTTTTCATGCCTTGATTTTTTTCCTCTTCATGTGCTTCATAATCTGTGCATGTTCGCTAGACTCGGTTCTGCATGGACTCTTGATCTTTATTAGTAATTTTAGGTATATACAGATTCTGTTGTTTGGCATTTTCAAATACTATTTCGAGCTGTTTCGGTTATTCTCTTGACAGTAGTACTTGCTTTCCATTTCCCCCTCTCAATTTTATTTTTCCTTGGTGTTTGTATTTGGAGGAGACTTCTCAAGTTGATGACAAGTAAAAACTCATCAAAGATGTTTTGAAATTAATAATCATTACGTTTACACATCCTTGAACTTATTTTTCAGTTTGTTTTTTTTTCCTGTTTTGATTTGCAAGCTTTCTTTTGCTTCTCCATTTTTTTTTTGGTTGTTTTGGCTTGATTGGCATTGGGACTCATTAGACAACACTTAAACCCGTTAACCCGAGTCATGCCCGAATTCAATTCGCATTGAAACTTTTCAACCCTAACCCTAAAAACTTCAACCCTAAAACTATTTTTTCTAGGTTTGGTTTGGGTTGGCCCGCCCAAGTTGCACCCCTAAGGTGAAGGAAAGATATCCTTGATGAGGGAGTCCTATTCCAAAACTTAAGTATATGTATTTGGAAGAAATTCTAATTTTTGGATACTTAAATTGTTAGAATAAGGATTGCTAATGAATAATGCATGTGGCTGTAATTAATGCTGAAGAGAGATATATAGTAATTAAGTATTTAAAATGTAATTTTTTTTTTTGTTGCAGAATATTTCAGTTCCTTATTTCACAGAGAAAGAAAATCGTGTATCACTTAATTTGGTCACTTGTCGGGCATTTGCATGGGTTACTACTACTATAATTAGACAACTTTGTTTTCCAACACATAGCTTTAATTGTTTTTGCCAATACTAGAAAAATTGTAGGTCGATTTTATACGTGGTACAGGTACGCAACATTTTCTCCAATGCTTGCGACGGGATAAACTTAGTTGTTACGTTGTTTTGGGTAGTAGTTCGCTTGTCCCACTTAACCAAATCATTTTCACTAATATAAAACTATATATTATTATACATCCATACAGAGACAGTCAATTAATATCTATTTACAAAGCAAACTATAACACAAAACAATGTCCTGGTTATATGTTGTGACTCATAGAAGTTAATGGTTGCATAATTGGAATATGGAAAAAATTCAACTGAACAATTCAAAAGATAATTTAACACAATAACAGAGGATTACAATTTGGGGTAGAGAATTTGGACAATTAAGGCCATGAACCCACGCCTTTTGGGATTGTACGACCCCGAACAGTGGACTGCTTGGGGCACCTACGATCCTGGTACCTCTGGTTTTGACAGGAAACAGTTCCCCAAGAAAAAAGTAGATAAAGCTTTGGGAGAAACTACTGTCTCTATAGCACCATTCAAAGTAGAGGACATTTTATCATGAAGCTTGAAGCAGTATTTGCGGAACTCAAATGATGTTGATAACTACCAGTTAGATTTTAGAGTAGTTAGGGTTAGGTAGAGAAGAGAAGATTAGGAAGAAGAAAAAAGATAAAGAGAAGAGTATGTAGTGTGTTAGGTTACACAGCTACATCCCATTATATGAAGCAACACAAAAATATAAAAATTTAAGGGTTACATCCTAAATAATATAACATAACACTACCTTTCTGATCTGAAATCCTTAAGAGTAGCTCTTATTTCTTTGCGATCCTCAAAGTCGATGTATGCCAAAAATGAAAACTACAAGCAAATTGACCTACAGCCTAACAGAAGGTATAGATTCGCTTATGCCCCCCCCCCTTTTTTTCCCAACACTCAAGAAGGGAAAAAAAAGAAACATGTGTACTATAGAATTTTAATAACCAACCATTTGAACCTTAAGTTACGTCGGTTTTAATCTTGTTGAACAGATTCTCTGCCATGCTTAACTGCCATCTACATATGCCTAATTACAAGATACTCATTTTCCTACGTTAGTCATTCTATAATTAGTTATCCATGAGAGATCGTACACCAGGAAACATGTCTAAAACAAAGAATAGAATTCAATCAAACCGGCTAATTAAATGAAGCTGCATAGTTCATTTGGAAGTTCATGGGGTGAGTCAAGTACCTCAGCCCAAGGAGGGAGGCAAACATCACCTAAGGGTTCACCATCCTGTTTTACTCCAAGATGATAAAAGTTTGAATTAGCAAGAAACTCTGGCATGTAAAAGAATTCGGGAATCAACTCCTTCACATCACTTGTATTAGAGAGGCAGTTCTGATATGTGCCCCCAATACTATGAAAAAGACGATCTGCATGATCAAATTTACCACCCTGAAGAAAAAATGCACAAGCGAAACTTTTGAATCATGAGTCAAACAAATCATGTAAGAAATCAGGTGAAAATTAAAAGATAAAAAAAAAGAACGAGAACGAAAATAAATTAAAAGCTAAGAGAACATGCTGGACCTGGTGTCCAGTTGAACCAGTGCACATATTGCTATCGAATGAAGCAGAATTAATCAAGTTATTAAGAGGTTGAAACAAGATGAGATTCTATAGGCAGGAAGCTTTTGCTATTAATGACCAGCAAATGTAGAATCAAAAAAGTACCTGCAGAGTACGGTGGAGTGCTGTAAATGGCTCTAACCTAAGAAGGTAAAAAAGAACAATCCCCATGCTTGAATAATGCGATCCATAGTAGAAACTGCAGTGGAACATTAATTATTATTCGATTGAATCAATCCTAATGATCAAGCCAACTGGAAAAGCAACTGAATATGCTGAAACAGGAGTTGGAGTTACCTCGGAATATCAGGATCACTGAAGTTACAGAATCTGTCTGCAAAAACCTGAAGTTGTGAAGCATAACACAAAAATTATAATAATCTTAGACAGAAAGATTGAACTCGGACATTCAACAAAGAAGATTGAAATCAACCTACCTCAAACCGTTTTGAATCCAAAGCTCCAACAGGTTTTGAAAGATCCCGAAAGGTCGACGACTTGTTGAAATCAAGGCTCTCAGAGGTATAGTCAGCCAGTACCCAAGGAAATACAGGGTACTGGGTTAGATCATTATATGATCTTCCAGCAAGGGTATTGAGAATCATCAGATATTCAAAGTTTGTAATCTCCCTTCTCCTCCAGCTCTCTCTGGCAGTCTCTGCCATCTCCAATGCCACACGTCTATCAACGAAGGAAATAACTCCAGTCTTGTCCCTATATCCCTTCGGAAACAAAGATTCATTTCTGGTGGCTACTATCAAGGTTCCAACATCTTTTGCATCCTTTTGTGACACAAAGTTTAAAAATATAGGAGCGACCGAATTGCTGAAGAAGATCTCTATAGCAGTGTATCTGAGCAAATATCGAGTCCAATGGACAGCCTTTATCTATGATGAGCAAGAAATACAAAAAACTAAGATTGCAAGCATAAAATGCATCTTAACAAGGAAAAAGTATAAGAATTCACATATCTGCTACCTTGCAAATTTTCCACCTCCGATGGCGCTTAATATGCTTGGCTTGCTTTTGAAATACATTAACATCAACTTCATTGAGGCCATCAATGGCCTCAGCTCTTTCAAAATTCAAATCTATATTAATGGGCAATTTAAGAAACTTCTGTTTTTGAATTCCCCCTAGATGATCAGACTTGCTTGAATCAACATTGCCTGAAGCATGAAAATTCTTAAAAACAGATGACCCTCCTGTACCTTCCACTAAAAACTCACCAAAGAAATGCAAGATTTCTTTCATGACTGCCAAATGTCCAGCTAATTTTCTCTTTGGTGTTACTAGTACACAAGGGACAGACATGAGAACCTGGAAATTGATCCAAACATAAGCACCAGAAATGAAAAACGAGCTATAATTCAAAATGTTCATTTGGTCACACATACCTCACTTGTTTCGGACTCTATTGATGTTGAGGCATAATCTTTTCTTTCATGAGTGATGTCCTTATGATCACAGCTATCTTTTACTACCTCAGAGCACTGTCTATCTTGAGGATCCTCGGGGCCAGGCTCCTTTTGCCCGCTTGGTTCAGCATCATTGTCATGGAGTTCTGACAACCCCTCATCAGTTATCCTGTGAATTCCTTTCAGTAAGAGCTGCTTCATCTGCTCAGGAATATGCAACCCAAAACCAGTTTTGCTTTCACTAATAGGAAGAAGAGCCTCATTGCTAGATGTAGTGGATGGAGGGTGACAAAGCTTTTCATTAAAATGATAATTTCGCCTAAACTTTTGCCTACGTCTCCATGCATCTTCTGTCTTGTCAAGTTTCCAATGTGTTATGGTACTGTTAGGAAAAGGATTAGCAGACCATGGACCCCTCTCATCAATCAGAGTGCGAAATGTATGTACCCATTTTTCCTGTAGAAGCATCAATTTTAATCTGTTTAAATTCTCGTGAAAAGCTAACTTCAAATACAGGGGAAAACAAGGCAACAGACAGCAACAAAATTCATGCTTACAGCGACAATTTGTTGATCCTCATCCTGACCAAGCTGGAATGAAGCTCTTCTGCTTTCATCTGAAGCAAGAATGGTGATTAAGCAACTCTGTATCTCATCTTCTAAAAACTTCTTTTGGTAAGAATCGACTGATGTAATTTCTTCCATCCTAATCCGAAGATCTTGCAACTGCCTGATGCGATCTATTGTTGAATTCTTTATATATTTGAACTCATCCGCAACCTGAAGAGCAAAACTAGGCAACTCAACGGCAGATATCAAAACAACAAAAAGAAGCCCATGACAACTCAGGAAACACATATTCATAAACTGACAACAAAATGTGGCTTCCGTAACATACAAATGTAGCTATAGCAGAGCAATGTGCAAGGCACGGCAATGATCTGCATGGTCATAAATCAGTAAGGATGTGGACACAACTAATTCTACAGAAAATGTACATTTATGGATTCATCAATTTTGGTCAGTTGTAGAATGATAGAAAACAAAAATACCCCTTAAAATATCATCAAATAATATATCACCTCTTCAACAGGGGAGAAACGCAAAAATACATTTTTACTACCAAAATAATAAGCAGAATCCCCATTTTGTTGACACAATTAATGAAATGATTTTAATAACCCAACATAAATGTAAACAAATATGAAAGATGATATGAATTTGAACTGATAACGAAAAAACTAAAATGAAAATGTACGCCTGATGATATATTGATTTTCCGAAGTTAAAAATTATAGAGTATAATTCACTTGCAAATCGACACATATTCAATCAGGTTGTGACATTTTCTTGCCATGGAAGCTAAGTGAAATTTTACATCAGGTGATATACAGCTTTGTTAAATTTAACTGAACGGGACATCTCATGAGAACTTCTTTTGGGACTCCAATGGCTATCATGACATCATCCTGACGAGTTGGAACTGAATGTTATGGCAGAGTGGACTCTGCTAATTATTTAGATCAAAGTGGGCTTTTTGCATGAATCCAATTGTGGGGAATCAGCTTATTGAAACCTTCAAGTGTATTTTAATTATTAACCCTTTGTAGAATTAGCTATATGGCCACCTCCCCCACAAACCTAAGGCCATCACACTCTCACCCTACATGGTTGTGGTTGTAAAAATATCTTGTATTCCACATCGAATTTTTTTTTTTTTGGTACATCGGAAAGTTCACATCGAATTATTAGGATCACCCAAGGTTGGTTTATATATTTTAGGGATTACTCCACTCACTGTCAATTAGTGTTGAATTAGATACTCTTAACATGTATTGAGCCTTGGGTGGCCCATCTATAGGCCAAGTCTCTTTCTCATTTGAATTTCCCAATATTCATAGTTGTTTATTTATTTGTTAGCCTCATGTGAGCATGGATTCCACGTGAAGGAGGGTATAAAAAGATTTTGTATCCCACATCGAATGATTAGGATCACCTAAGATTAGTTTACATACTTGAGGGGCTACTCCACTCACTGTCAATTAGTTTTCGGTTGAACGGTCTAACAGTTGTAATTATCATATCGTATACTTCTCGTGGTAATTGCAAAACATAAAGCTCTTTGTCACAACATAAAATTCAACTCTTTACAAAGCAAAATGGCAAAAAAAAAAAAAAGATTTATGTGGTCAACTCCAAATATTTGGGGACAAGACTTTGGTTAGTTTATTTCAATTACATATCCTTTTATCTAAATAAGGTAAAAAATAATCAAACCAACCTGCAAATTAATAGTATGAAATTCAAATCACCTTAGTTACCATATTGAAGAACATGTGAATAACTGAATATGCACTATACGTGCGAATTATCATGTCTTCCTCTTAAATAGAAAAATCCATAAAACAGTTGAATCTCATTTGCATATGGCCAGATATGGCAGATACATAGAGAGATATACTGGACAGGATTAAGTAATTAAGTCAATATAAGTATGGCAACAGATAACATAAATTAAGATAAGATCAACAAAAAAAATTGAGGACACACCGCAACAAGAACTTGATCCTTGTGGATTAAATTATGAATGGTGCTAGTTTCTTTTGGATTGTTTCCCGACTCTGACGAATCATCTCTGCCTACAATACTGGTGGCCAGCATTGACTTCCCACAGTTGACAGTTTCTCGAATTAAGTGTGAAACAACATGAAATCGGGCACCATCATCCAGCATTCCATACTGGGATCTAAAAGCAAGCAATGCCCTACACAAAAGATCATGCAATGTCATAAATCCATCGAGAATTAGGGGAACGATTTGGATCATCATGGATTTATATCTTAAATAGCACTTTAAAACCTCAGAAACTAAACAACAAAAAATCAAGAATTAAAATCGTAGAACACAATTTGGAACAGAAAACTAACAGTACCAAATGAAAAGCTGCAATCTACTCTTGCTTTGCTCATCCTCAGCAGCCAGAAGACAAGGAAGAAGGGGAATGACTTGTTGTACACACCGAGATGCCCTTTCAAGAGAAGATTTACACAGATATTGAATCAGCAGTCGAAAAACAATTCTTGGGCACTTGTCCGTTCTGAGTAGCATAGCCTTGTCAACATTTTTATTCGGTTTTCCACCCAGCGCATTGCTAATTCCCCCAGATACAACAACTGCAGCCATTTCTGCAGCAGGTATATTCAGTGATTCTACCAAACCACGTGCTCTTTGGCCAAATGATGGCCCTGCTGCTGACGAAGATTTGGGTAACATCTTGCTTGGTCCCTTCCCATTCATCTCACTAATAATGATCCACAAATTGTCATACAAATTCCACCACTCATCATCAATTCTCTCATCTTCAGTTGTCACGGGCTGCTTCTGTACCAATGGGTTTCTAGAACCAAAATAATCATATCATGAGCTTGTACCAAATCACAACACACTAAAAGTAGTAAACTGTAACGCAAGGAAATGCACGATCAAAAGAGAAGGGTATGCAATTAAACACAAATATAAATCAAGCACCCCTTTATAAAAGTTTCTGGCACTGAATTTAAAAATCAATGTTAAGAGTGTAATACTCTGGGGAAGGCTTCAATAGGCCAGAAAAAGGAATATGAGAACTCCAACATCGTAATTCTTCTAAAGGACAGACACACCATGAAACGAGAATACTAGCCATAGTTAATAGAAAGCAAACAAGTTCTAGCAAAATGGAAAGGCATTTTGGTGGATAAGGAACTCCATATAACTTGGTGATTATTCATCCACAATCTTTCATGAATGTATACAAGCGACATCTCTTCAAGTCTTCAAAATTTTCCGAAACACCCTTCAGTTAGTGATTCTTTATGTGTCTTCAGTAGTTAGAATATTGGATGTTCAGTTAAGAATTTCCAAGCCAATGTTTTTTTAAAGTTTGGAATTCAAGTTCCTCTAGAGTTGGGAGAGCTTAAAACACTATAAATAGCAATTCAATTCATTTCATTTTAGATAGCCAAGATTTAGAGAAAATTGTCAGCAAGTATGCTATTGTAGATACTGCTTGATGAAATTTAGTGCAAGGAGTAATGTCCAAAGGATTATAGTACTGATTATAAGTTTTCTACTCCTACGAAGCTTTTAAAACTTGACCACAACCCTCTTTCTACCCCCAACTACCATTGAAAGATCCAAAGCCTTCAAGACGGAACCATTGTAACTCTGGGAGACAAGGGGAGCACCCTTTTACCGCATAGACATGGTTCAAAGTCACGGTATCGGCAATCAACTCAGAGGACCCTGACACACATTGGTCGTGGTGTCACGACTCAGTATCAGCTGATAAGCTCAAAATGCTAGATAAAAAGTCCAAAAAATTCTAAAAAAGACACAAAAAATATACACAATTAACATTCATACATCATATATATATATATATATACACACATTTTAATATATTATTACCATACGTTTAGCACCATAACATATTCTGCCTACACAAAAGTATTTAATAAAACAAACTTGCCCATACAAAACCACTTACATGAGACATTTAATAAATTAGGGGAAAAAAGGAAAAAATAAACTGATGCATTTAAAGACTAAGAGCCTTTAGACTAATTGACCATTTCAAAGTTTGTGGGCTTTTGACATTTGAGAGAGAGAGAGAGAGAGAGAGGAAGGGGGAGAGAGAGAGAACCAAAGACAATCCATCGTGGATGCGATCGAAGGCCCAAATCGAGGTCACTGGAACGACAACGTTGGTCACTACTAAGCCAATGCGACTGCTTTCACAAGTTCTCTCAAGTTGTTCATGGCAATTAGTCCACAATTTGACAAGTTTGTGTTACGAATTCTCTCGATTCCTTCTTCTATTCAGATAATTGCAAAAAAAGGTGATTGAGGGTTGAATTCATGAAAGATTTCTTGTGGGTTTTTATGATTTAGGGCTGAAAATCCCACTCCTCTTTGCCTTTTCTTTGGCTTCTAGCTCTTTAGAGATTTCTTGAACTAGTTTTAGATTTTTCTGCTTAGGTTTTTTCCATCCTAGACGTTGGCTTGCACAATGATTCTCACATCTCATTGTTACTATGTTCCGAATAGGCCGATTCCAATGAATTGTCCCTGAATCAGGCCGAGTCAACACTGATTCATGTGAGACTCATATTATATGTGCAACGTGTATCATTATCGTAATGGTGGAGGTCGAGTCAAATACGACTCGGCAGAGTTAACTTGGACTCGGTCGAGTCTTTGAAACCCTGGATGTACTCATAGGTACAGTCCACAAAACTAAATTACCCAAAAGTTTTTTTCTCCCCTTGCCTAACTAGCTCCAAGGCACTTATTTCTCACAACCTTTACAAACCTTTGACCATCCTTATCCACAAAAACCACTAATCCTCATCCCAATAAAGACCTTTGTTCATTTAGAGAGCATATGTCAGCTAGAAAGATCTTTCTGGAAAAACTTACTGACTGACAAAAATCATTGAATTATAAGGTAATTCACAAGGAGAACATTACCAAGCTTGAAAACATTGAGAAAGTCATGGTAATTTTATAAACAAGAAAACCTTTTACGACATTTATCTATCGAGATGGCATCTGGGTATTATGAATTATAGGGCAACAACTACAATTGGTACTGCCAATGCAAGTGCGAGGATGGATGGATGGATTAGGGAAGATTAAAAATTGGCATTATTTGCACAAAGGTGGCAGCTCTCATACGCAAATCTAATTTCTCACCCATAAGAGGCCCAACTTTTACCATTGAACCCATTAATTACCATTCTATCATGATCATAACACATAAGAAAAATAAGATAGGTCACACTATATACTTACAAAATTAAACAGTTGAACTTTTCATTGTTTTCCAGAAAAGAAGGTAAAAAAATTGCCAGTAGTCTTCAATGAATTGATAGACAACCATACCCACGATAAAATAAAGACTACATTTTACTAGGAATACATAGAAAAAATGTTGGTTTTGCCAACAAACATTAAAACGATTTTGTAAGAGTCAAAAATTTTCATATACTACAAATGCCAAAAGTCTGCAAAAAAAAAAATGGCAATACCTGCATTGCTCATCAAATTCTCCTTGCAAGGCCTCACACAAAGCAGAACCAAGATCCTTGTGACTTTGTAGTTCTAAAAATTCAGGAGAAAAATCTGAGCTACTTGCGGGAAACTGTAGGCAATCAAAAGAGAAAAATCAAGTTTCTCTTCATATTATAGAAAACATGAAACATCACTGATGCCAGCGGAAACAAAATCACCACTAATTAGCAAACTAGTAACAAGTTCCAGTTCCTCTATGCAAGTGATACCAGCACCTCAAAGAATCATAGAAAATTAAATGACAAGAAGAAAAATCTACTGGAAATCCAGTAATCTTCCTCCAACAGAAATTTGGAGCTTGAGGACCTCATTTGCTTTATGTAGGGAATAGGGATTCTCTCCTTTGACATCCCATTAAAGTGTAATCTTAAAAAGCTCTTTGTTTCTGTTTGTCCTTTATTGAAGGGTAGTTGCAACCCGTCTTTAGAACTCATTCTAGCTTCCCTTACAAATTTGATTTAAGGCAACGCCAGATTGAACTGACACTGTGCAATGAAATGTTCAAGATTTTTTATCTTGATTTGGTAGCTCCTCTAATGAGATTACATAATTAGATTATGTCACTCTACCCAATGAACATCTTCAACTTCTTCCTATTCAGAAAATGGTTGTTAGCCCAATACACCAATACCTACATCAACTGCTTCTCCTCTCCACTCTAACAATTGATCATGGACGTTCACACCACCTCAACCCTCATTCTTTTTGGACATATTCAACTTGGACAAAAAATTCAATGCCTTTATTGATCTGCAAAGCACATGACATCACTATCTTGGTAGGCATCCATTCATTGTGTCTACAGGTAATGCCTGTTCTATCTTCCCACAAGTAGAGTTTTCATTTCTATTCTATGGCAGTCATTCATCTCAAAGTCTCATGTCGGCAACCTATAATTCTAACTCCCACATTGGATACATAATCCCTTTTGAGCTTTGAACCAACCAATGCGCCCAAGCCTCCTACCAGATTTCCTTATTAAAATAAGAAACCTGAAACATGAAGGTATCGGCTGTTTCAATATAACACACCCCTGCTTGAAATCAGTGAATTAAGGTATGTGTACTTGTGTCTTAGAACAATGTAATTACATTTCCATAAAAACAACGATGATTCAGGCAAGCAAACTGCCATTTAAAGCACTAGTGCACTTTTCAAAATCAAAAGGCCTTGCATCCAACTCGAGTAGTACAACAATAATGGTCAACGATGATGGTTGTGTAATGAGTTTCCAACAGAGGGAAAGTAATGGGTGAGGGACAAAATAAAAATGTATAAGGCCTTTCAAGCATTCAACAATGGCCCTTGAGAATTTATTTTCACAAGCTAAACTATGTACTGGTTGAGAAACAGGAGGCCTAAAAGAACAGAACTATATTCACCAGGACGTCAGTAAGTACATATGCATATACTCATGCCCAGCTATGGCACATATCCGATATTAAGCTTGTCCAAAACATTTAGTGTAAACTGTGCCCATGTCTAGCATTACGTAAGTCACACTCCAGGCAAGCAAGATATTTTACGCGTTCCCAACTTGGAAACACGGACACTTCACTTTGGGCAGAGTATCGGTGTCAAACACGTCTGGGACACATTGGATACACGTGGTAGACATACTAGGGACACGTTTTGAGATTTATTTTCAATTCTTTAATAACTTTTCAAATAATTTTATAATTAAGAGTTATTTTTGTAATTTTAAAGGGATATGAGGCACAATTATAATATAAAAGAAATTATAATTATTACATTGGACATGGATGTAACATAATTTTATATACGAATACGAACTTATATACAAATGGAAGAAACTTCTAATATGAAAATAATGAGGTTACAAAATGGGGGCTTTTGAAAATTAGTGTTACGAAGTGAAATATTTTTGAAAATAAAAGTTGAAGTAGTCATTGATTGTCGGATCATAGATGTTAATGTTGAATGTGAATCGGCATATCTTATATTGTAATTTTTATATAGTGATATCATGATGTGACCTTTTAAAATTAGAAAATGATGAAGTAAAATATTATTATGATAATATTGTTATTTTATTACATGATTATATGTATATATATAAATACATATTATTTAAGTATCACCAATGTGTTTGTGTCCTACTTTTTTTAAAAATTTTGTGTTGCCGTGTCCGTGTGGTATCGTATTCATGTTCCGTATCCTTGTTTCTCAGGTTCCCAAACTACATCACAAGCAAGTTCCTTTAAACAAGTCACCAGACTCACCACAACTAAGGATGCTTTCGCAACGCCTTTTATTTATTTTATTTCAATTGTTCATGCATGTTTTCATTCATAAATTTTTAAATTCGTCCAATTATTTAGTCCATTTCTCATTTACAGAAAATAATAGAATTTATTGGAAATCTTTGCAATGGCTAAATGACCTGAGGGATGCTCTCATCGCAAATTCACAACCCGCAAATCCACACCTCCCCCCCCCAAAAAAAAATAAATAATAATAAAAAAGAAAGCACATAAAGACAAACAAGAAAGATAAATACTCATGTAAATTAGATACCGGAAGCTTATGATCCATTTCAGAGACTAACAGCTCATCAACTAGTTTCAGAAGGTATAATGTATTGTCTCGACATGGCTGTGTGACAAAAATACCATCCACCAAAGATAAGTCTATCAGCATCCGAATTAAGTGCTCATATATATCACGAAGCAGGTACCGATATGAGATGCCACCCTGGAGAACATTGAAAGTTTGATGAAGTAAACGCAGCCAGTTACAAATTGAACTAAAAGATTTAAAATTGTTACGAGGCAAAGAGAGAAGCATACTTGTTCACATTGTATAAGCAAAAAATTCACAGTCTCCTCTAGATGTTGCCAACCACCTTTCACAGAATGCATATAATGACAAAGAACAATGCAATATAAATTCCTCACTAAACTCTGCTCGTTCACTTCACTGTCAGTGCAAGTTTGTGACTGTACTTTGTAAGTTCTCAACGCATCAAGCTTCACTGAAGCAACTAACCACGCATTCCATCCATGTTCCTATTTAATATATTCAAGTAATTATAAGATAGCATATAAATGCAAAAAACTCAACAACAATTTAGACAAGCCGAACCATCAAAGCTTCAATGTTCGAAGGATTTGACTGAAGAAGATCAAGTAAATCACAAATTATTTTCGTCCTTGCAGTTACGTCCTCACAGCCAGACAGGAATCTGAAAATGAGAACCAAAATCTGAGGAAGAAAGAACTGAGAGTTATTCCCCCTGCTTCTCTGCTGATCAAGTTGGTTATGTTTCTGTAAAACCTGGCAACAACAATTCAAAAGATACCAATTCATACATGCATGGTTATGCCTACTAAATTTAATGGATTAATCAATGATGTGCAAGAAGAAAATGAACCAAAATGATAAGGAACCACCAAATGAAAACAGAAAGTGAGACTCATATTATGAATCACCTGTTTAGGGCTTGCACCACCAAGAAGAACGTCAAACAAGGTTGCACATAGAAGATCTGACTGAGGGAATCTAAACAGTCTATCTGATATAGCAGAGAAAATTGGTTGCATCCTCGATCTGATTTTTTTATGGCCTTCTGAGAGAGATTTCGATCTTCCAACAGCAATATTAAAAAATTTTGAACCCTTCTTTTCTGCAGGGAGAGCGACCAAAAGTCTTCCAAGGAACTGCAAGCCGAGCAATCTGATGGGCTCACAATCCCTAGAACAAACAAGTTGGAGGATACAGCATTAAATTCAGAATTATATTATGCATGTTTGACTACAAAACCATGCTTTTGCAGCCTCTAATCACAGCATCACAGGTTGACAGAGAAAATAATACATGTGAAATATCCACGTTTTTTAGCAATAAATCAATTTTTGAGTTATTAATCACAAGGTACATTGCAAGATTTATTCTCACTGACAAAGGAAAAAATATAAATTAGAAGTTGTTCGCAAAGAGGGACTTAGCAATAGGTTATTACAAAAAACGAGATTTCAGAAAAACATATGTAGAATTTAAATTAGAAGCCAAGATATCATATATTTACTGTACATTTACAAATTTTCAACTTCTTACACTTATTTAGAGCAATATAGCTGTGGTATCTCCAAGTGTCAAATTTTGGTGCCTCTAATTTGAATAATATAATAGCACGATAATTATTTGCATTAAGCATGATTCTGGAATATATAACTAAACAGTATATGTGAAAATTTAGAGCAGAAATTTTGTGCATCCAAATTGATCAATACATAAGCACGAGCCAATTTTAAAATTTCTACTAAACGCAATGTACAGGTCTAAACTGGCAATCCACATCAACATTCATCAATCAATGACTTCTGCAACCAGCCAGCTGACAGCACGACATAGTCCTCACAAAAAAAGTGCAGCTCAAATGCATTGTCCGCCTTATAAAGACAAATAGAACATAAATCATTAGCTTCTCCTGTTAGTTCACTTTTAAGCAATGGTTGTTTGAATCCATTTTGGAGCAGCCTGCAAACAAGCATTCTCCTACAGACAGCATGCTATCAGGCTGCCCTTCTCACATCCATTTCTATTTTCTCAATATTCAATCTTGCACATCAAGTTAGTTCCCAATGGAAAATTATCAAAAAAAAGTCAAATCTTAAATCTTTTATGGAAGTTCAATTCAGTTATAGTATTTTGGACTTAATCTTCTAATAGCGTTCTTGGGTACATGCAAAACTGAGACTCATGATTATTGCGCCCATCATAATCGCTCTTCACTTCATACAACAGCTGCCCAACAAGATAGTGTGACAAAGAAGACAGATATTGGACGTTTCAGGAGCCATGGTAATTAATATATGTGCCACAACAGCTTTAAAGGATACATTTTTACTACTTATGATTAGTCATGTTATATCACACTAAATATTTTTTAGGTCAAACTTCAAGTACCATTCTCTTTACAAATTGAACTCTGTTTGAGTCTCTATCTAAAACATTTGAAAGGGCACAAATAAATGTATATTTGGGATCTCTTCATCATATCAACACTAAATATTTTTTAGGTGAAACTTCAAGTGCCATTCTCTTAACAGATTGAACTCTGGTTGAGTCTCCTTTCTATTAGTCAAGCTCCTTTACATCCTCCTTTCCAACTAGTTAGGCCTCCACAAGCTTTCCAAACAAAGGCAATAAACATAGTGGTAATCCTTATACTGACTGAAAGCAGACATTACTAAAAAAATCCTAAAGACGCTGACACAATATAACCCACATGACACTTTAAAGGATATAGTACTTCAAGGAAAATTGTCAAAACAGTAGAACACAACCCGCAAGCAAAGAATAGGAGCATACCAATTGGGGAAAGAGATTTCATAATCAATCCAAAAGACAAGAATTTTCAACTGAAAAAAGAACTGTTCTATGGCCATATATATTCAAGATAAAAGGTACACCTTTCAAGAAGATTGACAAAGATGTGAGAGCCACCAATTAAATTGACTTGTTCCAGAAAAGAAGCAAGCAGTGCTTTTTGGGAAACAGCACGAATAACCATATTTAAAACATCTTCAACGCATGCCATATCTTGACTTGTCTCAAAAAAAGCTATAAGAGCTTTAATATCTGACGCTGCAATGTTCTGCCTGCATGTCATTAGCATCTTTGAATAAAATTCGAAAAAGCTTGCATAAAGTAATCTGCTATATCATTGTACTTAGCATTGAATTATTTTTTTTTTGAACGTGTACTCAGGATTGAATAGGCGAACAGAAATAACAGTGTACATGTACTAGAGAATGTAAGTTGGAGACTATCTGGCATAGGAAGACACTTTACCTGAGGCTCATCTCACCAAGACTTAGTAGAAGAAGACGAATTTTATGTATTTCTTGTTTATTAGGTCTCTCTCCAATAACTTGGTTTGTTATGGGATGCAGTAGAGGCTTGCTTCCAATAGCAGACCGAGATTTCGTGTCGTCCCAATAAAATTGGTGTATTATATCAAGTACACGAGGGAACCGACACAGACTCTTAAGCAACCTTGGATCGTTATCAAACTGCTGGATGAGAAACATGTACAGTTCACGTTGCACCCTGTAAACTGTGTAGACCCAGACAAGAGGATTAAGAAATATATTTGATATAGCTTCCTTTATGAGCAGCTCTGACAAGCCTGAACATAAACCAAAGAAAGTTAATACACACAAGGATGTGTTTAGCTCATTGCTCCCAGAGAGAAGGGGGAAAAGATAAGAAAGATCATCGAGAACTGTTTGAGACAGTCCCCTTCACATACCACAATTTGCAACAACATTGAATAAGTGTTTCAAAGCTGAAAGAGTTTCCAAATTAAGCTGCTGGGGTGGAACTGATTGCAACAGAAATCCCAGTATGGAAAATCCAGAAAGAAGAAGCATCTGTTGTTGATTAGCTAAATTCTCATCTAGGACAGAAGCTATGAGCTCAATAATGTCAGCAGTCAGTCGCTCTGTTGTAATAGGTTTAGGCAAAGCATGCCCAACTTGTCCACTTTCTTCATTTTCAAACAAATTAGACTGTGTAAAAAGAGGAAAAAACACAGATACACCCCCAACACAATAAATAATCTGCTGCAGCAAGCGTCGTGAACATAACTGTGTCCCAACCATTACAGTTGCTTCAAATGGAGTTTTATCCAATCCATGATCCAGCAGTGGTGAAACATTAAACAACGTCCTACCATTACTTGCCTGAAAAAAAAACCAAGATTTTAAGATTCTCACCGTCATACAAGACAGCAAACTTAAATAAAATATTTTTTAAAAAGAGAAAAGATAACCTGTGCATTAAGCCCAAAAATTATTTTGGAAGCAAGCCCGTCTCTGGCATCAAAAACTCCACCAGGCAATGGACTGTCTGGATAAACTGCAATTTCACCATCAAGGAACGAATACATATAACTTGGCCCTAAAGAATAGATACCCTGCACTTGCTCAGAAGTAATGGCATCACTGAACATATAAACTGGACCAATCTGACCAAAAAGAGGAGATGTATCTTTCCTGGAGTATATAGCATGCTCTTCTTCATATGAAGGCAAATTAATTTTTGAGCCAATTGCGCAACTAGTCAAAGATTCATTAACTTTTGCATATCTGAAACATGTAATTATGAAAGTCAGGGTGAATCTGCCATATCCAACGAGAAAAGAGAAACATCGTTAAGTTAAATTTGAATGGAAACTCCAAGTACTATTAATGACATAGCACCTGCACTTTTCTGATGATACAAGAACTCCATCCACATAACATCTCAATTGACTTCCCCCAGAAAATGCTCTACCAATGCTATGAGTTAAACATAGGAAATGCCATTTCTTTCTAACAAAATTGACATGCAGTGAAACACATTGTTGTTTCTGATTAATAGACTGCAAAAGATAAGGAACAATATCAAATTGCATGAATTATTCTGACCATATGATAAACCTTTTATGGTGCATGAAAAGCCAGGAGTTTACAAAGCAAAAACTGAAAGTATGAATATCTTGTGCAAGTAAATGATGTACTGTCCATGCCACTCGCAGAACACAAAATATCCAATCAGAAAAACTTCTACAGACAGAAACATGACTTCTACCTCATAAATTAGCCGGTTCTTTGCAAGGACGGCCAAGCATCCCCTTCCATTTTCTGTAAGAAAATTGAAAAGCCCCATAGTTCCACTTTTAGGAAAGTTTTCTATCCTGAGCCAGCAGGAAAAAGAAAATCCCTTATTCAGAGGCCACTGCACTGGCGTTCTGATTGTAACCCCCTGCAAGGATAGAAAAGAAAAAAGAATAGAAAAATAGGTTTAAGTTACATTAGCAAGACTTTAAATAAAATGTCACAAGTAACAAGAAAAATACAATGGCCAACATGTGAAAATATGTACACAAAGATTGCAAGAGGAAAAGATTAATACAAAAGGTTATCTGCTTGAATTTCCAGTAGAATCTTCATTATCATCTCAGTCTTCTTTTCAAAAACTTCCACCAAATACAGCAATTTGGATTTCAGCACTCATAAAATACTTTAAATTTGAACATTTTTTACCCTATAACTACAGGAGGGAGCATGATGAAGGAACATGAGTAATATGGAAATGTCAACGTGTGCTCAGGGCGTACATAAATAAAACAAAAGGCGTAGTAATTTGGTATTACTTCAGTTCATTAAGAATCATGCATTGAGTATCAGAACTTTATGTCAAACAGGGAAAACAGAAGCTAATACCAAACAAGATAAGTATTATTTCAACCCCCAACCCCTCCAAAAAATAAAATAATTAAGAGCTTCTTTATGCAGTCTTATGCGAATTTTATACAAAACATTGTTTATATTAGTTGCAGAATAATCTGTCATTTCACTTAATTCCCATTTTCCTGCACTTGGTTGTGTCGAAACAAGACCCCACTCAAAACAAGTTTGCTGCCCGTCCACCACGCGAACTTAATTTTCAAAACTTGAACATGTGCATAGCCTTCCAAACATGTGGGGCCATGGTTCTCTGCCCAAAATCACCAAAGGAACGAACTGTGCTGGGTAAGATAAAGGCACCAAATCCATATCAAAGTTGTGACAAAAGAGAAAAGGCAGCCTAGTTCTGAAAAGGTTAGAATCAATAGGAGTGAAGGACATGCTTCGACAACCTCAGACCTGAGTCTGGAACCCAGAAATCCCACCTGAACTATAAGTCCCCAACCACTACACCTCCAGATGATTTCAAATGACCTGCAACCAACAGCACCTTGTGAACCATCATATGAAACAAATCTGGGAATCTAATCTTCAGAGGAGTCTCACCACACCAACAGTCATAACGAAACCTAACACACAGATCTAGCCCATCTCAAAGCTAATATGTTTAGAAAACTGCACTTCGCCTCTGAGATATTTCCTGTAGTAGATCCCAAACAGATCTAGCTATATTCAATGACCCCAAAGGGAGGCCCAAACAAGTACGAAAGCTACCTCTTTGCAACCCAGCATTGCCATCAAATTATAATCACCTGGACCTCTCCGACTGCTTCAATATAAAGCAACACACACCTCAAGTAGCACAATTCCTCATCCACCCTACAAAAAATGGCAAGTGTTATCAATAAGTAGCAAATATACATTCATTCAGGCACTCCCCATCCCTACTGATCTCAAAACCACTAACCAGACACATAACGGCTTTGATAGCATATTGCTCAAGCTTCTTGAGCTCCCAAAGAATCGTTTTGGTGTCACACTAATCAAAAAGAGAACACCCAATTGTGAATTTTCAACTCCGCCTAGGACCGAAGCCCACACTCTCCATTTTGTGAAGGCGAAATCACAATTGACTATGATAATTGGCCTTCTTCATATCAAGCTTGTTTATTAAAACTGGCCCGAGAAACAAAAATCAAGCACGGTATGCATCTAGACTCCATCTACAACCAACCCCCCCCCCAAAAAAAAAAGAAAAATTGCAATTTGAGATTCCAACAACAATTGTATTTTGTACGCACTCCCACCAAGGTAATATGTCTACAATCCTTCAAATCTGACAAACCCACTTTTGGAACCAAAGCAATAAAGAAAATATTCAAGCTCCTCTTTTAAGTCACTGAATCATGGAAATGGTGAGACTGCGATACAAGCCTTAGTGTTTTATCCCCATTGCAAGTTTTCAATTCCTCGTTCATGGGTGATATCTCAAACTACTCATTCGCATATAGGACACTAAATGTCACTTCATCGAGTATACACTGTGAAGGGAACGCGTCCTACATCAAAATATTAAGATCCACCAAATTAGGTGAGACACCCTATTCATTGCCAATTGGTTTGAATTGAATGCCTCTACTATGATATCACAGTTTAAGACGGGTTGTTAGTGGGTAAAATTTCTCCTCCATTTGAATTTCGCAATATCCATCTTTATTCGTTTGTTAGCGTGCGTATGAACCCAAGTGCCATGCGAAAAGGGGTGCAAAGAGAGATTGTATCCTACAACAAAAGTTTAGGATCACCCAAGGTCGACTTTTATGACCTTCTCTCCGCCCAAGGTGGAATTGTAGGACCCACATTATTAATTGGTTTTGTGTCAGATGCCTCTAACATCCATATATGCTCTGATATACAAAGAGTGAGGGGAGTGGAAATGTCATGGGAGAGGATATCCACTCCCCTTCTTTAAACCATAAAACTCTCGACTTCTGCCCTTACAAGTCCATCCATCAAAACAACAAACTCATACCACCTTTCCGAGATCTTCCCAATCACTCTTCTCTTCTATTGTAAGCTCCTAATACTCCACATCCAATTTTTGAATTTCACCGAGACCGTTTCTCCATACTAGGTTGCCAAACATCATTTTTTCATTCTTGTTCAAACAATTTAAGCTTTCAGGTCAATGCAAATCTAATCCATCATATAAACATCCCACCAAGCAAACACCTTCACTGCAAACCCTTCTGCCAGAAGCCACATGTTCTCCAATATGAAAAAGGCTTTTCCTTCAAACAAGCCACCACAATCCAAAACAATTGACACGGAAATCGGACTCTTTAAAGAGTATAGTGCAGAAAATCTAGAAAGCATTCCCAATTCACTGAGATCAAGAATCTGTCCATTCTATAAAGGGTTGTAGTATCATGATTGCTAGTCCAGGTAACTTGCAAACCACCAACAGCAAGTCCATCAAGCTATACTATTGATAAAATCAGAAGTCATTACCCCAAACAAGTAACAATGAAAATCCGATTTGCAATATAAAGTTTTCTTTTAAAGAAGATGCTAACAGCATTGTTGACCCTTCAAAATATTAGAGAAGATGCTCAACATTAAACAGTGTGGTATGGTTAGTCATCTCATGAAACAGAATAATTTCCTTTTGGCCTGTCATTCCTAATAAATTAACTCTCCTGTGAATTAGCCAAGAAAAGGCAACAAGTGTATAAGGCTCCTGCCACTGCAGAGCCTGAGAGAGGGTGAGATCTGCGGAGAGCCTGTTCCTGCAACTCGGACCCTCACAACCTTGATGCCAGGTCACAATGGAGAAACCTTACCCTATGTGTTAGGTATTTGTCTTTTTTTTTTTGCACTTACTTTTGGGATCACCTTTTAACCAATTTTTTAGTAAAACATGAATAATTCTACGGCATTCAATTCTCTGGAGCAGGGGTGGAACCAAAATACTCTTTTTTTTTTTTTAGGGGGGGTTTGCAAAACAAAAATAAAATACACACCAACTGATACATAAATTTTGTAAAATATAGATTTATGATTGAATTACAGTATGGATATCAATAATATATGAAAGCAAAACATAATAATTTTTCAAACCTCAAAAAATCATCTAGAATTGATTTCATACTAAGTTTCTCAGTAATTTTCTTTCAATGTCTACCCAGAGAGTTCGTGACAAAGTATATATAAATTCTTTGAAAAAAACAGAAACCGCTCCATTGGTTAGAAAACATCACAATACACATCTCTTCCTGTTGAACTGAATTACAGATAATTTAACTAACCAAAAAAAAAAGACGTGGTTTACAGTTATTTTAACAAAATTGGGACATTGTATTAAACAAAAGAAATATATTTTCTTCTGTAATTATATACAAGGGTTAGGATATTTCACATTTATTTAACGAAATCTATAAATAAAATATTTGTTTGAATTGTGAGGGGTCCATAGTGGACCACTAACTTGTCGGAAAACAAAAGAACCATTATATAAACTTCTTAAAAATCAAGGGGGCAATACACTAATTTAAGGAAGGCCATGTCCTGTTAAGAGAATTATACATGTGAGCTGTTGACAGGTCAGTGGAGGCAACTGCCCCTGCCCCTGCCCCCACCCCAAAAAAATACACCTCAAGGCTTAAAGTAGCACCAAAAACACCTAAGGTTTGGAAAAACAGGTATTATTAGCTTTTCAAGTTCTAATAACAGCATCAAGCATATGATAATAACTCAACATGCTCCAAATAATTGGAAACAAGTTTTCATAGTTGGGCAGAGATAACCTAATAAATGCAAACATTTGCTGTAGGTTACTCTTCTACAACTTGTCTTCAAGGCAGCAATTTAACTTACAGAATCACTCCCGTTTAGATCAAAGAAAGCAGTTGGTCCTTTCTCATTTAGCATTGACAAAATGCTGGCTAATAATAATGAGCTAGATTGTTGCCGATTTCCAACTTTCTCACTTCGAAGTAGAGCAAATATTTTGCGAATATCCTTTCCAGAAATGCTATGTCCACCCGTGACCTGGATTAACTGGGCAATTTTCAAGAATACACTATCATTATCTTCTTGAGAAAACCAATCAAGCAGAAAGTTAAGCATTCCCGCTCTGACACATGAAGCTCGATTGGATATGGAATCTCTTTGCAGCTGAAGAAATAAGCCGAGTCCATAATGCTGCAATGAATCACTGCTCTGCCCAGTTATCAAATGGAAAAATAATGAGTCCACGAAATACTGTAAGCCATTATACCAAAGGAAAATGAAAGTAGGACAGTCCAACTGATAAAGAATGGATGGCTCCAGAGTCCATAATATAGGTAAACTAGGAAACAAAAGGAAGAGAAGAACACTGAAAAAGAGAAATCAATTACCAACCTTCTGCAGAACTCTCAGATAAAGTAAGATTACATCTTCATTCTGGATCAAAACAGACGAGTTAAAAGCAATTATATGAGACGTATGAACACAGGCAAATAATTATACCGCCGTTGCATGCTCGAAAACAAGTGGTCCTGCCAGCAAAAAACCTAAATAGTGGATATCAAAGTTTCTGAATGAGAATTTAGCCAAGTCACCTTTATCACAGGGCCTGATTTAAGATCAAACTTTCCATCAACAAGCATATCAAGCAGAGCATTTAGAAGTTCCTCAGTTGGCCACTGTTGACAAAAGTCCAACAGCAAACTTTGCAATGTCTGATAACCTTTGCCAACAAGAGCTCTGAATGCAGCCTAAAAAGATAGTCCATGATGATACTGATCAGAAGAAATCATCGATATCCACATGAATGGGCAAAGGCAATAACACATTGACATACATATTCAACACACCTATTTACACAGCTAGACTCATGCTGTCATGCTAATATAGACCGTTTTTTGATAATCAAACAACACACCAAGGACATGATCGGCCAAAAAATATAAGCAACCCATTGCATAAGTTGATACATGATAGAAGATAATAATCGTTACCATCATATCATTGTCGTCAGAAATCCGGATCATCAAGACGCAAGTGTGCCAACAAACAAAAAAATGGGAATGTATGACGACAGGTCATCCCATTATCAAAAGACACCAATGCGATGTAATCCTAAAACTTTGCCTTCGACTTTTTTTTATTTTTCAATCAGTACGTTTGCCTTTGACAAATATGAACCAAGTCTTGACAAAGGTTCATATGAACTTACAACACACTCAAAAGCAAACAAACTTTCACACACACAGACAAATATGTATACATTTCCATATATATAATGATGCATATACGCACAATATACACATACACAGAGAGAAGAACCCAACGTATGTAATATGCATAGGTATATCTGTACACACATCTAGAGAGAGAGAGAGAGACACACACACACACACACAAAAACCCACTGGACAAAAGAGCTTTTGGCTTTCCCACAGTGAATAAAGGAGATTTTTCCGAAACATAAACCAAATACAAAACCATAAAATCGCCATAGTCAAGCCCAATGGCCAAAGATTAAATGGTCACCAGATATGTTATCAAATGTTTTTTAAATTAAAATCCAGTCATGTGTGCCCTTATGAGGGCATAGACAAATAGGGCTGCATTGAATCTGCATAAACAAGGAAAAAATACAATATATCACAAACTGGAGCGAAGGCAATCTAAACTGACCCAATTAATAGAAAAGAAGGCATTGTGGGAGCCCTTTAATAGTTTCACATGATCCTAGATGGTGAGAGAACAAACAAAACTACCATGAGCAGTAACTTGTATGAACTAGTCAGATCAAAAGATAAGTAAAACACTTTAGCAAACACTTAAATTTAAAACCACCACAGCTCCGAGAGAGTACCTTAGAGGCATCATTCCCAGCAAGAAGGAAGGTTAACGTTTGAAGTACATTCAGAACCAACTTCTCACTATTTGCATCATCAAGATTGCCATTCAATAGAGATACGATATGCAAAAAGCATTCACCATCACGAAACAAAGTCTGATAGTACTGAGAACATAGAAACAACCATACAAGCCAATTTATCAACGAACAGTTGATGGTGATCTTTTTAACTTACAATGTATAGATATCAAAATGTGAGGATAACTTAATAGAAGTATAAAATTCAGAAGAATATACCACTTGATCAGTTAGGAGCATATCCCTCATCCCCACCAATAAATCAACTGACAATTCTGCAAACTTTTTCTCCCGTTCTTTTACATGAGTAAAAGTTTCTAAATAGTTTGAACATATATACAACTTTGCTTTTTGGTCTTCCTCAGAAAAAGGAATGATCTGCATGAGAGAGAACAAGTTTAACTTCAAATACCTCAGTATAACAATAAACAACAAATCTAACAAACATCAAACAGCGAGGAGAACAACCGAATACCTTCATTAAGTTAAGAATATAAGCAAGCACACGATTTCTCAAACCTTCTTCCCAAAATAAATCAAATAAACAATCAATACAAGTGGAACTATGCAAAACCAAATTTTTTGCATCATCTGTCGCTGAGAAGAATTCAGCAAAGAGCTCCATGGATGTTTCCATGCTTTTGTAGCAACTTTGAGCTGTATCAGGTGAGTTAGATTTCTCATAGTTTTGAGGAGGAACCACTGGCAAATTATTACTCTCAACATAAGAACTTATATTTCCAGGCCTGCTAGATTCTTGGGCCTGAATACATGCAACTTTGAGCACCCGAGGAATTGCATCAAGTGTTTTGAAAGAAGAAACAGTCTTCTCAGCTGAAAGCTGTAGTATACAGAGCAGGCTTTTTGCAAGAAGACTAACAGTCTCAGGATTGCAAGCACATTGTTCAAGAGCATCTAACAGAACAGAGCACTCAGGCTGCCATAACATGGAAAATGAAATAAAGTGAGTGAAAATTTTATCCAGAAGTTAGAACAAAGAAAACTTGGAATCACCAAGGAGCAACCTACTGGAAGTTTATTAAGAAAAGAAAACCATTGAAAGAGAATTGAAGTTTCAACTAGATGTTTGATAATCCAATGCCCCAACAGATGCATGCATGTTGCATAGACACATGCATTCATGCAGCCGGTGACTCAAATAAGAAAACGTATATTCACATACAAATATATCATACTCTAATGCTCACCATGAGCCAGTTAAGTGTGCATCGTGGACATCAACACAATCTAACAAAAAATAAATAAATGCAAAAACAAAAGTCTCAAATGCAGCCTGGTTTTCAAATCTAAATCTAACGACAAATATTCAAATCGGAAAAGAGTGCATGCATCAAAAAGGCACAAAAAATCTGCAAAATGGTTGACCATGTGAAAAAAAATGCACCAGGGATTATTCTTTTCATACAAAAATATGTAAGAAAGGAGGCAGAAAAATAACAATTTTTGTAGTGAAGAAAGATCAAAAAAAGAAGTGCCAATGTGAAAAGTGTTGGCATAGTAAGAAATAATGGAAGTATGCCAAGCCGAAAGTGTTTTATTTATTGTTCTTGAATTCATGACATCAACTAAACTGAAACAATCACAGAATCAACTAAAACAATACCCACAAAACTATCAGTCAGGTTCTGTATACTAGACAGGGAACTTGCTATGCCCCTTTTCTAGGCCACATGCTTTAACAAAACCAACATAAAAAGGCCAGTTCTATCTTACCTTTTTGCTTGCCAAGAGGCAGTGTTATCAAACTCGAGCCGGCCCCGAGGGTCAACCCAGTAACCTGGCCAACCGGTGCTCAAGCCACACTCGGTTCGGTTAAGCAATTCACCCGGCCAAACCCGCCCGCATAAACCGGACACGTTGTACTTAGTCCAAACGAGCCTACATCCTTGTATTATATCATTTTTTTTGTCAGAAAATCAACTACTAAAACTCGAATGTGTCAAATATTGCCTAGGTTCAGCTTCCCTCATGAGTTGGACAGGCCACAGCTTTCTTCAGAGCTTGGAGAATTGTACCAAGTATACATTTTGTGGCCTCTCGTTCCTTCCTTTTGCTTAAAGGTTTCCGATGTGGGATCTGTAATGCATCAGCACCTCTCATGAGGGCATATTGCTTCTTTCTTTTCTGGCTTTCCCACGTGGGATACCTTTGTTTTTATTTTAATTTTTTCTCCTTTTATTTGGTCATAAAATTATCAGTACTGTTTATGCCAGTCTTTTTAGATTGTATAAATTGTCTAAGAAAATTGGTGGATTCTGGATATATTTTATGCCAATCTTTTTAGATTTTACTATTATTAATAATTATTTTTCATTTTTAATTGTGTAACCAGTCTGACCAGTTGAGCCAACTGTAGTGCCTCATTCACCCTGCCGCTCTGCTGGGTTGATGGAATGGCAGGGTTTAATAACTATGCCAGGAGGTCTTAACCAGATATTGGACAATGAGAAATAGCTCTTTGTTTCCTTAAGTGTGCATTTTTGTTTTCTATGGACATAATGAATCCATAGCAGAAACTAATACTCTAGCCTTGTCCCAGAAAGTTTAGAACAAAGCATATTGAAGAACAATTGCACAAACAAAGATCTTAGACAAAGAGCACCGCATCAAAAGAAATGACTTACCACATTATGTGAACTACCATTCAAAGTTGCTGCAAATTCCACAAATGAAACTACTTCAATTTGTAGACTGTCTGTTTCCTTGGCAATTAGTTGACTGTCAGCACCATTAGAATCAGAATAGTTTCCTACATTCGATCCGGGAACTTCACTATATGTGCAATACTCTCCAAAATATTCTGCTGATGCCGGCCCAAAATAGAAAAAATTCTCAGAGAAGATGAAGTCCCATACTCCCTCAGCCCGAAATACACCAAGTAATGAGGGCAATAAAACAAGAACCTTCCTGAATGTGAAGAGAACATATTGCTGCAATGTGTAGATAAATATCCTGCAGAAATGGACCAAACAAGTAAGGAGAAAAGAAAATTAAAAGAAAAAGAAAAGGACAAGGCCTCGAGAAACAGACATAACAGACTAGGACAGAATAATCTGCTTTCAGAATACCATCATCAATCTTCCACACAAAGGACGAAAGATGTGACTACTGGCTGTATCATTCACCTTACGTGACTAGGCAGGTCATCTTGATTCGAACAAGCCTTAATGCAGGGAAAAACAGTATGAAGCACCCTCATGACCCACTTTATTGAAAGTTCCCCATAAACTGAAGAAACTGGCAAGGCACTTCTACCAGCAGATGGTCGGACATGAGTCTCAATATCTTCTGATGGAAGAAGAAAAGAGGAAAGAACTCTGCTCAAGTTGACAGCATGGTTTTTCCAATATTTAGAATATGAAAATGGACCAGAAGTTTCGGTATCATAAATGTTTGTACTAGTAATATCTCTAGTGTCTGAAAGAAACAGTTTAGAATCATCCTGCATGGACAAGTTAGTGCCCTTCTGCTTGTATTCTTGAAGAATGAATGCAGGTGAACAAAAGCTATTGGCAAATTTATGTACTCTTCCATTCTCACATAGAAACTGTAAATTGTTCAAATTCCCAAAGCTGGAAACAAGTTAAGGGCATCAGTAATGGTTATCAGTTAGAACATAAATAACTACAAAAACAACAATAATAGGTTTAGGGCACTAACTCATGCAACCTCCCCCCCCCCTTTTTTTTCTTTTCTTTTGCATGATACATCCCCCACAGTCAAAAAAGGGGAGTTAGAAGCCAACTTTGCCTTTCAGAGTGTATTAACAAACTAGAATTCAAATGGTGACAGCAACATCCAGTACGCAACAGAAATCCTCCTTCTTCCAAAAGAAGCAACATAAATTTTCTTAATTAAGATAAAAGGGCATCCAATTCAGTTGTCCATGTTCATCTATGAATAAAAACGAGCACACATGCTTTAAGCAGACAAGTAGTCGCAAAGGTTTATTGGCAATCTATAAATCAAATTTAAATAAGTGGAGAGAAGGATACACAGCCTCCCTGAGAACCTCCAAAGAAAGAACATGGAGCTGGAAAATGCCCAACAAAGGATCTTCATCTCTACAATAATAACACCGGACAAAGATAGTTGAGGCAAAAGAGGAAGTATATTAACATTGTGTCAAGATACCAAAACAATTACAATAGCTGAACAGACATGAAAATATTTCTATTTTTGAAGAGTAATAACACAAGCACACAACACAAACATAGACACACAATTTTCTACCTAAGCCGCTAAACGTACAGAAAACCACATGACATACAGCCAGACTAGTTCAAATTTTAAGCATTCAACCATGCACACAGTTACACACACTAGGAAGAAAAGAAAGAATGAAGCAACGTAACAGCAATTCCCCAATTTGAGCAAGAGCAAAAATTAAAAATAAGAAAAGAACGAGGCAATTAGAGACTTAGGTGCATAGTTTCTTGTAAAACTATGCCTTTTTAAAATGCTACAGATCAGTGACAGGCAGGCTAAAAGTTTCTGCCAAACTAATCCCTCTTTCCCTCTGAGTATATGCGAATAATGTAAATGGAAAGGCAGTAAACACCTAACTGCATCTGTGGTCGCAATATCTTAAGTTTAGGCTTTCAAGCCAAAGTTAACTCCAAAGGGTCAACAACAGGGCCGAGAACCCACATCAAAAGCTGGCACTCCGAAGTTCCAGCATTCCCCTTGAGGCTACCCACACAGAATTCGATTTGAAATGATGCGTAGTTCTTGTGGAGTGGGTCCCATACCTGCGGGCTAGTCAGATGCTCTAAGTGTTCCGGACACCCTCGTCACAATAGCAACTGATTGGTTTGACGTTGCATGTGAGTGGGGTGTGAAGGAATCTTTTGTTGATTGTGTTTATGTCTTGGATGGCTTCGTATACCAGTTGGGCGCCTCTACCAAACAGCTTAAGCTTTCGGGTTACTATTCTCTTAATAGGAACGGAATTTATTGCCCAGTTAAAAATAAGACATACACAAAACTACTTACAATGACAAATTTATGACATTCTACTAAGTCTTGCCCAAAGCTTTGGCCTTCTAGTTTTAAGTACTTACAAAGTTGATCTGAGTCCCATTTAGTTGATACAAGTTCATCATAACAAAACTCCATTTATTAATCAAAAACCAACAGGAACAGCAAGGGAAAACCCTCCCACTAGTTTCCCTTCAGACAAACTATGAGATATAAATCTTTATGACCATCTATCAATGAGCATGTAACCATTGAATTCACTCTTGTCTAAATCAACAAGAGTTCCGACCTCTGATGAATAAAAGAGAAATGTTAAAGTAGAACAAATTACAGATCCAACAACCATTCAGTGAATTGTCTTGTGTTACTGCCTTTCATGACGTTCACTGAATTTTTCATGATGTTTTGGTGCAGGTACTAGTACATCGAAGCCCTAGAGAGCCACTGGACCCCAACACCGTTATGAAGGGCCATCCGCCCGGGTCAGGCGACCCGAAAGGACCAGACATAAACCACCTACTAAAGCAATCGGTAGATAAGACAAGCAATCAAGCTGGCAAGTAAGGGATAGAGGATGGATTTGTGTGGGGCATGTGAACTTCCTTATATATTCAGCTACATGTTGCAAGCGTGCGTGAAAGGAATTTTTTGCCTCGGCCGTTCTTCTATGAAATATCAATTCTATCAATCATTCCATTTCAGAATCAAATCTCCACTGAATATAAGGCCCCATGATTCCCCAAACCAACTCCTAGCCCTACCCGGCAGAACCGATCGGTGTGTGATTACCTTTGGTAAAGCAACCCTAATCATTTAAAGTTTTCTTTATTATTCCCACTTATTCTCCTTTTTCGCAAACAATTATGACAGTTATAAACCAAAATAGCCAAAAAAAAACATGCAACTAAGTATAACTACCCACCAACATTTTCTACACAATTCTGCTCGAATAAGCTGTAAAAACTACACTAGTCTAACCACACCACATTTGAGGGAACACACTAGACCATATAACTGATCCCATTTCTTGAACCAGTGGACTACAAATCCAATCATATCACATTTGAGGAAACAGAATACACTCTACCAACCATATCCCATTCCATGAACCCAGTCTCATGGATTAACACAACCGAGGCTGTCCAGTGATTTTACAGTTTAGCAAAAAAGGAAAAACAGCCTTGAAATATGGATAACCATATTAGAGTTCTGAAAAACTTTGACATGATCAAGCAATTATAGTCAGCTATTTCAGTAAGTGCACTTCTTTGATCAATTTCTTGCCCTCCCTATGAATCCGGGGAAAAAAAAGTACTCACAGAAAGAGAAGAAAAAAATAATCTCTAAACATGAGCACATTTTTAAACATTTTATTTCCTCCCCTAAATCTCACTGAATCCAACTGAGTTCCTTTCAACAATTACATTATCCCCGACTCAAGGAAATACAGCACCTACATTTCATTCAATAAATGCGCTTACTGGTTAAGTTGCTTACGGTTTATACATTACTGATACACTTTACAATCAATCTAATATCATCAAAAATAAGAAAGATATAGTTAATAGACAGAGGCAGAAGCAGAAGCCACTTCAAACAGATTACCTTTCTTTATCAGAGCCGGAAAAATTCTTTGGTCCCAAAGCTTTATTTGGTGAAACTCCAAGTCCATCTAGCAGGACTTCAAGTCCCCCAATACTTCGAAAATGATTTTGACCACGCGGATTATCAGCTAATGCTGATAGGAGAGTTCTCAAGCTCAAATACGGCAGTAATATATCAGTCCATTGTTCTTTCATATTCAGCCTTCTCATCACACGCAGCAGTTCTGGAAATCAACAAATTTCAGCAAACATTGACAGTTTTATTGCAAAATACATTGAATAGAACAAGAATATGTGCTACAAGAACATAGATTGAGTTTGGATTCGAGACCCAAGAATGAACTTCTTGCAATTCTGACAGGGGTGAGAATGTACAGCTATAAGGTTTAGCCATTATAATACCATAGTTAATCCAGTCACTAAACAGAGGCCATGGATTCAATGAGAAAAGAACATAACAAAACCCACAACACATTAACCATGGATCTTCTGCCCTGAACATTAAATCAAACAAACACACAGGCCATGAAAATCCCACCAAAAGGGTAAACCTAAAATCTTATCTGCCACAATCCAGTTATTGTAAATGCCTACATTACCTACTAACCAATTAAGGCCACCAGCTTCCATCACCAGCACAACCGCCCTCTGATGCCAACATAGTCTTGTTTCAGAATGAGGAGCCTTTGTACCACTAGAAGGTTCAAATGAAGTCGCACTACCCATTGGAACAGAAAATTCCAAGCTGTTGCTGTACGACTTTTCATATACATCTGACCGTAAATTAATGAAGCTACTTATTGTTAACACCACATGTACAAGCATACGTTGCAAGATTCCACTCTTCTCTGCAACAGAGTTTGACAAACTTTCGTCAGCAGAAAGTGCACTGGTGATGGTTTTGAGTTGGACTACAGCCGCTGAAATAAGTAAATTTACAATGTTAAATGCTGACATCAAAACAGTTCGAGGATATCACACACTGCCAAGAAACAATGACAGCAATATAATAATGAGATCATCATATCAGAATTAACTTTAAAGAACAAAAATGAATAAAACATCAAGCAATATGATACAGCTTTGGCATGAGAACAACGTGTATCAGAAGGTATGGCTTTTAGAACTGAGAAAAGTGCACAGGTTAAGCATACAGGATGAAAAAATATAGTCTAAATAAAAACATATTGCAACCAATACTAAGGTTGTGAAAATCCGTAGTAAGGAAAAGACTATAAGTTACAGCATCCATAACATATCAATGAGAACAGAATATCGTGTCTGTCATTATACAAAGTTCCATATTAGATTCCCTGAACAAACCTGATCATAAACAACAATGGAACTAAAGAACTAGTAGGTGACAAAACAACAAAATAAGCCAGCCACATAAAGACTATAAGTGTACTTGGCTCAAGAAGATAGTGATACCTTTCAGTAATGCAGCAAGCTTTTGAATCCCACCATAGTGACCAAGAACTCTGCAATTATGTATAGACCGAGTTACAATGCTCAAAGCATCCAAGACAGGCAACCCTTCAGATGTAATAGCCAAGCCCATGGAAGTCCCCAATTGATCTGTGGTTGGTTGCAGAGAGCTGACATTTACTGGATAAATTAAAACCAAAAAGTCAAAATTAAACAACAAATTGCAGTATCTAGTAAATTTGCAACAACAATGAAATTAACCAGCAAGGAAAGGGTGATTGCATTCTGAATAAGGAACTGAACATTCAACCAACATAAAGGAGCTGTCTGAAATAAATGAGGCAAGAGTTTCAAGTATCCACTGTTACAAACACCCAAATTGAGATCACTTAAAGGCGGGAATCAAAGTGAAGTTATTCAACTAAATTAGCACTAAAGGCCAAGTTTGGCTTTCTGGTTCCAGTCGGACCTCTAGTGGAATGATGGAAATGAGCTACTTATAAGATAAAGAATTCCCTCGAGGTTGAACCTGCTTGAATGCAAGCGCGAAAATTGTGTGAAACATCAAATTGTTAATGTTAGCAATAGAATCACTTACAACTTAACAAACTAGCCCACCATAACATGCATCCCTCGACTCTCAAACTCTTACCAACTTTGCCAAAATTGAATTGAAATAATGTGGAAGATGTTAATAAATTAAGAGATCAAGTGGTATCAATATTTTTTTCTTAATAGGAGATCAAGTGGTATTAATATATGCCCAATATTTCAGCGCATTCCATTCAAGAGTATATTTAAAAGGAAAAAATATCAATATCATCCTATAATTCAAAGCAATTTAAATTAGTAATGGCACTATGAGGAAAAGGAAGTTATTGCAAGCATCCAAGGAAGTACATAAGATACTCGCTTTTCTAGTAGAAACCTCATAACACAAAGAGAAGAGTGTTTGTTGACAACGGTCAGGGAGGTCCCCTGCTCTTCAACAAGATGACTAGTGTTAGGAAATGTGTCCACCTTACCTAGGGCTCACTACATCCTCATCGTAGGGCTCGATATCAGTTCCGGTGAACTCAATGCTGATATGAACAGACATGTAAAGATTGCTCACACAAAATTAAGACAAGAGATGGTACAGTAATCAGGGAATGATTTATCAAAAGAACTGGTCACTTTTTTCACATCTTTGCCTAGCCACGGCAATAACAGTCTATCATTTAGGTCAAAAGCTGCACTTTTCCATTGAACAAGGAACTAGAGGCTTAATTTTTAAACCACTGGGGGAACAAAAACTGTAAGGGTTATACCATCAAATAAAACTTGAAAGGTGGTTGCGATCTGGTATCTTGTAACACTGAGAACGAAACTTCATTGTAAAATTGTCACAGTTTAAATGGCCAATACAAATAAAAGCAAACATCTAATACAATGCTGCTAAAAAAATGCTTAATCAAATCCAAATCAATGCACCTAAATGTTAACCATTGTTACGTGATACCTCCATTGAAACATACAAAAATAATTGCACAATCCCCACACAATGTTCCTTTATCTTCAACATACCCAAGATATCTAGATATATTCCAATCCCAAAATTATTAGGATTGAGTTAAAGCCTTCTCTCATGGGATTATGTTGCTAAATGCAGGAATATATGCAAGAATCAAATCAATCAATAATTGTAGCATCCTCATCTTGATATGCCTGAGCCAACAAAATCGTCTTCAACTTGCATCACTCTGCAGGTAAGCATGTTCCAAGACCGGTGTGTCACTTCTGAGGCCTCTTTCCGTGGGTTACTTCTGAGGCCTCGGGCAATATTATTGGAATGCAAAAGTTAAGCGAATACTCTTTGTATATTGTATGGGACTCCTTGTTCTCTCGTGATCTTTTCATTTCTATACATAGAGCAAAATCTATGTCTCCAATCAGGGAAAAAAAAGGTCACTGAATAAATCAATGGGGTGGTCAAACATGATCTCATGGATAAAAACTCAGACGAACCGAAGAGGCAAGTCTCGAGTTAACTTTGGTCCTTTGCACTGGGTCAGGGATGCGCTAGGCATGGAGCCCAAAGAAGAGCTTCTTTGGAAAACCCAATCTTCTGTCCCACATGGGCAAAATACAATATTCCTCAAAGGCATCTCTCCAATTTGTATAGGATGGTGAAAAAGAACTTCTTTCAAAATTTGATTTCTCCCCCTAGCAGGCAAATTATGCACAATTTAGGATCCCCCAGGGCAACGTCTCTGATTTGTATCAAGTTGTACAGAACAAACACATTTTTTTGGTTTGAGGTGATTCTTCTTGCACATCCATTTTTTCAGGTAGTGGGTTTGGGTTTGGGTTTGGGTCCTTATGCTCTGCTTGGATTCCAATAAATCTAGTACTCGCTCCTTCATCCTCTCATTCCTTCAAGAAAATTACTTAGGGAACCTAATAAACTGATTGGTTATGTGCTAAACAGACTTCATCATTGAATAGTTGGCCAAAAAAAACTGTGAGTGCATAATCAGCTTCAGTGAAACATATGTCCTCACTAGACGAACTAAGCTATTTAGATTGGAAGGAAAAATCCAGCAGAGATATAGTGAGAAGCGCCAACACAGGAAACATCAGAGACAAAACATAACCAAAAGCACAAAAATATCAACCAAATAGTTTTTATTGACAGCAGATTTAAAAACCAACTTACATTCAGTGACCGAAGCTGTGATGTTTTTAACTTCTTCAGTTAATGCCAGTATAATTTCAGCAGGATGACCAGCATGACATCCAAGCACCACATCGTCAAAACGTTGTGAATACTCTGCAGGTGGTGCAGCAGAAGAAACAACCTCTGGAGATTGGCCCAGATCAACCGGCTCCCAATTTTTGTATATAATTAGAAATTGCTTGAGAAAAATATGAAATAGTTTTTTCTTTTCTGCCTGGAAATTGACAAAAGTAGAAGATATCAGACAGCTTGAAGAAATCTAGGGCATTACAAAGCATATCTGAGCATATAATCCAACATCACAGCATCTCACAAAAATATAGGCCAACTGTAAAGGTGGCAAAGAGCTGAGTACCAAAATATTTTTAAAAGAGACAAAAAGGAGTTTGGTTAGTGTTTAGATAACTGGAGCCACAAATAAGATCTTAGACAGCACACTTGTTGCCATAGCCAGTTTTATCAAGGTTACAAGAACAGATGAGACCTATGACTATGATGAAACCAAAATAACTACATCAACACAAATTTGTTGGTATAACATCTGCATGCATTATCAAAGTGATTGTGACACGATATCTGGACAAAAGTATGACGTCTCCAGTCAATTCCAGACTGGCCAAAAAGAAAACGCTAGCTTAAACCAAAAGCTAGCAGATCTCAGTAATGCAAAATAAAATAACTGGGAGCGGAAGACAATAGTTCAGCACACATGTACAATTTAAAGAAAATATAGATGACGATAAATTTTCTTGCTAAGCAGAGATTACTGTTAGCAGATGAAATCATCACCAGTGCCAAGATAGATAAATCTCCCATTGTAACTATTAGTAGAAACATAACTGATGTGAATCCTTCGTCATTAAAAAACAGCATACGTCAACTTGGCCAAATCATTTATCCATAAAGGAATAAAAGATCACATACTCAAAAAGGAAAAAGAAAGATAAAACAAAATACAATACAATCTATCAGAACTTTTATGCATGCAGTCTTTATTATTCAATCCACATTCGCTAGTGTCTTGAATCATAGTTTTGGAAATTGTTGTTTTGTATCTCGTATGGGACATATTTGAGAGATTTTTATTCCATTTATACAGCCCAAAGTTCTGGACACCTTTTCATTTGAAGAGAATCAATTTCTAAGTTGTCTCACTTTTCACATTTCTCCATGCAGCTTAACAATTATTACGTGCCTTTGTTCTGCATATACAGAAAAGTAGGAAAAAGAAGCACAAAATATTGAAAAACTTACTTTACAACAAAAAAAATATATTCAATAGCTGAAATATTTCCCAACTAATTAGCAAGGGGAACATTAAAAGCATCCAACCGGAAAGCTTGTTGTGCAAACATTCACTCACCAATAAAATAACATAATATAAACCAATCAAAACCATATAATAGATTTCCAAAGATACCTTATCAAGGGCATTCTCATATCTTCCCCAAACAGTATTTAGAATTGCCTCATCACCAACCTCACTGAAAAGGAAAAAATAATATGAGAAGAAAAGTGTCAAAGCAATTACATATCTACGAAAAGGTCTTGTTACAAGCAATAGTCTTTGTGGAATCATCCTCTCCCAATATTCAGACATTCAAGTGCTCCATTACTCAATCCAGTTACAGAATAAATGCAGCAATCATATGAATGGGCCTTAAGATTTCATGAGTTTCTTGAATAGCACAAGAGTAGGAGTAATGACGATAAGAGGCGATTGTAAGTACCTGAAGCGGATTTTGGGAGTCGGAGGAGAAAACCTCTCCGAATGTAACCCTAAGCCTGACTCTGCACTCTGGCCAGTGGACGTCCTCCGAATAAGATCAGCTACACCCTTGACAATGTTCATTCTTCTCAACCAAGATTATGAGATCTTTAGGACTTCAGAAGCCAACAAGAAAGACCATTCCAGCACACCATCACTAAAACCATAATGTGCATTTAAGAATTAACAGCCGAAAATTTTACTGTAAAATCATAAAATTCAACCTCGTAACTGTACCGATAGCAATTTTGATAGATTGATCGATTGGATACTGTTTACAAAAAATCGGATGAGCCTATGAATTATGAAATTGATATGGCTAATTGGGGCTCATTGATCAAAAAGTTCTCGTTGCGAATGACTATATATGAGCGGACTTACTTGCATAAAAATCATACTTACCCGATCGTATATGATCTTTCGATCGCACCATGGAATCTCTAGGGTTTATTCACATGATCAGATAAAAACTGCCGACCTCACCATATGACTTTCTATGATTGAGGCGATTCAAAAATCTGGAACTTTATATTGCCGTTTATGCTCCAATGGCGAGAGAGAGAGTTGCAGTAGATTTTTTTCTTTAACCTGGTCACATAAAATCGTTCGATCGCACCATAGAATCTTTAAGATTTATTTACAAGATTAGATAAAAATCTCCCAATCACACCAGAGAACTTTCTAGGGTTGAGAGACTCAGAAATCGGGAACTTGTGTCTTTGTTTATGCTCCAATGGCGGGCGAGCAACAGAAGAGATACAGAGAGTAACTTTATAATTTCCCGAAAAGCCCCAACGGGTCTTATTAATGTAAGCGTACGAAAGGGATAATGGGACTATTAGGCGGTGGATAAGGAGGGGCGGTTCGGATAGTTTCCTAATTTTGACACCCACGTGTGGAAGAAGGTTATATAGCCCAAACAAATCTCAAAATCAACAACCCAAATTACATGAGAAAAAACCTTCGGATGAAAAAAATTAAAAAAAAAAAGATTTTACCCTGAAAATTTAAAATTCGATAGCCGCAGAGAATTTTATTAATTTATTAATATTTAAATAATTTTAAGAAGAATGTTGATAGTCGTTTGATGCGTCTATTTGAGACCGTCATATGAGTTTATTAAATCCGTCCGATTTTATATTATAATTATAGATTTAAAATTTTAAAATTTATGTAATAATTATAAATGTAGATGACATAATTATTCTTACCCTTAATGAAGCTTGACTATAAAAAAATTGAATTGTCTGAATCGCCATTATTTTATTTAATTTTTTATATCAATGTGATAATGTTAATCAATCTATGCTCCTTGCATTGTAGTTGATGGGTCTCGACTCTCTTGCATCTCCATTCCTTATTGGTGACGTAAATATGTGAAAATCCTCAAGTTTCCTATACTTTAATTTATCTTTATTGTCACTATTTCTCAGGTTTCCATTTTATACTCATTTCTAATTTTTTTATTTATTTTACAGTTCATATATATTTACTTTTGAATTTCTATCACAGTTATTTTTTTACCTTAAGATCATTATTTATGTCTTGTATACTTGTTTGTTTGTGTGTTTTTCAGTCTTATTTCTAATTTTGTCGGATGCTCTACATCATATTGCTGGTTTAATGTATTATCTTATAAAATTTACCTTTTAAATCAAGCCAATATGTCGATGTCTTAATTCATCTAGTGCTTTAATCTACTAGTCCATCTCACATTACTTGAATAGTCAACCTCGTCTCTAAATTGGGTTTCTTTGTGGATAATGTTTTTTTCTCTCTTTTTATTTGTGGTCTATATAATCTTCTAATTTGAATTTTAAAATTTTGCAACCTCCACCCTCCTCAGCACCTCATCTCTCGAGTAAATATTACATGTAACGATAATCTCACATGACTATTATACTGTGATGTTATCATCTAATCATAAATCTATAAATGAATAAAGTGAATCATACATGCATAGTTATTAAATGATATAGCAGTGTGATTACTCTGATATGTGGGATTCGTTTATTCAATTGTTATGTTTTTATTGAATAGTGACATCACATGATAATGATGATATGATGTCACCATTACACCCAATATTCTCAACCCCCTCCCCCCCAAAAAAAAAACCATTGAAAAAAAAATGAAACATGGTATATCAATTATATTAGGAGAATGAACAAAATTTCAAGCCATTTAATAGAAATGGCTATCAGTCGGTCAAAAATGATATGAAATGGGCTATTATGTTGGACTGACCACAGTCCAATCTTTCATATTCAGCAATGGGTCCTGGGTTTGTAAATATTGGCCCACAACAGTGGCAGGTCAAGCTAAGGCCAAGCCAGGGGCCTCTCTTAACACCAGGGGTTAATCCCACCCCCAGTCACCTCAGTCCACATTCACCCTTATAATTAGTAGCAATACTACAAAATTTAAATAAAATTAAAAAAATTATAACATAAATGCATATCTTTTGAATGAGTGTATTCTATTAATTTTTGTAGTAGGACTTACTCATTATACACTC
>CM042193.1:5527924-5542518 GCA_023539305.1 Ilex asprella
ATGTTGATACAGCATAATTATTTAATAATAAGATAATAAATGAATAATTATTATATGACATAAATAGATAATTATTTAATTATATAAAAAATTTATTTGTCCACTTATTATCTTAGATGATTATACCATATTAATGAGATGACATGATATAAATTACGAATTTTACGGGGGATGTTAAAAAACAGCACGTGTCACCTTACTAGAAGCGGCGCGCATTCACGGAGGGGCGCATTTTAACATTCCGCGCTTATGTTTTCAATTTCCCACCGATTTCGCTGGCTTCAACCCCCCACTCTCCTGCTTTAAAATACAGACCTGCACTCTTTCACAGTCTTCCTTTCGTCTCTCTCTCTCTCCGTATCTGTATACCTTATTATTTATTTCTATATGCGAAACCGCTGTTGTCCTTCTCTTCCGTTCTCAGAACCTGTGACGCTAGCTAGCTCTTCAAAATCGGTTCTCTTGGCCTCAGCTTCGATCAAATGAGCTTTGAATTTGAATCTGTGTATACACAAACTCGAGTCTGAGGTCTCATTTGGATTCACTTTTTCAAGTTCATATAATATCTGAAGCGGATTTAGAAGATACCGCTGTTCCTTCAATTGTAAAAGTCCTGCATGAATTTTTCTCATTGCTGCGAATTGCGAAACACCGTTTTCTGAGGTCTGTTTCGAAACTGATGTATATAGAACTCTATTGCAAGCTTTTGAGTTATTGACAGTTTGAAATTGAAGCGAGATTTAGAGATTTCATTGTTTTTTTTTTGTTTTTCGACTCAGTAGAAAGGGAAATGCGTTCAAAGCTCCGTTTCTACATGTCATTGATCGTTCGTAAAAATCTGCAACAATTGTACGGCCGATTAGGTGGTGGACTTGTCGTTTTCTCTGGAGATGCGAGTACTTGATTTTTGACAGTGAGAGAGAAAGAAAAAGAAGAAAAGCGAGCGAGTGAGATTTTTGTTCTTGTAGTAGTTGTGATTATTCACGTGGGGCTTTTGAAAATGCCGCATCGAACGACTTACGTCTTCCCCAGGCAATTTACTGGATTCGATGCATCGACAAAGTTTCTGTTGGGTCACGAGAAGAATATCAACAGAGAAACTTTTGATGGCGGTGACAGTGACAATCGAAAGAAAGAGTCAAAGATTTCAAAGGAGGTCTCATGTGTTTGTGGTAGTGGTGCAAAGGATTCAAATTCAACTGTATCCGATCGTTTCACGGGAGATAAAATCCACGGAAAGCAATTGGCCTCTTTTGTCAATTGGTTGCAAGAAAAAAGAAGAAAGGGGTCAAATCACGTGGCAATCACGCTGGACCATGGAGACAACGATCACGAGCTTTTGGTTCCACCGGTGACCTCGGATTCCCCGGTTAGTGAGGTTAAAGAAAACCGTTTTGACAGCGATGTCTCTGCTCAAAAACAGTCTATTGGAGGTGGGAGTAGTACGGAAGTGGTTGGTGCTACTAGAGAGAGGGGGTTTGATCGGCAGTTGTCGTTACTGAGGCTGCCGAGTGGGAGTAGTTATGCAGGGAGTTTGTTTTCGGAGACGACATTGGATGGGAATGGGTCGAGTTGTATCAAGGAATCGCAGGTGTCGACGACGCGGGAAGAGGAGTATACTGGTGGGCTGGCTCATAGGTCTTGGGAGAGCTATTACTTGCAGCTTACGCTTGCTAAACGGGTTACGCTTGCAAGTGAGCCTATAGTCCTCCAAGAGTGTGGAACGGTGGGCCTCGGTGGATCTTCTGATGCAGAAACTGTCTCATATCGACTCTGGGTATTCTCTCGTCTCACATTCTTTCACAAACACGAGAACACTCAGCCCACGCCAAGATGTCAATTGCCAGTTGTTTTGACTAAGTTCAAGTTTTTTCGATTTTTAGTACACCATCTTTTTATTTTTTTGAACTGCGAACATTGTTTATTGGATCTGTTGTTTGCCTGTTTCTAGTTTTTACCTATCCTATGTCTATTTGTGGCTTGATACTCGTGATTCTTTCTTGCTTCAATCACCTCAGTTTTTTACGTTGGTACTCGGTAGTGATTTCTCCCTTTGCTGGGGGGACATTTCAGCCCACTTTCTCTGTCTAAAGATTTCCTTTCACTCTTGTTTCTGTTTCATTTTGGTCAAAATGGACGCTTCTATGTCGTTTTTTGCTTTCTTAAATCACGTTTTTGGCCTAAGTCATTACCGTGGCAACTGGTAACATCTTCAGAGAGGTCCATCTCACTCCTCGCGTGCGGATGTTCTCTTCAGTTTCTCCTCTTTATGGATGTTTTCTCGGATGCTATGAAATTTTAGTAAATAAACACAGTTGTGATTTGAAAAGCCAAAATTGTTACTAAATAACATTCTAGGTAAATATGAGGCATTACTAATATGGATGATATGGTAATCGTTGTATGATGTCATGGAATCTTGGTGAATTTGTCGATTTTTAGCTTGAAAAGTCAAGGTTGGACCTCATTTTTAATTAACCTGTCATATTCCTAATGCTTGCAAGCCTCCACCTTTTCAGGTTAGTGGTTGCTTGTCATATACTGATAGGATATCGGACGGGTTCTATAACCTTATGGGTATGAATCCACACCTGTGGATGATGTGCAATGACTTGGAGGAAGGTAAACGGCTGCCATCTTTAGTGGCGCTTAAAGCTGTTGAGCCCAGTGATACACTTATGGAGGTGGTTCTGGTTGATAGTCAAGAAGACTCACGTCTTAGGGCTTTAGAAGCTAAAGCACAAGAAATCTATCATAATGCGGAAAATACCTTTGCGTTAGTGGAGAAAATCGGCAAACTTGTTGCAGTCTACATGGGGTAAGGTTCAACATTATGCTTTGCTAGCAACTTATGGTCGTTGTCTATATTTATTTTTGAGTAAGAATGCTAAGTTTGTTGGAATTTAAGGGGCTGTTTTCCGGTGGAGCAAGGTGATCTACATATGAGCTGGAAATTGATGAGCAAGAGATTAAAGGATTTTCATAAGTGTGTCGTACTCCCTCTAGGCAGCCTCTCAATGGGACTTTGTAGGCATCGTGCTATTCTATTCAAGGTGACAGGTTTTCTGCGTGTATTTCACTTAACCAAAACAATAGATCAGTAGTTCTTTTGATTAATTCCTCAATGGCATTTCTATTTATGCATTGTGTTGTATGTAAAAAAATCTGTTGATGCTGCATTTATTGTTCAAAGGAATATGTGGAAAAGTTCCAGTTTGGTAGAATATAAAGTCTAGGTTAGCCAACTCTTAATTATTACAATAAGATTAAAGATTGCTTGCAGGCGTAGCATTATCTTTTTGATAAATATATTTGAGCAGCCTTATTTCCTATGCAGAGATTGGCAGACTATGTAGGTCTGCCTTGCCGGATAGCTCGAGGGTGCAAATATTGTGCAGCAGACCATCAATCTTCCTGTTTAGTAAAAATTGAGGATGACAGGAAGTTCTCAAGGTAAGATATCTTGTCAACTTTGAGACTTCATTGTCTTCCTTGTTTGCTGCTAAGAATGTGAACTTTGTAGGCAAATAATTTCATTTCTTTCTAAACTTTTGACCTCATTCTATTTTTTGGGCTGGGGCAATCTTTGTCTTTTGATCATCTTTTTTTGGAAAGTGAACTGTAAACTGGTATTGGCCAATCGAAAAATATACAATGGAGCAAGGTGTCATGTTACTGGTGTTCTAAAAAAATATGACATTTATAGGAGTATTCACATCCAAAGTGCAAGTGTTCATGTGTTTCTTTCCCGCAAATACACATTGGGTCCCCATGCGGTGTGGGTGTACTTTGCACTTCATACCCAACGCGATTGGGAGTGAAAAGGGTATCCTGTCTTATTCTTATAGGGTTGTGAGTTTTAGTAAGGCATCTGCTCATTTTAAGACAATGATTCATATAATTAAGGGTCAGATAATTTGATTTGTTGTTCCAATTAGATTTATATGTTTAAGTTCTATGCAAATTGGTCAAGGTCTGGGATGATTGCGTCAATACTCGTGCCAACTTTGAAATTGAAATGGTGCACAACATGGATTGGTGCCACATTTTTTGTTTATGGTTACATGAGGATATTAGGGTTTTAAAGAAGTTGAAAACAATCATTTTTTGCATTTTGAAGTTCTTTGACGTGTTTATTGCAGCTTTGATGCATGCCTGATATTATTCTAAATTCATGAATCCTTTGAAGAATTTGTATTAAACAGTCGTTTTTTATTTGTTGTTGCTTAAATATGCATATATCTTTTAACAGGGAATTTGTAGTTGACTTAGTTGGGGAACCAGGAAATGTCCATGGGCCAGATTCCTCAATCACTGGAGCTGTACTTTCTTCGATGCCTTCACCTTTTCAGATTTCACATCTAAAAGAATTTCAGCAACCTTATATGGATGATGCGTTATGTTATCAATTCCCAAACTCAAGGCAAACTTGTGCTTCTATTGAAAATCTTCTATGTTCAGGTATGTAGTTTTGCATGCCTTGAAATTTGCCTGTATGCATCAAGGATTAAGACCGGATGAATTAATTGGACGAGTGGGCGTATGACAGTAACTTGAGATGTTTCCATAACTTAGTTTAGAAGAAGGAAATATGCTTTCGGCACAAACCTTTGACAGTGTGGATCCTGATGAAGCAATAATACCTTAATACCTGCTTCAAATTTCTCATGAATGACGTATCTTCTGTCTCTGTGCTGAGTTGTGAATACTTTGTGATTAAGTGATCTTATTAAGGTAATAATGTAAGTGAGCCTCAGCTCTCAGATTATCATTATTCTCTTTATGCAAAATTTGAAATGTTATTTTGTTGTCACTGCTTCAGGGCCCATACCACCAACTAACCCAAAAGCTTATCCATCATTCCTTAGTGTGAACCACTCACTCATCTAAAACTTAAGCTGATAGCTTTTAGTACTCATGATCCCTGTTGGCTAGTCCATGCACGTCATCATTGTGCATATTGGGATGTGCAGTTGGTATGGTTTGAGCTTGAGAAGGACTTAGCATGTTAAACACCAATAGTTCTAAAAGCTTAGGTAAACAAAGAGGTGTGACTTAAGTATATGTAATACTAGGATATGGAGATTGCCTGAGTTATGGTCTTTGTTTTTCCTAATTAAACATAAAGAGTAACTTGGATCACAACCCCAGCCCCCAAAAAATCAATGGCCAATCAGTTGCACCGTTTGCATTGGTGCCAATCATTTGCACCGTTCCTTGCTCCCAATCAAGTTGGATTAAATTTAGAAAATTAAGAAATATAACCAGTTCTGTATGAAATATGAATTACTTAGAGTTGTCTCTTTGCTTTCTCAGCAGCATAAAGAAAGTTTGTTCCACACTATGGCTCACAAAACCACAGATTAATACAACTCTTGCGATGTCTTAATATTTAGGTGCTGTTCCTCTCACCAATCAAACTTGCGCAAAAAAAATCCCCCCAGGCATTCAGGCAGATAATGCAATGGATGATATTGGCATGCTTGGAAATTCAGAGGTGGCAGCGCACAGCCCAACTAATCGATGTGGAGGAGGTGAATCACCTGAAACTATGGCTGTTTCTACTGCTGCTTCTGGGTTGGATGACTATTCTAGATCGCGAGGGGACAAAATTGTTATTTGGCAGACTGACAGAAAAAAGGGGGTGGTGTCTGGTGGCCCAGGTATAAGCCCTGCTGTCAGACGTCGTCATGTAGCAGCCTATGGAAACGTGGATCCTATGGAGGCTGACAGTAGAAATGAGCATCGAGCGAAATTTCCTGCTCCAACCATTCCAAGATACTTGAATCTTGAGCCTTCTCTTGCAATGGACTGGCTTGAGATCTCGTGGGATGAATTGCATATCAAGGAGCGTGTCGGTGCTGGTACTGCTTCTGCCATTTATGTATATTATCAGCTTTTCCCTTGAAGAATTAGACAGTTTTTAAAGTAAATTCAAGAACTAGTAGAAAAAATTTTCTCCTTTGCAGGATCTTTTGGAACAGTGCATCGGGCTGAGTGGCATGGATCGGTTAGTATTACCTACTTTGAGATTTCCCCACTGGTTGTCAATTCTGTAGGTTGGATTAGAGTTCGACTCTCATATATGAAAGTTCAAATGTGATAGCAATATTAAAAACTAAATTTTATAGTTGTACTGTAGAGGATGATGGATGCCAGTCAATTTTAATATGACTTAGAATGCTGCACCAGTGATTCTTTACACGTTGGACCCAAAAGAAAAGGATCATTTTTACATGAAATCTGATGGATAGTAACTATAGGCTGAACTTGGTGAATATTTATTGCATAACCTGATATTGGTGATATTAAGAAATGAAAGATGTAATTCCAATTTATACGTTCATATGCAAGTAAGTCGTTTTGTATCACAAAGTTAAATCCTGTTCGATTCTGACTTCTGCCACAAATACAGTTTTTTTTTGTGACCATCAAAGTGTCGTAGAGCAATAAAAATAGGGGGTGTATACGAAGGTCAGAGGGGATGAATAAATTTAGGTGAGATTTTGTGGGCACATAGGTCAAATGCAACACAAAAAGTAATGGAAGTCGTGCAATCCCACAGGACAAACTCACCCTCCACAACTTGCAATTAATCTTGCCTTTTGGGTTACTCTGCATTTTTTATGTATATATTATAATTGTGTGCACATGCGTGTTTCTGTTTGTGTTGTTGATTGATTATTTCCTTGTTTATGCTTCAGTTTGTGACCAATGCACGTTGCTTAGGTTGTTTGCTTCTTGATTAGTGGTCTTTCCTGGTTATTGATCTGTAGGTTTTCAAGTAATTTTGACTCTTTTGGTGACCCCCTTAATACAATGTATTCTTGGTGGTGTAATCAACATGTTCTAATTATGCTGGCGTTGAATGTAATCCTAATTCCTTGGCAAAGTGAAATACCTTGCTCTGACTGCAGGATGTTGCAGTCAAGGTTTTAAGCATGCAGGATTTTGAAGATGATCAGTTGAAGGAGTTCCTGAGAGAGGTATGTATTTTTTTAGACTTGAACTGTTATTTCTTGCTTTTGTATGCTAGAATTATCACTGTCTTTGCCAACGTACGTGTTTTGGTTCTGGTCCTAGCAATCCATATCTACTTTTTGACATTTCTCATTCTTTCTCGGGGTGACAAATTAAGTCAAGAAACAATAACCCCCCCCTCCCTCTCTCACCCCACCCCCAAAAAAAAAAGCACAGCAAAAATCGCACAAGGAAGAAAACTCTAAAATAAAGAATACGAAGGACCTAAAAGAAAATCCCACGAGGGAAAACATCTCTCCTATTATTCATCCTTTTCGATGCTGTAGAGACTATGGTGGAGTACTTGCATAGTATGGTTTGATTACTTTTATTGGCAACTCTCTGCGGTTCAAATTTCTTTCTTGGTATGAAAATCCCAAGGACAATTTATACAGGTAAATAAATGGATGGAAAGTGAATTGATGGATAAATCCCCATATCCTCAAGCAAGTTAGGCATATTCAATTTTTTCTTTTTTTTATCAGCAAACTGGTTTCTCATCTAAGGCATTTCTGTTCCAATGATATCCATATGTTGTGAAAGATGGTTATTTATGGAATTCTGTGTGGTCATATTTTAGATGCTAATCGACATTTATCTTTGTGAAGGTTGCAATAATGAAACGAGTCCGACATCCAAATGTAGTTCTTTTCATGGGCGCTGTTACAAAGCGTCCGCATTTGTCAATAGTGACTGAATATTTACCGAGGTAAACTGCTCCTCAGTTCTTGTTTGACAGAGTGAAAATGAAAATTGTGTATCTAACCTCCAAAAAATCTCAAATTACATGGAACAGGGGTAGTCTATTCCGCCTTATACACAAGCCAGCTTCTGGGGAAATGTTGGACCAGAGAAGGCGGTTACGCATGGCTCTGGATGTGGTTTGTGCTGAATTCTTAGTGTTCTTTTCTTATATTAGCATTTTTTGTGAGGTAAACTCTGATACAACTACATGCAGGCTAAGGGAATCAATTATCTGCATTGCCTGAGCCCACCTGTAGTCCACTGGGATCTTAAATCTCCAAATTTGTTGGTTGACAAAAATTGGAATGTAAAGGTACGACTGTTATCAGGTTTTCCGGCCCTGTCTTCTCCTTTAAGTCTGTCTCAAACTTCTTCTTGCATATCATTCTCAGGTATGCGATTTTGGCTTGTCGAGATTCAAAGCAAACACATTCATATCATCAAAATCTGTCGCTGGAACCGTAACACTCTCTTTCTCTCTCACTCACTCACACACACACACACACACATACACACGCAAGCATATTGGTACAGGACAATAAACCAAGATAATAGCAGCATTGTTTACTTTGCTCATGAGCATAAGAACCTCTAGTCTGAATCTCTGCACCTGTGGGTGGTCATCCCTGATTCATTTAGCAAATATTGTGTTGCATTGTAAAAGTTGGTCAAATACTAAATGGCTGATATAGGCCCCTCCTAAAACGTAGGGATGTTCAAAGTGACACCAGACATCTTGCAGACCATGCTTGGTTGGAATGATCTTTACTTTGATAAGTAAACGATCTGTAGCTCTATTAGACTAGTAGTTCTCAAGCAAGTCCACGAGTGGTCAAACATGCTTAAATCTTGCATTTGCTAGCAAGGAGAGGAGATTTATTATGATCATATTATCTTCTGCATTTTCATTTTTGAATAATTGGACCCCATTATCAAATTTCCCTCAACACCAAGATGGAACGAGACCCAGTATCACCTATTACGGTATTTGAGATATAGTAAACTTATAAAACCATCTTTACATTTGAATTGAATTAGTAGGCAAATTTAGATACTCGTGAGCTGACTGGTAAATGATGGGGATCTATAGAAGGTGGACTGGGGAGGAGATTAGTCGAAGTGATTATAAATTAACCTGAACACCCTGACCGTTCAACCAAAAAGGAAGAAGGTGGTGCTCCAGTGATTGTAGTTGCTTTCTGTGGTATCTGTTCATTGTTTCTTCACAACTGGCGTTGCAGATTAGGATCAAGGATTATTCCTTGGAGTTCTTTGATCACATGATCGCTTTTGTAAAATAATAACGATTTCATTGACACTTCTAGGTTCTCCTTAAATTACTAATTTCGTACTCTCTATTCCTGGTATCTATCATCAATCTGCTGCCTGTCCATCTCAATAGAAAGTCAAATATGTTGATGAATATCTTGCAGGCTGAGCATTTACTTCGCAGTGCATCAACCAAGACGTAATTCTCTTGCTTTTCATTTCAGCCCGAGTGGATGGCTCCTGAATTCCTTCGTGGAGAGCCCTCAAACGAGAAGTCTGATGTTTACAGTTATGGCGTAATTTTATGGGAGCTTGTGACGTTGCAACAGCCTTGGAGTGGACTTGGCCCCGCCCAGGTTTATTTTAATGAACATTTGATATCTATATTTGTTGGTTGCTCCAACTGCTGCTATTACCTTGTATAATATCCTCGATTGACATGACCACAAAAAACTTTCAGGTGGTTGGAGCCGTTGCTTTCCAAAACAGAAGGCTTGCTATTCCGCAGAATACCTCCCCAATATTGGCTTCTCTCATGGAATCTTGCTGGGCCGAGTAAGAATCACTTGATATAGTTTTAACTGTTCCATAATGCTTGGACATAGGCGGGTGGTCGAACAAGTTCAAGCTGAGGCTAAAAAGTTTGTTTTCTTAACCGAGCCTAAAAAATTGTTCAAGATCAGCTCGTTTAGAAAATGAACTAAGCCTGAATGAGCCCAAAACGAGTCAAATCTAAGCCGAGCCTGAGCATTTGTACATACACGAGTTGAGCCTTCGACTAAAAAAATGTTTAAGTTCAGCTCATTTAAAAAACAAATTGAACTCGAATAACTCGATTTGATTAACAGTCTTACTTAAACATTCTGTTAAAAGGTTTTCCAGAAAATATAAGGATATTGTAGATTCAGTCAGTTGGGGCTCCAAACTGTCAGTTTTCCGGGGCTTTACTACTGATTATGTTCACTTTCCAACCAAAAAGGGAAAAGAAAACACTGATCGATTATGGAGTATTGGACACAAATACATTCAACTAAGCATGTTTCAGTTGCAAAATTCTTGCTCTATTTTCAACACCATAGGTCTGTTTGTCATCGTGGTTTTCTGTCTTTTAGACACTACCATGGCTACTATCGACCCAAGCCCAAAGAAGGAAAAGAACAGACTAAAGCGAGGAACATACATAGTCAAGAGAATAAGTGAAATGCGATCTGATTGTGGGAGTTAATATTTTTCTTTTGCATCATCATAATGATTTTTGGGGTTTCATCATCAACAAATGCTTGTTTTTGTTTTTGTTATGTTTTTTTCCTGGTGTTGCAATGTTGAAAATGCATTAGGCCATACAAAATTATCCATGGAAGTATTGCCAAAGTTGATTACAATTAATTTGACTTGCTTTTCAGAAATTAATTTAATTTTCCTGTCCCTTTTTTTTTCAATTTTTTTTGGGAGGGGAGGGGAAAAAGGGGCTTGAACCCTTGACCTCAAGAAGACAAAACTTTCACAAGGTAAGGCGTATCATTAGACCAAAGACCCATTGCATTCAGTTTCAGACTCTTTCTTTCAGTTTCTGACTCTTTAGTATCATCTGATGGTATCTCATTTTCATCGACAGTGAGCCTGATCAGCGGCCGTCTTTTGCTAGCATTGTCCAGACCTTAAAGAAGTTAATGAAGTCTCCACTGCAGTTGATACAGATGGGAGAGCCATAAGGAGTTTGGAGGTGTAATAAACTTTTAATTATACAATATTCATATCGGGGAGTAAGTCTCCGTAAACTCGTCTTTCTGTAATATTCGTAAGACCAGAAATGTATGTTGTTTGAAACTGCTGTGCTACTTATACAGACTCTTGAAGAGAGTAAGTAATGAAATGCTTCAGTGTTTTCAACAACGTAATACTTTCGAAAGATATTTCTCATTTCAAGTGGAAGGGCAGTTGTCACTAGTTCACTTTCTTTTGTATCATTTTTTCAAGATTATTGAATTAGCTTCGCTTCCCATCTCTTCGGATCCAGATCCCCTCCAATATATCTTTCCTTCAATTCTCTTTTTTGCACATCATCCACCATCAATGAGTGGTGATGAGTGAGAAATACACTTATATATAATGAGTCTCACTTGAATGGATGACAGATGATGTACTAAGAGAGAATTAAAGAAAAAATATATTAGAGGCGATCTCACTTCCATCTCTTCAATGGGAGACTCGTCATTGCTTGTACTGGTATGTCTATATGTTGTATTGAACACTGCTTGTAGATCGGAAGGGGCTCGAGAAGCAGTTGGGTTCGTAGTCCAAACGGCAATGTTTTTCAATTTTTGTGATTTTTTCCCTTAATTAATTAACACTTCTTCAGCCTAATTCATATTTTACAGGTTTTTGAGGGAAAAAATTGTAAAGAAAAAAGGAAGAAGTATTTAAATGAATTATTGGATAGTTTTGGGATCAAACTTTACTACTGTTGTATATTTTTTTTAACAAGATAATATTAGATTGATCAAAAAAATAAATTAAATAATGTTACATTGATATAATAATTAAATAAAGAATTATTAGGTATTTTGCTGGTGATCCCTTGCCAATTATGATCACCAAAACGGCCACACCACAAGGTGCTGTTTTAAGTTGTGAAGACTAAATCTCAAGTAATCTCTTTTGGGCTTGGTTCGGGATAAGAAATGAGACAGTTATTCGAAACCTATAAGGTTAAATTTGCCTTAGATTCTTGGCTTGGTTCGAGATATGAAATGATACAGCTATTCACAACATGTGAGGTTAAATTTTCCTTTCCAAAGCACATCACTTTAACCACTTCATAATCAAACTACATTCTTCTAATAAACTATAACAGCAAGGGACAGTTCAAGTGATAACAAAGATGAATGAAAAACTTAAATGCCATGAATTTAAATTTTGATAATTCTTTGGGATCAAACCAATGTTACCTGGATCGTTTGGTAAGTGGTACTAATACGGGTACGAGTACATGGTACGACACTTTCTTAGGTACACAGTACAATAGGAATAGGTTTAGCTGGTGTGATATTTTGAGTCGCAATTTGTTTTGGAACTCTTATGTAGATCGTTTTCACTACTATACAACATTATATATTGCAAAACATTCATAAACACTAAGTTTGTTATCATTTATTTTATAATTATGCTTGATTTTCTATTATCTAAAATAATATATAATTATATAAATTTATATACATGTAGTCAATTAATATGTATTTTATATTTGTGTTACATGTTGTGAAGCGAATTGAGTTAGAGTTAGTATTACAATTTAGGGTCGTCCATTTTGGTGATTCGGATCGCGAATCCACCTAATTTGGAATCAATGTACCCAGATCGTGGATCGTTAAAGATTTAGTGAACTGTGGTAACCATGGGTCAAATCATGAAGAATTTATCTCTTATGAATACCTTAGTTCTGACGTGGATGACCTACCTTTAACCGGACTGAAAAAAAAATTAATCGAGATATATGTAAGCTCACCTAAACATCGCTGATCGTTGAACTAATAAATAAATAAACTATCGAGTCTTTCCATGATTCCATCAACACATGGACCCCAAACCCACTTAAGTTTTTTTTGTTTTTTTTAAACGCTCTGTACCAACTAGCTTCACACCTAGAACTAAGGGTATTGAGCAAGAATCTGCAGGTTCACTATTCAATAAGTACCCATAAATAGTCTTCTATCGGTACATACTCATTCAAAAAAGTTCAAATATCCAGCTCAAAGTGAGATGGAGTCAAAAGTACAAGAGTCTCAGAAGTTAACAACAGGCAGAGCTCTCTCGCACTACGCCTTATTGGGGCTGTTTCTGAGTGTCACTATTTGCCTATGTCTAAAAGTTTGTTCAAGTAATCCGGAGCAAGGAACGAGAGACATAGTCAGAAATGTTATTGGTAAGTTGGAATTAAAGTCCAGCTTATACCCGATAAGATTATGTTCTTAAGTTTGGATCCTCTAAAGTGGGTCGAATAGCATGAAATTCAGTTCATCACAACCGCACGAAGGGAACCAAGCAACTATTATTAGGCCACTACACCCATACGCTAAAACGGGTGTAATTAATTTTTTTTGTGATAGATGGTCAAATAAGGCTTGATTATCAGTGTGCGGATGTGATGCATCAACCTTCATACTCAAAGTTCAATTCGAATCAGATTGTGTTTGTTTTTTTTTCTCACATTTGGCAATCACACTTGTTTCTTATGCCTTCAAGCAACTCTCTGTATTCAAAAATTTAGGAGGTTAATATCATTACCTTATTTATTAATTAACATTTTGGGGTTTAAATGTGCAGCTCAATCTTCCGACATTGTGGCAAGAAGTTTTGTTGATGGCTTCATCAGTTTGGGTGTCAAGTTTCTCAATTTCTGCATTGCCAAGTGCTTACAATTCAGACACCTATCGCCACTACAGCCCCCACCTTTCTCTATGTCATTACTACTTTGGGTCGCATTGACTCACTCAGTTTCTTCTTTGTATTCTTGATTGTCATTGTTCACTCTCGTAGTTTCATTCCAACAACAGTGTTAATCTGTCTATCCTAACCACCCCTGTACTAAATTTGGATATTATTCTATTACATCTTTCCCTTATCCAAATTGCTTTGATGAAACGGTAATACTTGAGAATGATAAGGGAAATCCATTTTAAAGTACCAATAAAGATTCTTTTTTATATCCACTTCTCGTTCTGTCGTGAAAAATTTGTTGAAATATAAATACTTTAATTACATTCTGACATAAACTTTTAGAATTGAAAAAAATAAAATAAGAAGCAGTGTTATTGAACGATTTTCTGCAATTTTTCCAAATATGGAATGAGTAGAGAATCAAGCTACAAGTCTTGATCTATCCGAAACACATTGTATATTCTAAGAATTTATGTTTCCGAGCTACAAGTCTTGATTTAGAGTAGATAGTTGTTGATAATCTAAGTATTTATGTTATTGATGGGTGCATCGCACTAGTTTTCCGTCTATGAAGAACTTCAATACAAGAGAAATCGTGTATCATCATGTGTATAAGAGACTGATAATTCAAACAAAGAAAAAGCCCTCAGCTAAATCATACCATCACAACGTATAAAACAACAGGAGAGGAAAGAATCAAGAAAACTAACCATTAAGAGAATGAAGATGAATTCTCAACTCTTCACCGTCAAACAATTGAAGGGACTTCAGAAATCTCAAAGGCTTCAGAGCCTCCAAACCTGTCCCAAAAAATTCCAGATCTTCCAAAGAACGATCCACCATTGATTCCCTAGCCAAATCGGACGAAGCCTAAAGAGGCGGCTTCTCGTATATTGAAAGCACTGGCTCTGGAAATCCAAGGCTTCAACACCTCCGCTCTCGACTCCTTCGACAACGCTCTCTCGCCACTGGATGTGAAGTGTCTGGAAGTTGAGGAGAGAAGGGATGCGTCGTTCAAAAGGGCGGAGTGGGCGGTGGTTCAGGAAATTTGAGTAAAAAAAATTAAAAAATTGATTTGATACGAAAAACTTAAAAGAAGAGAAACACAAATATATATATATCTG
>CM042193.1:5557560-5582359 GCA_023539305.1 Ilex asprella
AAAATTGAGTTTTGATTATGTAATATTTATATTTTAAATAATAATTTATTTAATTATATAATTTAAAATTAAAATAAATAGAGATAAAATAGGAGATACCTAGGTAGATTAAGAGAGAGAGAGAGAGAGACATAGATAGAGAAAATGAAAGACAGTTTGATTTTGATGGATCAATAGTCATAGAAATAACTTCTTTGAACTGCGGAGTTGATTACTGTACCATATTTCCATTTATTATTTTTTGTAGGTAAACTGCTAGTCATCAATGAAGTTACGAATGCATTCTTAAATGCACACTCAATGCAGGTTGTTTGCTTTCACATTTTTCCCGTGGGTTCTCGAGCATATTAGTCCAATCACACGAATTATTTGAATTATGGTTATCTAAAAAAAAAAAAGGGGTATGATACCTATAAATTTTATAATTTTAATAGGTATTTTTTATAATTTTTGTAAGTAATTTATCACTGTTATAATTATAAGTATTTTTATCACTATTGTAATAATTATTTTTCCAGTATTTTTTCGGTACCACAATAATAATTAAAAAATTTAACAAATTGGTAAATATTAGTGTAGTACCGAAATTTTATTTTTTTGGTACGACGGACAACTCATTGAAATAACAATGTACTCAGTGTCTGGAATTACAACTACTTTCTCACATTTTTAATTATTCTAATTTAATGTCTCAATGATAAATTTGGTCATAATTAAGTCTTTTCATCAAATTTTATTGTTAAATCAACTGAAAAATAGCACAATTTAATCCATTTCAGCGGTGATTTAATTGAGGTGTACGTAAGTTGACTTAAACACTTTTAATCAGCTTGTTCATCACTTATTTATTCCAAATTTCAATATCCAAAGGAGTCGTATACACTAGATACAGAATCTCTCTAAAAAATATGTTAGATTATCCGTCACTTATTTATTCTAAATTCCAATATTCATGTATACTCTAAATACGAAGAGGTGTTGAAGGTGGTAAAAAACGGTGAAAACACATGTTGTTGTATAGGATATAACAATATTTTTTTGCCCTTTTTATGATCCACTCGTGAGATATAGTAGTTCAGGTAATGCTATCCTAAAATAATTTAATATTGTAATTATTAACATGATTATTTTTGGATTAGTATTAGATCCTAATAATATAATAGAGTTCATTGTTAATTCAACAATATATTTTTTAATTTTTATTTGGGAGGAGGAGAGAAGGAAGGGATGAGCTTGAAACACGTAACCACCTGTAAATGAGGGAGTTCAGGTTCAATTCTTCAACCCTTAAAATATAAGTAAGGGCTCGGGTCCGGTTCTTCTACTGTTAATTTTTAATAGCAAAGGTGTCATTAATTAAAACATCGTTTATCCTCACCCAAATACTATTCTCTCACTCATAATTAATTCAATAATAATAATAAATTATACCAACAAATTAAATAAGTAAATCATGTTCAAAGTGTATTATTATACAAACATGAATAGAAGTGGGATTCCACTTGGCTATTGGTGACTTAAATGGGCTAAACATGATGTGGTCCTTTTAATAAATGGCCTTAATTATGCCAGTTAGGAGCTTATAGATGTGAATCATTTTCCTTCTAGAAATGCTTCTGAAATTCTAAGTTTGGAAGAGCCATTGTACTATCTAAATCAGCGGACCCAATCATTTAACGGTTGAAAATTGTTTCTCAGTGTTAAATTTATTTCTTTTACTTCTTAAAAAGTTCTCAAATGCATTAACGTCAAGAACTCGGAATAAGATGCCCTCTAATTAAAATTTTTAATTGAGTCAAGTTATTCGAATTTGACTCATGTTTTAAACGAATGAAACTTGAATAATTCATATAGAAAATCGAGTTCGACTCCATCACTCACCTATTATTTATGTAAGCCTCACTATTTATGAGTGAATCTCCCATCTCTCATCTCTGATCCCTCGTTATGAAAGGTCAGTTTCCAATGTAAATGTAGCAATGAAAGAACTGCTAACCACTTGCCGAAAAAAAGAAAAGGACTACTAACCACTTGCCGAAAAAAAGAAAGGACTGCTAACTATACATTAGCTGGAAGGTAGAGTGACCTGCATATGCATTAATTTAGAATAAATAGAAACATGCCGTACATTTCCTACATGAAGTCTCTATGTCACCAATGGCAAGTGGAATTCCCTTTTATCCCAAATGACATAATTTTTTATTATTAAATAAGTAGATTTTATTAATATTTAATAATAAAAATTATGTCAAATCACTTAAAATAAAAATTTTGATTAGAAATTTGATAAGTACCACATTATTGAATATATAATAATACTTTAAAGTTAATTTTTTAATTTAATTTGTTAACATAATTCATTATTATTGTTGAATTAATGATGAGGTGAGAAAATTGTCTAGTGGTAAAGGTTCACTCTTACTCGCAGAAGTTGTGATTTTCAAGTTGAGTCTTCCGCCAAAAAAATGTCTTATTGAAAAACGGGCGAGGAAAGTGCTTAGAGGCTATCCCAATAGACTCTCATTGGTACAATGATGAAGTCCTTGATCACAACAAAATATTGGGAATAACCGTTATACAATGTTAGCAGTGTCACATAGTATAACGATTCATTAATAGGTGGACAAATCAACAAATGAGCACTACTAAAACTTATAATCATCAAGTCATGTCATACATAATTACTTCCATCATAAAAATGAACCTTATTTTATTTTTTTTGTTCTTTTCTTATTGGATGGTTACATCCAATATTTACTCCCTAACCGTTGTTTCTCTTATTGGGAACGAACCTAGGTAGGCTAGTATAGCGGTCAATCACCGAATCCCAATTTAAAATCCAAGCCTCAAACTTTTAATCTCAAGGTGAAAAGTTCGACTGATATTCCACTAGACAACCCCACTCGATGATAAAAATATATATAGTTGAATTGATAATAGAATCTACGTATTATTGGGTCCCAATATTAATTATGAATCATTTTAACAAATTAGGCTAATTCATTATCTTAAAATAGCATTGCTTGAACTAGTATAACTCACAAGTGAATCATAAAAGGGAAAAAAAAAACCTATTATGTCTTACACAAGGCTCAAAAATGTAGGACTTGTAAGTGGTCAAGATAGTTCGGATCCACAAAGTTTCGGCGGCTAAAACATTGATAACTTAAGTTTAATTCTCCTAAAAGATAGTTACTTGCTCGATACTCATGATATATATATAATTACCACACACCCCAAATTTATATAGCAATATATGCATGAAGAATTAATGATGTGTGAAAAACTTGTATAATATTCTATTTTTAAGGTTCATCTTTGGTCCCAATAAAACAATAGTCCTCTAATCTTTGGAAATAGTTCAAATAGTAAAAAATCATGAGAGATTTATCTCTCAATTAACCGACGTAAGTTTACACGGACAAAAAATAGAACAGTTGCACTTGTTAGCCAAAAAAGAAGATGAAAGTTTTGTGAAGAGTTGCACTTTTTTTTTCCAAAATAACTGATTTTCACTGCCTTTTTGGCTGCAATCTAGTTCACATGGTTCAAATGTGGAGGACTCTCGGCGGGGCTCAGCTGGGCACACGTCCTCGGAGATGCATTCTCAGCTTCAAACTTCATCAACATGTGGGGCAAGATCATGGCAGGCCATTTCCCACCGGAGTCTCTCAATATGCCGATCGCCGGGAAGACCCAATTCCGATCTTCAAATGGCAAGAAACCATTTTCTCTGAAAAGGGTCAACCCTGTTGGGGACTATTGGCTCACTGCCAATTCTTGCAAGATCGAAACCCATTCTTTTCATTTGACTGCAAAACAGCTTGACCATTTACTGTCCAAGATTTGTGGCCATGACCCAGCAAAGGTAAAATCACCCATTTTTGAAGTTCTCTCGGCGATATTGTGGAGGTCTTTGGCTAGGATAAGGGGTGAGTCAGAGCCAAGAGTTGTGACAATATGTAGAAATGATTCTGGGAACAGAGAGAATGAACTTCCGAACAATAATGGGCAGGTGATTAGCGTTGTGGAAACAGATTTCACAGTTGCAAAGGCGGACATATTAGAATTGGTTGATCTGTTTGCTGAAAATATGGTGCACGAGAGGTGTTTGATAGAAGAACTGATAGAGAGTGATAAAGCAGAATCGGACTTTATAGTATACGGGGCAAACTTAACTTTTGTAAATTTGGAAGAAGCTGAGATTTATGGGCTGGAACTGAATGGACAAAAACCAGTTTATGCGAATTATAGTGTTGCTGGAGTTGGGGATGAGGGGGTTGTTTTGGTGCTCCCGGGGCCAGAAAATGGTAAAGAGGGAAGTGGAAGAACTGTGACTGTCACCCTGCCCCAGTATAAGCTAGTAGAGTTGAAAAATGAGCTCAAAAAGGAATGGGGTATTTTCTGAAACCAACTTAAGGAGGGGCTGTTAGACGCAAATATTACAGTGTACGAGATGTCCATCACGTAGTCTATGGGAAGATCGAACTGGAATCACGTAGATTATGGGAAGGTCAGTGTACGTAATTTTATCCCACATATTTGTTTTTTAAAATTATATGTAGTGTAAAAGACTCCAATCACGTAGAATATGGGAAGGTGATGAAAAAATTCGGTGCCGTCCCTTCAAGTTTTACTATTTTATCAAGTATTTTTATAATTTTTGTGAATCATTTAATAACAAAAAAAAAATACCATTTTGTGAGTGTTTTTACCATTTTTCTGTGTGTTTTTGTTACTGTTGTGGGTGTTCTAATCTATTTTTTTTATTATAAAAAAATATTATTTTTGTGGATAATTTATCATATTTATGAGTTTTTATTATTATTGTAGTAACTATTTTTATTAATTTTTTTTATCACAATAATAATAATAATAAAAACACCGATAAATGTAATAAATAGAGATATGATACCAATTTTTTTTTTTTTGTATCATAGTTAGGGGTGTTCACCCTACCCTACGGGTAGGAAATATGTTCTTCCGCATTCCTACCCGAAACTTTACGGAAGAGTTTTTTTTTGGCCTACCCTACCCGACAGCTTTAGTATTCCTACCCGCCTTCCTACCCGATTAATCGGGTAAGAAATCGGGTAGGAAGGCGGATAAATATTTTTGTAACTATTAATTTTTGGATTATTTTAATAATTTAATTAAATAACATTCACCAATTTAACAATATCATAAATCAATAACATTAAAATAAAAAATAACTACAACAACAATTATAATAAAACACAAGAAAGTATGAACATCAATCCACCATAATTGTTCCATAAATATAATAACAATTAATTTAAGTTTAAATAATATGAAATGCAAAATTATTGCGGGTAGGGTAGGGTAGGAATGCGGAAACAGATGGTTATTCCGCTTTCCTACCCGATTTAATCGAAAGAACAAAAACTCTTCCGCATTCCTACCCGATTGTTGCGGCTAGTCGATTTTTAGGGTAGGGTAGGGTCGGGTAGAATAGGAACTTGCGACCAGTCAAAAATTTGAACACCCCTAATCATAGTCAACTCCAAATCTTTAGTATATCACAAGTGCTACAACTATTTTGCGCACAGTTTGATAGTACTCATAAAAATAGTCTGATTAATAGATTAACTACTCTGAACTCTTTTTTTCAAAAACTTCCGAAGATTGATGCATATTGTGGAACAACAGTGCATGTGAACCCCATGTATTACCGATGTATACATGACTTAAAGTCCTTGTACCCTACCGAAGTTGAAGAGACATAAAGTTTCATCACAACAAAATGATTGTCATCTGATTTATTTCACTTTTAACTGTACAGATTCTCTTGTCTTTATTGATCATCATTTTCCACTAATGATTAACACTAATAACATAACAGAGTGGGAGTTGGTCTCTGTCATTAGTAGACGGACTTAATTACAGTACGGACAAAAATTGATAATTTTACTCTAAAGTTTATTATTTTAATAAATATTTTTTTTATAATTTTGTGAATTATTTTATAATTAAAAAAATATTATTTTTGTAAATTTTTTTATCACTATTGTCGTAATTATTTTTACTAATGTTGTGCTAATTATTTTTATCACTTTTTTCGATACCACAATAGTGGTAAAACCCTGATCATAACGGTAATAAAAATATCCATAAATGTGGTAAATAGAGTTAGGATATGTATAAAAAAAGGTAAAAGTAGTTACATTGACAGTAATAAAAATACTCACAATAATAAATATATTTACAAATGTGATAAATTCCTTATTAGACTTGCTAATATCTTTTAAAAGGTTATTATTGTCACCATATATTGTATTCTGAATCTATTACCAAAATACGACAAATATAAAACTTAAATATCATTCTATTGTTATTTTGAACTTATTTATCAAACTACGGTTGTTTTAAAAGCGGAATTGAGAAATTCGATTTTATTTAAAAACGGACTTAACAATTACGATTTCAACTGATAAAACGGATTTAACAAATCCGCTTTCTAATGAAAGCCTATTTATCAAACCCGCTTTTAACAAGAAAAAATTGTAACTATATTCAAGGAAAGCGGACGTAGAAAATCCATTTTTATTAAAAGACGGATATGATACATCCGCTTTCTCAGTCTCAGATATCACACACCCACAAACAGACAGACCCAGAACTCAATTTTCCAAAACTAGAAGCGCCATGCCAAACGAAAATTCCCATCACATCCCAGTCTTGTACAAAGACGATATCACCTTTATCACTAAGCGATCATCACCACCCATCATTAAAAAATCTCCAAATTGTTTTGCCAACTTGGTATAGGTTTAATCGACCAGAGATGGTACAAGGCCAGCAACCCAAATGCTCCAACTCCGATTCTTACACGCCTCCCTCTCTCTCCAAAACTCCACCTAACTTTTCCTCTCATCTCTTCTCCTGGGTCATTGAAAATATCCTCAGATCGCAAATGGGGTCTTACACGACGTCGTCTCAACAAACCTCAAAGTTGCTGTTCCGTCAGCTCTTCGAGAAGTAGTCCTCCACCTATACTTACCTTCTTGTTGATGCTTCTCACCCTGAAAAACCCATGCTAAAGCACTGCAATATGGATTTGAATTTGAACTAGGACTCGCAAGAACTTCTGGGTTTTGAAAATTAGAAAAGCTTGAAACCCAAGAAGATGGAGAAGATGAAGACTGGTTTGGTATGCTAAGAGGAGAGGGAAGATTTATATTTATACCACCATGAAGCCGCAAGGAATTCCCTCAGCTCCTTCACACACTTAGACTTCTTCTTGGGGTAAAAACTATAACGGATCATTCTTTTCTCATTGTCGAGAAAATAAATTTAATGATACTTTTTCTTCAGCTCCAATCTTGTTCTGGGTTTCTAATCTATGAAATTAAGAAAGTTCTCCTGTTTCTAAGAACTTGAGAAGGCTCAGGAAAATTGAGTTTTGAGTCTCTGTTTGTGGGTGTCTGATATCTGAGACTGAGAAAGCAGATGTATCATATCCGTCTTTTAATAAAATCGAATTTTCCACATCTGCTTTCCTTGAATATAGTTACAATTTTTTCTTGTTAAAAGCGGGTCTGATAAATACGCTTTCATTATAAAGCGGATTTGTTAAGTCCGCTTTATCAGTTGAAATCGTAATTGTTATGTCCGCTTTTAAATGAAATCGAATTTTTCAATTCTATTTTTAAAACAACCGTAGTTTGGTAAATAAGTTCAAAACAGCGGTTGAATGATATTTAAGTTTTATATTTGTTGTATTTTGATAATAGATTCATTGCATTCTTGTGACCAATGACTAAACTCGTTTCAATCTATTTTCATTTTTTAAAATTTTTGAATATATTTCCTAAATATGTAAGGATCGTGTTGAGAAAATTAGGACCAATAACTTAAATTATAAAAAAAAAAATGAATATTACTCTCGTCGGTGAATCCGACATGACTGGTCGAAAGAAGGTATTTTATTGTCTTGATCGAAAAATTGGGAGGACAATGAGTGGGCTCAAATTAGCAGATAAAGCAATATAGTTTTTGCTTAGTAAGAAAAATACCATCCACATATTTATAATATAAAACATGATAAATTTTAATAAATTTATTCAACGGTCTCAAATAGACTTATTCAACAATTACCAATATCCTTCTTAATACCGTACCTTTAGGCACGAACTATCTCTAGTTATTTAATAATAGTACAGTGACAAACACACATATAGAAGTATTAAAAATAATTATGTGTCCAAAGAAACTTTATAATATAAAAAATTAAGTATTTATTATGCAAAATATTATTTTAAGTCATCCTTTATTTTTTTTCTAGGAAGAAAATTAGAAAAGTAGATGCGGATTAATGAATTTATTTGACATTTAAAAGCATATTGACTGTATTGTGTCATAGTGGAGGTCGTGCAGAAAAAATGATGATTTTGAACGAAAGAAAAAAAGTTGGAATAATTTTTGTACGATTAAATCAAAAATAGATAAAAATTAATTCAATCTTGACCATTATTGTACTTTTATAGGTTGAGAATTAAACTCCATGTCTATGATAGTATATAGATCTATATAATAAAACAGGAGTGTGTTTGAATTTTATTTCAGTCATATTTTTTTCCTCAAAATCATCACCAATCACTTACCTCGCTCATCATCCTTATGTCATACTCAAACATCAAATCATATCACTTATTTCTATCACATGTTTAATCATTTATATATTTTCTTCCTAAAAATATCGCATCACTTATTTTTATCATATATTTAATTATTTAGTATTTGATTAATTTATAGTTAATACATTTTAAAAAAATTTAATATAGTGAGATCGATTTTTTTGATGCTTGAATTTTATATTTTATCGTGCCTTTATGCACGAGTTATAACTAGTTAGCAAATAAAGAAGTTGAATTTTTGTTAATTTATCTAATATTAGCGTTAGCAAGTTGAATTCTTAATTTATAAAAGCACAACAACAATTAAAATTGATTCAATTTTTATTTGTTTTGATTCAATGATACAAATTAAAATTTATCCCAAAAAATTTCTTCCCGCTAAAAAATATAGTTTTTGCACGGTCTTCAATATTAAACATCTCAATCAACACATCAATACACTTTGTAATACCAAACAATTTTATCAATTCATATATACCTTTCTCTTTTCTCTTACTTGATTTTAATTCTCTTTTCTCTTACTTGATTTTAATTTTGAATCGTGTAATAAAATAAACTAAATTAATATTTATAATATAAATATTATAGAATAAATGTTCAATTTGTAATGTTACATAATGTCTTTAGAACGAGTGTTATCACTAGTTATTATATATATTTACTAGAAATCGCTATGCAAAACATTCTTTTATCTTGATTAAAATGTATGTAATTGTAATTAAAATTTTAAAATATAAGTTGTAAGAGAAGCCGTTGCATTTAAGCGATCTATATCATTGTTGTGCTTAATGTAAACAAAACATTTATCTTCCAATTAGAAAATCCAATGCAAAAACATTTTTAAATCTTGATTAAAATGTAAGTACGTGTAGATAAAATGTTAAAATTTAAGTTATAAAATCTAAACGATTTAGACCGATGCAATAATGAGATTAAATCATATTAATTACTTGGAAGTCAAGAACACCAAGTTTTGACACGTTTTTGCCTCGACTTTAAAGTATGCTAATGTTATGATGTAATTTTATTATAATTGTTATATTAATACAAAATTTCAACACTTGATGGTAATACTTAATGAGACCCATAGTCAGTCAAATAATTATAACGAATTAAGTCAATAAATTATATTCTAATGACATTACTCAGAATATTCCTAGACAGCTGAACGTAAGAACATGCGTTTGTTCAACAACTACGAAGTTTTGGGAGATTTCCATATCATATGGCATGTCTCGTGTGATGGTATATTCTTACAGATAGCTAACGTGGAACTCCTTATTTACAACAAATAAATACTATGAAATCAAAACAAAACAAAACAAAATATGTGATATACATCATTGACCGTTGGAAAAAAAAAAAAAGAAGGCAAGGGGAATGCACATTTGCTTGAAACAATTACCAAATAATTATTTTTCGCATTTGACTACGCATCGAACCGGTCAAATGGTTCAAGGCGTAACATTAGAACTGCTATGTAGGCTTTTGTTTACGGAGGGTTCAAATCCCTCTCTTTTTGTCCTTTCAGCTAACTTTCTTGTTGTTGAATGAGTCTCATTAATCTTTTTAAGTTTATACTCTACTTCGAGCAAACATCCCTCTAATTTCGATTTGCACATACCTGACAAATGCTCTCATTACCATTTCGGTATTTTTAAATTTGTGTCACTTTGGTTTAAGAAGTGTAATCAGTGATCACGTAATTATTTTCATTATTCAAATTAAATCTCTATTTTTTTATAAGATTAGCATGATACAAATGAAAATTTTGAGAGACTGACCGGAGAGTAAATAGTACTAAAGTTTGTTGGCAGGTAAAGCCAAGTTGTTGAGGGTTCCAAACATCTATAGTAAGTAAATAAAGTATAGAAAAAGTGGGCTCCAATTGAATAGGTTAAGGAGAAGAGGTAGTTTCTTCTTTACTACGTAAGTATTGGGATAGTTAGTATTTCACGTGAGTGGAAGAACTTATTTCTTACGAAATCAATCCGAAAAGAAAGATATGATAAAAAAAATAAATGAAAAAGAAAGAAAATGACATAAATTAAATTTTAAAAAAATTAAAATGACCCTCAAATGTGATCACGTGAAATGCAAGTGACCACCAAAGTGAGGTCAATTAAAAATTTGACAATCTTTAGTGATATGATTGAAATAATATAATAAAGTTAAATTATACATATAACCCCCAAATTATAATTTTTATATCAATTATGTCCTTAAACTCTTTAATTATATCAATTAGACTATTTTGTCTTTTTTTTGTGTGTCATATAGTCACGTGAGTGACATACTTTAATGGTGGCAGAAAAAATGACTTAATTGACACAATTCGAGAGTTTAAGGACTCAATCGACACAATTATTTTTTTAAAACTTAATTAACACAAATATAATAATTTGAGGGTCATATATTTAATTTACTCGAAATAATAAGCATCAAATAGCCATAAACCATATACTTGAAAAATAATTGTTGTATTTTATCCTTTCTAAGTTAAATTACAGCACAAAAAAAGAAATATTTATTAAAAAGTTGGTGATTATATTTTTAGATTCATCAAAAAATAATTTTTAAAAATTGTTATCAATATTAAGAAAAATATTGAGAAAAATCCGGAGCCTCAAATTTCTTTTTATTTTATTTTTGGTGTGGATATTATGTTATAAATAGGTACATAGATATACCACTTTACGTACTTGTCGAAAAACATTGAAAATATATTTTCCATCAAATTGTAGTAATTAGAGACAAAAAAAAAAAAAATCAAATTGTAGTAAATACAGAGACTAGAGAGTCAAACCCGAATATTGGGTACAACCAACAAGTCGGTGACCATTTGTCAACCCTCACCAGACATAAAGTACAACAATCGCGAGTGAAAAGGCCTCCAAAAGTTTATTGTCAAAAGCTGGACAGCAGGAGACAATACCAGTGCGGCATACCCCACCATTGCTACCACCGCTGCCGCTCCTCTCTCTCCACCATCTCTTCTTCCAAGGGTTCGACGATAATATATATATGTATATATAGAGAGAGAGAGAGAGACTCACACACACAGACGAACAAGTATAGATACGCCTGTGATAGATATAGAGATCGCAAGGAGAATTCTAGGTAGAAATCTTCTTCCGCATTTAATTTATTGATTTTGGATCAAGTTTCGGAGAAGAAGTACAAACTTAGAGACGTATGTGTGGAGAGAGAATGGTAGAATTGTGATCTTTTTGAGAGAGAGAGAAAGAGAGAGAGAGAGAGAGAGATTGGGAGTTTCGAATTGGAATTTGGATCGATACGGAGGAAGATGAGTTCGGATATGGATTTGGTGAGATCGATTGAATCGATATTGGGAGTGTCGTTTGGAGAAGCGGTGACTGATCAGGTGGTCGTGATCGTGACGACGTCGTTTGCTTTGGTTGTTGGATTATTGGTACTGTTATGGAAAAGATCGGCTGATCGGAGTAAAGAATCAAAGCCTGTGGTGGTGCCGAAGTCTGTATTGGTGGAGCCTGAGGAAGCGGAGGTTGAAGTCGATGGGAAGACGAAGTTGACTGTGTTTTATGGTACTCAGACTGGTACTGCCGAGGGATTCTCTAAGGTAAAAAATCTTTTTTGAAATCTTGTGATTGTTAATTGAACTTGGGTTGATTTTTGGTTTTTTTCGCATGGTAAAGCTGTTGTGAAAATGCGAAATTTTGGGGGTTTAAATGTCATGAATTGGGGGGGGGGGGCGATAGTTTTGTTTCTAATGTGCAAGATGAATGTGGAATTTTAGAATCTGAACTAGAGATCAGGACCAGAGTTCTTTTTATGTTCTCGTTCTCTCTCGAGACGCCTACATACTCACTCAGACACATACAAACGGCTACGTAGTGCAAGATTAGACAGTTTCTAAGGACCACACTACTTTTTGGCAGAATCTCTTTTCCTTCCCCAGTTAGTTTGTTCTTCAAACTAAGGAAAGTTGTACCGAATATTGACTAAGAATTAAACCGCAGCATAATTACCTAATGAAATTCTGTCTGCTGTGAGTTTAAAGCAAGTTAATAAAATGAGCCAACTCTGGCTTGTTACTTCTTCATCACACAAGCTTGAAGTTCATTTACTGCAAAAATATATAGATTAAAATTCGTATTGAAAGTAGGGAGTGGCTATGGTAAATCCTAAACTCTGAGGTGTATGGCTCCAACGTTTTTATCCATAATGTCTGCTTGCTGTGTGGGACAGAGGTTAACTTCTGCATTTCCAGGTTTCCTAATTTCCGGATTCTTTGGGAGCCACAATGCACAACCAATCAAATAATTGCAAAGATTTAGCACATCGATATGTGTACTATTATATTGACAACTTGTTTAGTTTGCCAATGAGTATGCACGTTCATATTGGTTCAGATGACAAGTGCATTTTTTAATAGAATATATGCAAAAACAAAATATACTTATGCTTGACCATGTCAATTCTAACATGCTAGAAGCCATGCTTCCTTATCCTCTTATGATAGGCTTTAGCCGAGGAGATCAAAGCAAGGTATGAGAAAGGAATCGTCAAAGTTGTCGATTTGGTATGTTGAATTGAATTCTTTAGTGGCTTTGCTATGAAGTTAATCCCACTAGAATAGACCATCTGATGTTTATTTTGTTTTTGGTTTCTTCTAGGATGATTATGCTGCCGACGATGATCAATATGAGGAAAAACTCAAGAAAGAGACTTTGGCATTTTTCATTGTGGCGACGTAAGTTTACTAGTTATTATGGTATTGCCAGTATATGATATTTCGGCGTATGTTAGGGTTTTGGATGCAATAATTGTATGACATGGGCCTGAATCATGTTATAGTTATGGGGATGGAGAGCCAACCGACAACGCTGCTAGATTTTACAAGTGGTTAACGGAGGTAGATAGCTATTATACAGTTGATCTAGTTGTAATAATGCTAATCTTTGTTTTATTGCTGGGACTTCTTGATAATGATGTTTTTGGAATTATTCTTCAGGGGAAAGAAAGGGTGCCCTGGCTTCAGCATCTTACATATGGTGTTTTTGGTCTGGGCAATCGTCAATACGAACATTTCAATAAGGTGATGCGAAATATTCTTCTACATCAATTCATTGTCCAATTAAACATGTTATCTGATGAAAACCCTTTCGAAACAGATTGGGAAGGTAATAGATGAGCAACTAAGCGAACAAGGTATTTTGTATGTATTTTATTTTTCAATTCTCAATGCATCACAAATACTAAATTGAATGACTTAGTTTTCCAGTGCCTTAGCACTCCTTAATATTAAGGCAACATAGTATTAAAGAGTGCTTGAACCTATCAAGTTTTAGACCAATGGCTGATTCTGATGTCTCTGATTTCCCACCTACACCATTTTGTAATTGTTGAATAATCTATTTCTCTTTTTGGGGTAACTATCATCCTTCTTCATCGTTGGTATATGTATGTCTCAGGTTACATCTCCAAAATCTGTGTCAGTGTAATCAAGTGAAAAGTACCATCAATAGTTACCCAGTTTTGGCTAGACTTATTTGCAGAAAATAAGCTGACTTTAAGTACAATTTCAATTTTTGGTAGCACCAGAGAAACATAAAATTCCCTGCTTTCACCAAACAAATTAATTTACTGTTGTACAATTATCTTCTTAAATTTAGTATATGTTAGTTATTGTTTGATGTACACTAAGTTGGTGTGTGCGGTTTGATTACCTTTATTTGTCACTAACAATCCACGACGTGCATAGCACGTAAATAGATTTAAATAATATTTTTTTAATAAGTGCTATGAACTATATGTGTAATTAAATTAAATAATAAATTAGGTGTTAATAATTAATTCATATTTTAATTATTGTTAAATTTAATTATTACTTTATTCTTTAAGTCTTTTAAGTATCTAACCTATTATTTATTTAGGTATCTCTACAACTCTTTTAGCAATTTACACATCTAATTATATTATAGAATTATTAATTTTTATTTTGTTAAATAGATTGATTAGATCGCTTATAATATTAGTATATTATTACATACTAAAAAATAAAATATAACATATTTGATCGTAAAGTTCAATCAAGTCCTATACATGTTACTTTTTCATATAGATATAGAAGATTGTATATAACTGTACTGTATTATTAAAAATAATTTCAAAAGAATTTAGAAGTCCTTGTAAAAGACTCCAAAAAAAGTTGAAAGCCAAATAGGAGTAAAAAACAAAAATGAAATGAAAGTATATAGGTAGGTATAATTGATTTTATTATAATATTTAGGGGTAAAATGGAAAATTTAAATTTTTTCACAGATGCAAACATTTATAAGTAGTATAGATTTAGAATGTCACAGTCATTAGTGCTACATGTTAGCTCTTTCCAGTTGTTTTTGTCCTTCATTGTGGTGATATGAAAACGTGAAGGGTTTGGGGGATGGGTATTTGCATAGTTGGATTCCTCCCAATTGTGGTATAGCAAATCTGCCAAATGCTGCTGTAACTGTTTTCAGGCCTTTCAGATCTTGGTTAAACGACACCTTGGGAAAAGCCTATTTCACATTGGCAAGGCAATTGCAATTCTGTGTGGTCTGTGTTCCTTTCTCCTTCTAAGTCATTACATATGGATTCAGTTTGAAGTGGGGTAGAAGTGCTGCTAGATACAGTTTTTTGATTGCATGTTTATGCACATTGCAATTATTGGTTAAAAAAAAGAGGAATTATAAGAGATGATTAACTGTTATATTTATTTGTTAGCTTATTAAGTTTTGCATTTGAGCAATAGATTAGCTATTGATTTTTTTGAAGTTTGGATGACTTTGCACTAAAAGTATTCATCCTTTTGATATGTTAGGTGCAAGGCGTCTCATTCCACTTGGTTGCGGAGATGATGATCAGTGCATTGAGGATGATTTTACTGCATGGTATGCTCTGTTATTGTTTTATACTTCATTTCATTCTGACGTTGGAACTATCAGCTAATACCACTCCATCATGACAAAAGCTTCTATAGAATGTGCAACAATCTTTTCTGGCATGTTATGATGATGTAGAGGTTTGTTTTTTAGGCGAGAATTAGTGTGGCCTGAGTTAGATCAATTTCTACGAAATGAGGATGACATAAAAACAGTGTCTACCCCATATACGGCTGCAATACTTGAATATCGGGTAGTGATTCATGATCCTGACACTACAACTTCTGAGGAGAAGTACTTAAGTATGGCTAATGGAAATGTTTCGTACGATATCCACCGTCCATGCAGGTATTTTGTTTAGCTGATCATGTGTATTTTGTGTTATCTTTTCAACCTTTTTAATGAAAGGATTGCCATTTTTCTTGTCTCAACTCAAGAGTTATTGTTGCTGTTCAAAGAGAGCTTCACAAGCCTGAGTCTGATCGCTCTTGCATACATCTGGAGTTTGATATATCAGGCACTGCCATAACGTAAGTTCATTTCTTTCCTATTCTTTCGGGTTTAATTTAGATCCATTTGTTTTCCATGTTGACAGATAGGTGTAAATTAAGAGTCAGATTCCCTATATATAAAAAAAATAAGAGTCAGATTCATTTTGTGACTGCTTTGTGCAGATAAAAGAAAATTAATATTTTGGAGAAGCTGTCGGGAGGGATTTTCGGCAAATCAATTTTATGCTGTATAGGGATTTTCTTCATCCAACTAAGCTATAGTGATTAATTGTCCGCCAGTTTGTGTGCTGCCTACATAAAATTTTAATTCAACTTTGATTTGGATGTTAGGTAGCACTGATTACATTCAATTCAAATAATTGGGGATGGACTATATAATAATTTCTTGTCACCAGGATATTGAATGACACTACTTATCAGGATTTTCAAATGCATCTCATTTGGCCTAATAATGCTACTTAATGAGATATATCTGTGGTTTAAGTGAGGTACTTCCATCTGCATGCTGAAATGGACAGTATGAACTCCGAAAAGAAAAAGGAAGGAAAGAATGTCAAGTAAGAGTTGGTATAGTTTCATTGCTTTTTTGATCTGTGACTTGGAAAATCGATAGCCTATTAATCCTGGAAAGGGGACATTAGTTTTATTTTATTGTTGGTGACGTGGTGTAGTTGGAACTTTTAAATATATAGTCATTATTATTAACCAAGGGCAGCTTGATGAGGCTGCTGGGTGGAATGTTCAGTACATATTGTTGGATATGGCAGTCTTATTTTATGGTTGACGGGGTTGGAACTTTTTTCAATGTTAAGTTATGGACCAGCTTGATCCGGCCGTTGGCAAATGTGTAGTGGTCAGTGGAAATGCGAGGCAATCAGTACTTGCTTCTGCTCTTGGCATATATCAGACAGAACTGTCTTCATATTTCACCATGACTTGAGTTCAAATTCCCATATTTCTTTCTGAGGGATCTACCATGTGCATGGGGATAATTCCTTTTCACAGATATTGTTATCAAATTGAACCGAATCGTTGTTCTGTGGTTAGTGAATAATTCTTTAATTCTTGGCTATGCTGAAACCGTCAAATTTATCGACTAGAACTAAAACCTTCATATATAATTACATGTCCTGGCATTTTATTGATGCTCCCCACCCCCACACTTGTGAAAACAAAAAACAAAACAAAAATGGGTGCTCTAAAATAAGATTAAGATCGACATTGAATCCCTGTATCCCCTTCTTTTCAGATATGAAACTGGCGACCACGTGGGTGTCTATTCTGAGAATTGTGATGATGCTGTTGAAGAAGCCGTAAAGTTATTGGGTCAACCTTCAGATTTGCTCTTTTCTATTCACACTGACAAAGATGATGGCACATCCCTGGGAGGATCATTGCCACCTCCTTTTCCTGGTCCTTCCACCCTTCGCACAGCACTAGCACATTATGCAGATCTATTGAATCCTCCTCGAAAGGTGATTTATTTTAACTTCACTAATTTTCTGTACAAGTTTGGTAATTTTCAATAATAATTAATTGTTCCAAATATTCACTTTCGCAGGCTGCTTTAGTTGCTTTGGCTGCTCATGCAACTGAACCTAGTGAAGCAGAGAGGCTTAAGTTCTTGTCATCATCTCAGGGGAAGGTAAACAAGCTTGTATTATGCTTTTCTTTCCCTCTTTCCATAATATCTCCCCCTTCCTATACGGTACATGGCTTCACGTAATTGGCAGTAACTAGCAACTGTTCTAGTTTTACTTTTTCTCTATTCAGCACAAACACCTTTGTTTCATATATCTCCATAAGTTTATTTTGCAGTGTTCGTCTGCAGGATGAATATTCGCAATGGGTTGTTGGAAGTCAAAGAAGCCTTCTTGAGGTAATGGCAGAGTTTCCATCTGCAAAACCTCCCCTTGGTGTATTTTTTGCGGCTGTAGCCCCTCGCCTACAGCCACGTTACTATTCTATTTCATCCTCCCCTAGGTGAGTTTTTTGAGTAGTTATATCACATGCATGATTAAAAAGTATCTATCTGTGACCGGGAGAAAAAATATAAGTTTCTAGAAGATTTGTTACCTGGCATGTAGAGATCTCAGAAATTTGATTTGTTGCTTGCTTCCCTTGGTGCAGATATGTTCCTGATAGAGTTCATGTGACCTGTGCATTAGTTTATGGCCCAAGTCCTACAGGCCGAATTCATAAAGGGGTGTGTTCAACCTGGATGAAGGTATGAAACAAGCCTTCACTTTTCTGAACATCCACATTTCTGTTTTTCTGTTGTTATTTGACGTTATAACTGTACTGGTTGATGCCAATGCGTGGCATTTTCACTCTCTTTAAGACATTTCTTCATCTTTATTTTTATGTAACACCATTCAGCTGCATCATTCAGAATGCAGTGCCTCTAGAGAAAAGCCGGGACTGTAGCATAGCCCCTATTTTTATTAGGTCATCTAATTTCAAACTACCAGCTGATCCTTCCATTCCGATCATCATGGTGGGACCAGGTACTGGCCTGGCACCTTTCAGAGGATTCCTACAGGTTTGGATTGACTTCATAATCTGTGTGCTTTATTATTGGTTTTACATGAAAGAAATCTAAAACGATAGAATTATTTTCCAGGAAAGATTGGCCCTAAAAGAGAATGGTGTTCAACTTGGTCCTGCTCTGCTGTTCTTTGGATGTAGAAACCGCCGAATGGTAAAGATTAGGGCTATCATTTACTCTTGGGGCAATGGTCTTTTGAATATCCTCTGCGAAAGTGTTTTTAACTTGATCTTTGTTTGTAGGATTTCATTTATGAAAACGAGCTGAACGATTTTGTGGAGCAAAGCGTGATATCGGAGATGATTGTTGCATTCTCAAGGGAGGGTCCACAAAAGGATTATGTTCAATATAAGATGATGGAAAAAGTAAGTAGAGAGCAGCAAGCATAGCTTGCAGTTGAGGAGATAAATTCCTATGCTTATAGTTAGTTATCTTTTTTCCATGTGCAGGCAGCCCAGTTCTGGAGTTTAATTGCCACCGAGGGATATCTTTATGTATGTGGTGATGCCAAGGGTATGGCCAGAGACGTGCATCGCACGTTGCATACCATTGTCCAAGAGCAGGTATGAAGTACTGTTCTCTCTCTTGGCCGCCTTCTTTATTACGAGCACAACTGCTGAAGTCTTAAGCAGAAAAGAAGCTTCAAACGAACTAATATTGAGGAGCTATAGAGCCCAATACTATTCATAGCCATGCATTGTTAATGACTTGGAATTAATTACTCCTCATGCCTAAATCAGGCTGGAACAAAGATGCCTTCCTCCTCTTCGTCAATTATACTTAATTAGCCACATTCTCTTGATTCTTCCAGCCTTTAGGTCTCCAACGTTTATTCAATTTTTGAAGGTCGGTTGTTTGTCTGTGACCTTTGGGATTCTGGAGATTCCTCTGCAAGTCCAGCATCTTGTTTTCTTCTTCAGTCCAAGTAGTTTGTGCCTGTTCCTGCTTCTGTTCTGAGACAGGGCACGCCTTTGTATACATTGCCAAATTTTTTGGCTTGACACTAAGTGTCCTAATCCATACAAGTAGGTGGGTGGGCATATGCAATCTAAGCTTGCAGATTGGCATAATTAAGATCAAGTGATGAATCACAAATCATGTTGGTTCAAACCTATGGTAAACATAAAAATTACAATTAGATAGACATTATAGATATTTCTTGGACAGATTAGCTGAAGTCTGTATCCAAGGGCTGTCAAGTTGTAGTTTTCTTGAACCTTCGTTGCTTACACTTCTTTCACCACATTGGTCTTACTCTTTATCTTGAATTGGTTTCAGGAAAATGTGGACTCATCAAAGGCAGAGGCCATTGTGAAGAAACTTCAAATGGATGGACGGTATCTTAGGGATGTCTGGTGATCAATTTCGAACTTCGCTCTCCAAGGTTATTTGGGGCATTTTTGGCATGTAAATTGCTTCTTTTTTTTTTTTAATTCCCCCACCTCAAACTTGTTAAAAAGGTTCCTTGCAACTTCTAAGTCCAGATGTATGTATAAGCAAATAACTTATTTTTAGGCTCTCATTTTTTTTTCTTTCCAAAATGGACACAGGAAACAGCATAGTAATTAGTTACGATGTATCCATGTTTTGTAGATTACATTTTCAATGGTTTTGTAAGAATAATTGAATAAAGCTCATGGTTGCTCAAAACAATCTGTAATATACAGATAGCACACCATTTGCATTGTATCAGTTCTCTTCTTATGTATGGAAGAAAGACGGTCCAATGCACAAAATTTCAGTACGCAATTCTATTTTTTTTTCATGATTTAAAAAAAAATAAGGAAAGAGGTCAGATGGTGATGGTGACAAAATGGTTGTGATTCCAATTTGTAAGATAGCTTGCACCAATCCAGCCAAGGTACATGCTGTTGGATTTTGTAGTAATACCATCTTATGAACCTCTTAATCAGATACCGGGAGCAACCTATATATAGTCCATAAAGGGATAAAATTAATTTAATTTGCTTGATGTTTGAATGGTATCAACTTGAATATGTACAAGTTAGTCAATCATCCATTTATATGTTTAAGCAATCGTGTTAGATGGGCTAATACTTTCTTGACTTGTTTAAGTAAACTTACCATCATCTTTATGCCCTATAAACCGAAGATTCATGCCATTCAAATACTAGAAAATCAAATACTATCTCATTTAAGCTATGGAATGGTTTTGTTTTTGGACTTTTTGCTCTTTGTATCCTAATTTTTTTTTAATTTTTAATTTTGTACTTTCAAAGATTAAATTTTTTACATTGCACTTTCATTATATCAAAAGTGTTATAATGTGACTTTTTTGTTATTTTTCGTTATTTTTTTAGTTAAGAGTCAACCTATTCACACTAGCAAAAAAATTAACGAAAACTTAACAGAAGGGATACATGGTAACAATTTGATACATTATAAAAAAATTAATATTTAAGAGTACAAAATGTGAAATTTGAAATCTTTTAAGATACAAATTCAAATTCGTCTTTTATTTTTGGAAAAATTTTAACCACACCTCCTCTAGTTTACCATATCTTTAAAGACACCCCCTCTATTTTTTGAATCTTCACTAACACCCTTGTCAGATTAAAAATATTAACCAGAATGCAATTTTACTAAATTACCCGTGATATATTTGAGGACAAATTTCATCCACACCCCCTCTAGATAAGTATATCTTCAATGAGACCCCCTCTATCACGCTTTGAATTTTCACTAACTCGTGGAGTGAGTGAAAGGAAGAAAAAAAATAAATGAAAGGTCATTAAGTTGGATAAATTGATTTTTCATTCATTTTCCACGCTTTTTCATTCTTTTTCCCAAAGTTTTTCAAGTCACTTTTTCTTCCATTTTTAGCATATTTCTTCGAGGTTTATAAACCCCCCTTTTTGACATCATTCCCACCTATTTAAAAAGGTATTTTACACACTTAACAAGTCTTTTAATTTTTTCATAAAATTTTGACATAACCTCTTTTGTTTTTTAAGCCTTTTTACCACATAATATTTATAATATTTCATAAGCATAAGTACATTACAATCCATCCTCACTCGATGCCCACAACCCATATAAATTAAACACACATCCCTTGTTCTCAACAGACACATCTAAGTGTCCCAATATACACATATAATACTCATTAAATAAAGACATCTCAAATATCAATTGGGTTTACACTCTTACACTTTAAAATGGTTCAAGACTTATAATCCACTACTTTTTCAAACTAAAATATAAGTCATTTGGACTTATGCCCATATTTACAAAATATGCTCCAATGACCAAATATACATTCAAGTCTCTTTTCTCTCCTTCTTTTAAGACTTCCTCAAGTCTCAAGTACTGGAAGTCTCATCTATAATATGATAACTGCTAGTATGACAAAATACTAATGCTAGGAACAAATTTAAGGCGTAACATGTGTAAATGTACATTTTCAATGCTACACCCCCGTAATCCCTTAATGTTATGCAATGTCAATATGTATGACACACTTATGCAACTCTATGTCACCCATATTTCGTTTCACGGTCCACCCTCGTCAGCCCAAGAGTACTGTCATTAGTCAGATTTTGGGTTTTTCATCACAGGATCTATACCCTCATAATGTATATCACCAAGTATTCAACCCCACACTATGTTCCAAGAATTCATGTATGTCAAGATCCCATTATTTTTCTCAATGTGCATTCTATGAAACATTTCATCAAACACGTGGCGTATAACTTAAAATATACCCCTTTCATAAAGTAAAACATAACTTTAAATTTACAACACTTTGTCTGCATGAATATGAGACCCAATTTAATGAATTAAACATATGATCAAGCGTCATATTCATTACTTTCACAATTTCTCAAAGAAACTATAAATACACAAACTACAAACTCATGGAATAAATCATGACTCTCAAACCACAAGAGTTTATCTACATGAATATAAGCTAGAATATAATAATCCAACACATATGCAATATTCACATTTATCATAGCAACAAATTGTCAAGAAACTCAAACAACACAAAAGTACATAAACCACTAACTCTAAATTTTCAAAGTAATTACCAACTAAATGATTTTCTAACATCAAACAAACACCTAAATCATTCAATCAACACATAGAAAGACAAGAAAATTTAAATTTATTCCCAATTTAACAAAATATCATACCTAAAATAGTTTTTCTCAAACCAAGGAAGTTGTATTCGTTTTATAACCGAACCGATCAATAAAAATATAACTCTTGTTGAGAGGAACAACTTCTTAGAAGGAAGTCTTGCAAGAATCTTGGCCTAGGAATAAGTTTTGATGGCTTGAAGCTTGAAGAACCTAGAGTTTTTCTTCTTTTTTCCTCTAAGAACGTGTATTGCCTCTTCCCAACTCAAAAATTGATATTTTTTTCACAAAAGGGACTATATTTATAGTGAAGGGCAAATGTGCAAAATGACCATTGTACCCTTGATAAATCCGAGATTCCGTTACACTACAACTCATCCAGAAACGCCTCAATTTGACATTTTATTTTAACCACAATTATTAAAATTATTTTAAATGTAAATTTTCAAAGAAATATATTTTCTCTAGTGGCCGGGTATGACCGGTCTTACTTAGGCCACCCAGAATGTCTTTTTTGTCTAATTTTTTAAACTATTTTTGTTTATGTTCAAATTTGCACAGTAGGTGTATTTTTAACATTCTAAGCATATTTCTCTTCTATGACATACTCAAATTATGCTCATAAACATTACTTATTCTTAAATGATGCATATGTAGTGTCCTACCGGCAAAACTGAAAAATTTATCCTCACTTTTCAAATCTCTACACTCTCTATTTTCTAATTTTTTTTACGTATTAAAATTTGGACCGATTAAAATTTGATTTAAACTAATTAAAATTTATTTTTTAATTAAAAATATTTTTAATTGACTCAAATCAAATTTTAATCAACTCGTATTGAATTTTAATCAACCTAATTTTTAATACATAAAAAATATATAAATTTTAATTGACTCAAACTTTAATAAATTTAATTTTAATAAGTAAAAAAAAATATAAATTTTAATCGGTGCTACTGCTAACAACTCGAGTAGAGTTCAAATCAGCTCAAATTTTAATATGAAAAAAATAAATTTTAATGGGCTCAAATTTAAATACGTTAAAAAAATAAAATTTAATCAAATTCAATCGAATTTTAATTGGTTCAAATTTTAATATGTAAAAAAATAAATTTTAATTGACTCGAATTTTAATAAAATTTTATGTAGAAAAATTACTTGAGGTTTATATAGGAGCATTTTTTGTATTTTAGATGAATTTTTTTTGTTAGTAATGTTAGTTTAATGATAGGGGTGTTAGTGATGTTTAAATATAAACTTGAAAGGGTGTTACTGATGTTTTTAATAATATAGGGGTGTTCCTGAAGATATAATAAACTAGGAGGGGGTGTGGTTGAAATTTTCCCTTTATTTTTTGAATGGTTAATGACAAATTATCCCCTCCAACTTTGACTGAAGTTTCAATTAGCTCCCCTATGTTTTTAATTTCAACAATTTACACCTTTCAAAGAGTTGCCCCGATCAAAACAAACATAACAGACAGCTGACTCTATTTTATTTACTCCTTGTATGCGACGTCGTCTTGGTCTTCTTCTCCTCTAGCCATTTTTTCAATCCAGGGTCTTACTGTGATTGTATAGGAAATTGTTCTTACTGAATAGCCCTTTGTTGTTCAATTTCTCGTCTACCGCCCTTACTCTTACCTTCATGTTGGAAGTTCAAGTCTTCGAGTTTCCATTGGGGTGGTGGTTGGTCGTTATGCTAGCTTAGGTGTGGTCTCGACAGTTGTTTCAGGCGCGGTAAGAGGTTTTATGATCCCACTGGTGATGTCTTATCGGGTAGTCGCTGGGTTACCCCACCCATTTTTTTAACCAGCAAAAAAAAAAAATTCAGTAGAAAAGAAACATAGGTTGAGATGACAAACAATCACAAAAAGGAATCAATCGGTGAAGAAGACATGTACCACTCTCTCACAAAGGTCTCTCTGCGTTTTTGTTCTCACTTTCAATATATATATATATATATATATATTGAAGTATATAGATACATCTATTGATTGAGCTCTATGTTGTGTTAATGATATAGAAGGTATACGGCTGCGACATTGCTGCCATTGCTTCAGAAAGTGGCTCAG
>CM042193.1:5590465-5649289 GCA_023539305.1 Ilex asprella
CTTCCAACTCAAGCTTGTGTGTGAGTGTGTGTGTGTGTGAGAGAGAGAGAGAGAGAGAGAACTTATTTAACAGCAGAGGGACTATTTACACTAAAAATAATAGAATATATTGTCCAAATTTCTACAGTGATATTTTCTCTTTCTTTTTTTTTTCCCCTTTTCCCATTTCCACTCCGGGTATTTGATTTATTTACAGAGAGACTTGTTACAAACATGGGCCTACTTATCACAGGTACAGCCATATTTACATCAAAGAATATAAAAGCACACACACACTACTACTCACACACTCCTTGCTGGAGACCACCAGAGTCCACTCCTTCCCGGCCAACACTCTATCAAATAAACAAGTAAGCATATGATCTCCCAGATTTAAGAGCATATTCCTCCTCTCCTTTTTTTTTTCTTTTTTGCTGATTTTTCCACAAAAAAAAAGAGCATAAGAGCACTATCACACCTCAATCCTCAGCTGTTTCTCCTTATAAACTAGTAAATTCAATCCCCAACATAAGCCAATCTTCTTCTACTAAACTTTAACACAAACTGAGTACGCAGCTCATTTCTAAATCTTCTGTCTTTTATACAATCTCTTTGGTTTCTTTTTCTTTTTCTTTTTTTCTTTTTCTTTTTATTTTTTTCTTCCAGTTGGTTACAGTAACAAGTTCTTCCTGTCTACTAAGAAGCAGCACGAGTAGAATGACAAAGATTAATAAGCGACTCTAGGTGCTCCTGGATGTCAGCTGTTTTGTAGAGAAGTGAGCCATTGTTCCATATACTTCTTGCCCTCTGCACATTAAATTAAAAGCAAAGAAAACAACTAAACAAAGTATACCATTCTCAGAACTAAGAAAAACATAACGCCAATTTGCTACCTTCATTCTATCAAATTTATACATTTACAAAAGATGCTTTCACAACAGCAGCAGGAGGAGGAGGAGGAGGAGGGTGAATATGGACAAATTACATGCCTATTTCCCAGTTTCCATGGTCTCATCATTAGCTTCACACATTTGTACCAGGATCGACTTTTAGGAAATTATCAATAACCATGAAAAAACTATAACAAGCAATCAAATCAATTGGCGTGGCGTGACAAAAATGTACTACAGCAATGGCTAAGTGACAATAATACCTCAAGAATGAAGGATAACCTTCATATGATCCCATCACATGCAATGCCATTCCTATGTACCGGCCACACTCTACAAGTTTACAATATGTATCCTCCAAGCATAAAAGATAGTAATGCTCATAAGAACAAAAAAAAGAGTCTAATTCTAAGTAGGCTTAGAATTTGCAGGGACACTAAAGATAAGGTATTAGTAAAGTCGTTCCAGGGCTGTTAGGACAAAAAACCACAGTCAGATCATATCTCAAGGGCAAACTTCTCGATTGGATCTGGCTTCTGATCACTGCTGTCCAACATCTTTTTCATAACAAGTTACGGTCCAAAGGGGCTTCCGCCTTTAAGTTTCGGGAGAAACTTATTCAATGAAATGAATGTGTTCGTCCAAACTTTACCTGACTAGTAACTTGCGATGCTTGATATGTGATCAAAATACCCTTGGTTTAAATATCCATCCAAAGTGACCAAAAGACAGAACTGATTTGAAGAAGAACAATTGATTTTGGAGGAGGGGCTAAGGACATTCAAATACTAATTTCACATGATTCCATGATTTGATTTCATTTTCGTCCTAGAGCGTACTTTTTTATGTCCCAAAACTAATACACGGCAAAGAGTTCACAAATTGCATAAGACAATGAGCATCACAAATATAAGTTTGAAATAAAAACATTAAAAAGATGGGGCAACAAATGTCACTTATGAGGTGAGAAGGGGTGGGGTGAGAAAATAAGATTTTTAGAAGTACCCTCCCTCATGACTTGAAACGGAATAGCCCCACCCATGTATGTTCTTTTTTATTTTTTTTCATGTATATGCAAAATATAGATTTATATTATACTGTAACATAATAATGATCTTCCCTTGGCATGAGATGGCTTAGGGGACAAAAACGGAAGACTGCCCATCCATGTCCAAGTTGTTGATTCTGAGGGATTGAATTCATCTCTTTCCATTCCTCACTTCCACTGATGACTTGATGTTTGATTGTCGTTAAAATGTTTCAAACTTTTTTTCTTAAGTAACTGTGGAACAGATAAAATCCAAAAAAATATGGAAATAAAGCATTGAAAACTAGTTTTTTTTTTTATCTTGTTCTTGAGGGTTACACCTTTGGATAGTTGATAAGAACCCATATCTGACAAGCGGAATAAAGCATATCAGGAGTAGTGAAACGAAGAGGAGTTTGAGGGCAAGCATTATATAATCTCAAAGTGAAGGCAAATTAGTGTTAATAAGATACCACAGATTTCTTTTGGGAAAAGAAAGTATTACTTTTTGTTCCAAAAGAATTTTTAATTTGTTGCAGAGCCAAATATTTTAGACAAATATAAAATGCAGTTTTAGCTAGGAAAAGAGGGAAAACAACAAAAGGAAGGGAAAATTGAAGGGGAAAAATATAATATAGTTTTCATTAAATTATAAAAAATACAATAAAATAAAGAAACTTTAAAGTAAAGGGGGCAGAAATAACACCAAACAAAAAACATCTTTTTTATTGTTCTAGAACTAGTTAAAGGCACAAGGAAGTACTTGTGTTTTAGTGCTTGTTTTTGTAATTTTGTATAGATATGTGTAGGCACCATAGCGAGCCAAGAGCTGAGTGAGACAGAGCAATGGCTTTCTGAGATGCCATAATTTGTATTAGATCCTCCGTACCCATGCAGACATCTTTGCGATCTCTATGAGGATTGATGTCTCAGACATTTCAGTCATTGGAGGATCTGTCTTAGGGTTTTTTATTGCGTGGGGTTATTCCCACCTCAAAAATCTCCTTTCCCACCCACTCAATGAGAAAGAGTACCTCTTAAAAAACCCTCTTCTCCCACTCCATTTCTTTTCTCGACCCATCAATTTTAGACTTATGTTTGTTGCAAAAGTGAAGGTAAGTCAATTCACCTTCCGAAGAAAGGAAGGTGTCTTTACTCAGTTCTCACCATATATCAAGCAATAGGGACACTTTCAAAAAACTAGCATTCTTGCTACAGTGGTTTTGAACATCATGAAGCATCAAGCCAAATTAAGTTATTGATTACATCTGATCATAATAAATCCAGAAAAAATGACACAGGTACTCAAGCAAAAGCTATAGGTCTACACTAAAAATTGCATTGGATGTACAGTGGAAGCAGAGAGATTAGATTAATGACTAATGAAGCATACTGTTATCCAGACTTGGCGCGACAAGTTTCTTCTTCAGTCTCTTGGACTTGAAGAGCGAAGGGAGAAACTCAAGAAAGGTGGGAGATGGACTGAAAATAAGCTAGGACTCCAAGATGGTATAAGAAAAGACTGGAAAAAAAGAATGTCACGTTTGCTTGGTTAACAGCACATTTCTTTTAATTCTTTTATGAGTTTTGCAGCAAAATACTTTTAAAACTAAAAATGAGCAGAACAAACTATCTTAAAATTCAACAAGGCCAGTGATAACTCTAGGACTCAAATACACCTAAAGCATTTTGTCAACTTAAGGAACAATTCAAACTGCTCAAAACTCAATAGATGAGTACAGGGATCATAGCTTGTACAGGTTTGAGATCTCAAGTGTTTCAGGAATACAAACCCAGAGAAGACTACAAATCAGTCAACACCAAGACCATTCAGATATCCCTAGACGTCCAGATCTCCCAAACAAGGGATTATCTGAGGGATTTTATGTTGGACCATGAAGTTTCTGAAACTTGTGGTTGCAGCATAGAGAAACTTCTCCCATCTTACATGCTTTAATACAACCGAGAGAAGCAATACATTTTTGGTAACGTTAATATAATAGAAGGGAAAATCATACTTCCATTTTAGCACTCAAGTAGAATCATTGATCCTCTAAAGGCATCTTGTGCTAGTTCAAGCTGCATTTTCTCCCTTACATCTGATTACCTACTGGCTCGATTAGCTGCATATGCCTAACTGCAGAACTATTAGTTTAACTGGAATTTACTTGTCCTCATATAGGTATACAGCAGGATTCAAAATGTTGATACCAGCAAAGAAATGGCAAAAAGGAAACTGAAAATTGAATATTAAGTAAAATTAAGGGACTAAATTTTGTTGAACTTGATTCTTACCAGCAGCATATATGTCAGGGATGTTCCCAACCTTCTCCAAAAAATTGTCCTTTAAATTGTCTTCCAGATCCTCATGAACACGCCCATAGCAAGGAACCAGTACAGCAAAACTATCATCTAAATCATCATCACTCTGGAAACCAGGTCCATGAGGCTCCAACCATCCTATCGACCAATCTGAATCATCAGACTCAGACCCCGAAACACATCCACCATCTGATGGCACCAAAACAACATCATATTCCCTGTCAATTTTTCGCTCCTCCCGACTATGCCATTTTCGCTTAACCCGTCTAGATGAGGAGGTCATATTCCTATTATGAACCAATGGAAATTTCACACTGTCCAATTCCCACAGGCCTGAATCGGGTGAAGTATTTAAAGAAGATCCACTGGACATTTTAGCCTCTTGATGCTTTCCACTCCACAACCACCAAGACAGATTGGTAAAAGCCACAGCCATCTCTAACAACACCCAAAAAATGGTACCACCCTCAACAGAACTGAATTTCTGGATTTCGGATTCAAAACAGAAAATGCAGACAAATACAATGTATTTGTGGCCCAATATTTTAGAGCTGAAACAAAAGACTCGATTGCTAGATTCTGCCTGTGGAAAACAACTAAAAAAAGAAAATTAATCACCCAGACTGATGAATTAAAAAAATACAGATCCAAACAACAACAACAAAAGTAATCACAAAACCAATCCCAAAACAGAGATGAGGATAGCAAAAAAAAAAAAGGAGTCTGCTTGGTTGCTGAGGAAAATCAAGTTGATAGTATTTCACACTATTCTCCTTTCAACTGGGCCTACAAGTCCTCCAAACAACTCAATTGACGCGATTTTTTTATTATTTTTTTTGCGGTCCTGGAAACCAAAAACCAGTCACTACAGCCAAAATTCAACGTTATTTTCTTCACCCAAGTTTTCTTCTCAGAAACCAAACAAGTTGCATGATATCCGTTGTGAAGAAAAATAAAATTGGCAGCTAAAATAAAGAGAAAACTACCCAAATCTGGGACAAATACATTGTATTTAGAACTTGAGAATGGATCTTTATTTCTCCTAAGTTTCTGTCAGCAACCAAAGGTGCACCTACATATTAATTATCCAGAAAAAAAAATTGACAGCTAAGACAAAACCTATATTTGGGTCAATACAAAAGAACCCAAATTTGACCCAAGACTTTTAGCAGGTCTTCAATAAATAAACAACACATCTTTGCCAAAAATAGATCTAATTTCAGCCAAATTAATGTATCATAGTTGGAAATAATAAGATCTAAATAATTTACACCAAAAAGTAGTGGATTACTGAACCAAAAAAGAACTGTAGAAGTTACATTTTTCAACCTAACCAAGCTACAAACTATTCAAAGATTCCATCTTTGTAAACTTGGTTTTGATAACATACAGAAACATAGATTAACCTATGAATGTTCAAATCCATGTACAAAATGAACACAGATACTTGCCTTCTCTCTCAAACTTGGAATATTAACCGAACATTCAAAGCAAAACGAATTGAAAAGGAGAATATATTCAGTTATAGATTCATATACCTTTTTGAAGCAAAACTATAGATTAGCAGCGATTCGTTATAATCGTAGTGTTCATCAAATTCGAACCCTAGTTCTGCGTCTCAAGAAAGTCGTTTAGAGAGAGAAAGTGTTTGAGGAAGAGGAAGAGGGAGCGGGAGAGGAAACAGAAGGAGTTTCTTGTACGTCGGAAGCCTTGTGTGATCCTTTCTTCTACTCTTTCTCTACCTCTTCTCCTCCAATTATTCACCAGCAGCAGATTCAATGAATAAAAAAAAAATGTACGTAAAAGGTGCTTCTATCGTCTGCAATTGGGTACAGGGGAGGATATAGGAATCCTCGCTTCCAACGATTGTACAGAAGAGAATCTTGACTCTCTGTGTTTGACTATAAGGGCAATAGTGTCATAAATGTAGTAATTGTGTAATTGTGTGGACTTGATTGGGTGGGGGAGGGACTAATCAGGAAAATGATTGCCAGGTTAGGGTTTCTGGATTTTCGGTGGGAGTGGGGCCAGGGTTTCTGGATTCGATGACGTGGCTATATCAACGGCCAGCCATTTGGTGGTGCAAGTAATTTCGCCACGTGGTGGGTAATTCCAATTTGGGTATAATTAAAAACAACCCTCCTTCCCCAATGGACTTTTCTCTCATTTTTTTTTATTTTTAAAATTTAAATGGGTCCAATTATACTTTGTATTCTGAAAATTTTAAAAATTTCACTTTATACCTCCTCTTTAAATTTAATTTTAAATCAACAACTCCAAAAAACTCTCATTTTTAATTTTACTCCTATTTTCTCTTGAATCGCCCATCCATATTTCTCAAAAAAAAAAATTCCAAAGATAGAGAAAAATACTTTTGTGAAATATCGTAAGGGCAGGGAGTAGGGCCAGAGGTAGAGTGCCAAGAGACTTAAAATTTTCGTGGATCACATGGAGTAATTATTAATTAGTATCAATAAAATTAAGCTATGATTTAAACGTACCAAGTTATTAGTTCAAATTTATTTAGAGTGTGATTACAATTACCACGTTCGAGAGACAATAAAAATGATTTTTTGATCTTGAATTTTTGTCATGACAAGTTCTCGTGCCTTAGTGTTATTATTTTTTTTTCTTTCTTAGGTCGGTAGGTGACCAGAAATTTAATTAGATAATTATAAGGAAGTTTGAAGACCCGTTACTTCATTTGTAGATTAAGTTGGAAAAAAAAATGTAACAAACAAACAAAAAGAATGGCTCAACAAATCAGACGCTCTTGATTTTACTCTTCGGTGATTTTAAGCTTTTGTCTCTTTCACAATGATGTGTATTAAGTTCTTTGTATGATGAACCAAATCCATCTCATTTACTGTGGTGGCTGCACTACTAATCTTACCTTTGACTCAAAAGTTCAAACAAAGTGGCCGACGTAAGTTTCTTGTTACATTCCATTGTACAATATAGAGGATGTGATTATTATTGTACTGACAAGACTACATAGAAACAAATACAATCCATCTAAAAAAATTACTAAGCTTAACATGAATCATTTTCCATTACATTTTTTGCACTACACTGCATTTGCATAGCAACATGGAAATTGTTAGAATAAAAGCTCTCCTTTTCTATAGTTAGAGACGGGTCAAATGACAAAGTAAATATCTTGAGATTATTACTCTAAATTTTGATAAACTCGATATACACAATTCACAAATGATATTATGAATCTAGAATTTGAATCGGAATCCTCCATGAGTAAAGAAACTTGATGGGGATGATTTCGATAAGCACGCCCATTTAAAAGTTGGTGGAGGTAATTTTGATGGAAGTTCTTTTAAGTTTTGCAAGAGACGTGCTAATATAGTGATTATGAGTTTAAAGAAGAAATATATGATTAAGACGATTCTTAATTATATTTATAGAAGATCATAGAATTTTTTTTGAGGTATAAATTACAATTTTAAAGGGTATGGTTGATCATGAAAGGTTAGATTCTATATCGAGTTTTACATATTTAATCATAGGTGTCTGTGATCGATCATAACCTAATTTCTCTTTTCAAAGTTATAACTTTACCCATAAAAAATAGTAACCGATAATAATCTTTTCGGTACCGCAGAATTTCCCACTAAAATGAAGATCTTTAACCAAATTTCTATAATGTTGGGGGCTGGTGGGGTTTGATTTCATCAGCCACTCGATGAGAACAAAGCCAAGATAAGGACAAAAAGCATGTTGGTGGGCTTCCCAGTCTTCCACCAAATGGAAGGTCCATATATTTATTTTATTAATTAATGTATTAAAAATGAAAATCCCCCTAGAACAATGAATTGACAAGGTCTATATATTTCTTTTATTAATTAATATATTAAAATTAAAATCCCCTTAGAACAATGAATGGACATGTAATTCTAATCAGCTTCTTCATAGAATCATTGATGGGAATGATTGATACCTTTCATTGACTAGCAGTGGAGCACATGGCAGGTTATAGTTTGATGGGGACAATGCATGATGTTAGTGGTGTATATTTTAGTAAGTCCAACAATGTGGAATACATCGTTATCTTATTTATTTCTCTTTCTTCGTCACTAATATTATTTTTGTGGCATCCTCAAATAGAAATATAAATATATATTACTGAATATTCTGTACGATACACATAATTTATTATCTTTTTTTTTATCACAATTTTACAATCAAACCCTCCATAACTATTTATCACTGGATAATTTTTATTCCCGTTAAAATGATATTTTATTTATATTTTAAATAATTAAGAAAGATGATTGAAAGTTTAAATTTTAAAAAAATTGTTAGAGTGATTACAAAGGACAAATGTAATATTTTAATTGGATTTAGCTAATTAAATATTTCAAAACTCTAGTAATTTAGTATTTAGGGAAGAAAGTCTTCTCATGGTCTTTCATCTCTAATTTGATTATTTTATAGTATAATAAGATTTAATGAGTTCAAATTGAATTCACAACACGATGAACATGCCTTGGGGCTTCAATTGAGAATTTCATGAGCAATCTGAGGCCAAGTTGTAATTTATTTTAATTAATTGAGGTGGAAAACATTAGACCAAGTCCAAAGAAATTAGAAATTTAATTAATGGACATCAAGAGGAGACCCGACCCAAAATGACAAATGAAATTCAAACTATTTGACGAATGAAATGAGAAAATAGTATTTTTCTAAAATTTTAACTTTTTCTTTAACTATCTGCTCACCATCCTTTTATTCTTACTACTATTAACACTACCATTTTATATGCACTACCACTACCGGATCTAGATCCCCTCTATTACCCTTTCCCTTTAATTCTCCTCAATACATGTTTAAAATTCTAAATTTCAATAAACAAAATTCTTTCCTTGTGAGAAAATTCCTTAATAATAATTAACACTCCACTAACAACAAAATAAATGAGGAAACATCTCATCAATTGAAATTCAAAATCTTACACATGTCACTCATCTAGCACTGTATTGAATAGAATTAGAGGAAAAGGGGTAATGGAAGGGATTTAAATCCTACCACTACCCTACGCACATCATTGCTACCTTCCCACCACCACCACCACGACCCTCTCTGTTATTGCTACCTCCTCTAGCAGTTACTCGTCGTTTTTCCATTAATATGGAGGCATTGTTTTTTATTCTGACTTTTCTTACTTGAAAGTTCTTTAATTACTTTTTTTTCCCAAACTAATTAATGGATTTTCACGAAACATTGTCGCAAACTAGTAAAAATTCAACGCAGTAAGAGTTATTAGCAGAAATCCAACACTTACCATCCAGTAAAAAACAATTGCATTGAAGTTTTAGATCAAAGCATAGGACTACAGAACAGCATTAAAACAAAATGCTGCAGACAGACAACTCTGATTCGTTAAATTACAGTAAAACGAGCTACCAGCCTGCTGGATGATCAGAGAGACCTGAACAATGGGGGATCAATATCCTTACCAGGCATGGCAGTACCTTCCCTACGTGAGATTCCAATGAAATCAATCCAAAAAAATAAAATCAGGAAACCTTGTACAACAATGCAGGTTTATCGGACAATAGCTTAAAGGCCATGGTTTTCTTTCTCATCTGTCGTTCTTTCATGACGCTGAGGACTTCTGGGAGCGGGAGCACCAGATTCCTTGTGAACAGTAGAATCATTGGGCTGGTTAGAGTTCCTTTCTTTCAATGGATTGGTACTCGAGAATGCAGATCGCATTGCTCTAGGCAATTTCAATGGGATGTTGGCTTCAATGGTGATGTTGTCTGGTTTCTTTGGCCCCTCAGTGTTTTCTGTCTGAGAGGAAGGTGGGGCCACAGGAACAATTTCTGTCTGAGAAGGAGGTGGGGCAGTGGGAACTAGCTGAATAACTGACTTCCGCCATTTTTTCCTCTGATTAGGCTTTGGCACATTTGATTTTCCCTGTGGGAGTAAAATATCTCGTTAGTGTGGGGGGAGAATATGCTGTGTAAAATTAAGCTAAGTACAGATTTATACATTGCTACGGTTAATAGAAACCCCGCGAGCAAATGAAGGCTTAGAAATAATTTGCACATGGAACGCAAAAAGGCATCATATAAAGTGAACTCTTGAAACAAACTTACAGAGGGACAGTAGACATGTAGTGGGAAACAGCATACCAGTGTATTTCCAATGTCAGACAAAGGCTTTCTTCTAGCCCCGCTCTCATCATTTGTCCCAGCAGGCTTCTCGGAAAGTGCACTCTCAAGTAGCATTGCACCATGAGAAGCAAGAATATGGCTCCTATCTGTTTGATCAGTGCCTGAAAAATTATCAGTGCCTTCAGCCAGTTCCAATGGCTGCAAGCCACCCAACTCGTTGGTAGAAGCTGCATTTCTATTGCTGCATCTAGTTGGTTCACAGCCACAAGACATCCCACAACAGCCCTCTGCAGCTCGACATTCGCATTTCCTTGTCTTGCATGAAGATTGTTTGCTGCATGAGCAGCAAATTCCAGATGCAGTTTTCCATGTAACAGCGCTGTCTGCCTCGCCTGAAGTCTCCATATCACTGATATTGACTGGATTGGATCCTGTACCTGAATGGTTTTCAGTGGTGGAGTTCTTTTTCTTAGCTTGGCGCCTTTTTCTCTCCTTTAGCGGAGTTACCCAATCACCATCATCATCAGCTGCTTCAACTTCAGAATGTTCCCATTCACAGTCATCGTCAGCTTCATTCAGGTCAGAATGCTCTGATTCGGCTGTATCCATGTCTTCCAATATCTCAACATTACTCCCTCCATTGTAAACCACGGAGTTCCGGGATCCCTGGAGTCAAATTAGGTAAATTCACATTTCCTAATATTTACCAAAGAAGATGAAAAGTACCTCAGCTGTAATGTGATAGTTGTATGTGCACCTGTAAGGCGTGAACTACCTTGTGTCGCAGATCATACACATGTCCATCCTCATTGTTCACCATAGAAGCTTCAGAGTTTTGTGTCTTTTCCTTGGAGTGCTTCGTTGGGGTCAACTTCTGCACACACGATAATATTCATTTTAAAAAGGATTGCCAAAAAGCCATGAATAAATAACTAATGGAGCATCTCACCCCTTAGACCCTGCAGTAGTGGAGGCAACATACAGTTGGCCACTTTTTTTTTTTAGATACTTGTAATAAGAGTGAACAATGTCATTGCATTTGCATCTGCTTTATGTACAAGCAGACAGACACCCCTAAGCAAACAAGCAAGGTCGGATGAGGAAGCCTCCTCCTCAGCCTGCTTGGAAAAAGTCAATCTCACAGCCCTCAGAAAACCAGAAAAAGATACCAGATGAGAAAAGGGAAGACTCAAAGGTGTGAAGGCCACCATTGGGAGGCAGCATATGTATGCACAAGAACATACATAGCAATTCACGTGGTATCTCAAATCATAATTTCAAAGAGAGCAAATATTTCTAGCAGCAGCAAACCACAGGTTTTTTTTTGATAAAGTTAACTTATGAAAGAAGTGAATTGAAGTAATTTTAAAATCTATTGATTATTATTTGCTACAATATGGATGGAATAAAGCAAGGTGTGAGAAAATGTACTAACCTTCAACTTCTCCTGACGAATAAGTTCAGCCTTCTGCATTTCCAGCTGTCTAACTAAATTGAATACTTTTTCCTTCAGGTCTCTTACTTCAGAATCCTTCTCTCTACAGTCAACTTCTCTATCTCGTAGCTGGCATCTTTAGAAAACGGGGGAAAACCAAATTATAAACAACAAAAGGGTGGTAAGCAACAACAAGGGGCCTTCCTTTTGTTGACAGGTCTTTTAACTCCAAAAGCAATAATTACCTGGAGGAGGATGCTAAGTTAAATAGATAGTTCATGATATTTTTTGCTTCAGCAAGAGACCGAACTTGATTCCAACGTCCTCTGCCACTAAAGGCCCGTTCATGCTCTTCTGCTTCTGACAACTGTGATGCCATGGAAACAAGAGTGCTGGATGAAGTAGCAAGCATGTTTTCAAGTGCAAAAAGCCTTGAATTTCTTGCACCAGGAGACATTTTCTGAGGGCAATCACTGCGGGTATGTATAAAGATAAGTCCTAATGATATCCATGCAAACATGTTGAGGCAAAACAATGAGTGATTATTAAAGGGAAAAAAAAGGAAACATCCTCTCAAGTAAAATCGGAAACAAATTTTCCTGACCTTAAATTTCTTTGCTTTAAAATCTGTGATTCTTCCTTCAACTCTGCAACCTCCTTTGCCATTCTAGCCCTCCTGAAATTCCAAATTATATTAATTTAACCACTTGAGCAAAAAACCACAAACACTTAATGATGAATGAAAATAGAAAAGTTTGACATGAGTGACGAAATTTTGACTTGTAGCATTTATGCAACCAACAAAAAAAAAATGATACTTTACAAAACATGTGTGACTTTAACATAGTCATCCACATGATCCGGTTGGAAGATTACAAGTAGAAGAAAACTAGACCAGACACATAAGTGTTAGAGCATCTACAATCCTTACCCTTCGTTAAACCCAAATTTAAATTTGGGTAAAGAACTCCTAAAAACTTTGTCCAATACTAGACCAATTTTCCATATTAAATGAAAGGAGGATTATTTTTTTCTTCAAATTAAGGGAGACTCAAACCCATATCCAAGTATTTAATGGTGAAATTTCACCCCCTTTAAAGATCCAATGGGCATATTTTACCCTCTTTTAAATTTGGGTTTCTCCATTAGAGAGGTTTATACCAAATCAAATTTTTTACCATTTTTTTAACTCAAATTTAGGTAAGATTTTGAGTTTCCATTGGAGATGGTCTTAGCCCCTTTATCTACCTATTTACTTCAATTTTTGTACTTGTTATTTTTTCCAACCCAATGTAGTCACTAGCCACCTCCACTCCATGTCCCTAGGAGAACCTGAATCCTGGGCTTCTCCATAGAGGAGGGCAGGAAATGCTGCTTGAAATGTCATCTCTTTAGCCCATTTAACTTCTCTTCAGCCAGTGCTTATGAACATAACAAAACTAGCACCCAACAAGAGCATACTTTGACAAGTGATGCACAATGTTATTGTTAGAGCATCCAGTCCAAAATCAATTGTCAATGGGGGGAGTGGCCACTCAAATATATAAACTAACCTTGGTGATCCTAATTAATCGATGTGGGATACAATCACTCGTAACTCCCTCCATAACATGGGATCCGCACGTGAGGTCAACAAATAAATAAACAACCATGCATACTGAGAAATTCCAATGGGCAAGAGACTTGGTTCACTAGCAGCCCCGGACCCAGTTATGATAGCATGTTAGAGCATCAAACTTAAAACTAATTGGCAATAGTTGGAATGGCCCTGCAAGTATATTAATTAACCTAGTCCTAATTAGTCAATATGGGATACAAACACTTTTAACGTTTATCACTTTAAGTTTAAGGCATCATTGTCTTTAATCATGTACGCTAGACTTCTCATATCCAAAACAAATAATGAAATGCCAAAACAGAATTTAGGAATTTTACTTGAAACTTACATGACTTGATAGTGATAAAACATCACACCCAAATCGAATTGGCAGTGAGTGGAAAGGCTCAAAGGGTTCATATACTAGTTTGTGAGGTTATCAACTAAAAGTGGCAGAATCAAACCCACACTTGCCAACCCACTTGGTTGCCAAAAAAATTCCCCAAGGCTCTGTTCAGCCCACACCATATCCTAACGCTCCTCCTTTCCCTTTTTTTTTAAGATGTCCCAAACTTATAATCCCCAGAAGCCAAAATAGTTGTTGTTATTTAATTATCTACTTACCGATTACTACCAGGAGAAATACAAGCTAAATACAAAACATTATCCATAAATGAGGGCACAAATAAAATTCCAAAAAAATTATCAATAGTTTTGAGTGCACTTAATGTGGTTTGCTAAGGCGACGTGTTTTTCACAGCAGAGACTACTTTAACACTAGCTATGATAATCTGGAGTTCATTCAAATTCCAAATCTTGTCCAACTCATCCCAAGCTAACAACTAAGGTGCTAGATTTAAACTGGTATCATCATGGGCCAAAATAAGCAAAACAGAAAGTAAACACAATCAAATAAAACCAATACTTCATTACTGAAGCTTCAATATAGCTATAATGCTCTAAAAATGGGGAAGAGAAAGAAAGAGTTCCTCATAAATGAAAAGAAAATGGTACTCACTCTTCCATTTGGCGCTCATACTCCAAGCGCACTTCATGTACCCGTACGGTGACTTCAAGCTCGTGCTCAATTGCCTGCATAAGTGCCTTTCAATAGAAAGATATCAAGAGTTAGAAACCATAGAATAAAAATATAAACTAGCAAGCCTCTATTCACCAAAGATCAATCTACACACAACTGTTTTTCCAATATCCATCCAAAGGCCGTCCAAAACCACAAGTTATATTACAGAAACTACAAACTAATGAATAAAAACACAAATGAAAAAACTAAATCATTTCAGTTCAGTTATTGATACCTGAATTCCAGGACCATTGCTATTTCCAGCTGAATAGAAACAAAGAAAATCAATTGAATAGCAAATTTACAAACCGAACATGAACAGAGCAGCACCAACATAAGATATCCTAACCAGATGCTTCACGTGATGCAGATCTTCGAGATTCCAATAAATCTTTTAGCCGTTTTGTAGCCATAGAAGCTTCCTCAGTTTTTCGTTGGAGAACCTGACAACATACAGAGACCAACGTGTATAATTTTCTACCTTTAGAAATTCAATGCTTATGAAATCTAGCTGAAAATCGATTTACCATCTTTTGCCTCTGGTTCAAGGCCAACAGCTTATGCATCTCATACTCGTTTCTCCTTCCTTCTTTCTTTAGCTGTTGACAAAGAAAATATATTCCAGAGAAATTTAAAAACTTGACCCATACAATCGAGATAGAACAACCAGCTATAAGGAAAAATCAAAGAAATTACTTTTCTTTGACTTAAAGTAAAAGCAAATTACTGCACCTTTTAAAAAAATAAAAAGAGAAATATACAAAAAAATTCCTGCAGACCTTAGAAAATATATTGCAGAGTCAGAGAACACCTACTAAAGAACTGGACTATGTATTCAAGTTTCAATTAACTCCTTGCAAGTTGAAGTATGTATTTGAGTTTAATTACATCCCAGAAACATTGTTTAAGTAATAATGCAACATATTACTCATTCATTAGGCATCAGTGAAATCAAACTACCTTTGTAGATGAGATGCAGAGAAAAAGCAGCCTCAGGTATGGAAGAACATGTATACCCTAGTACGTGGCTGGATTAAGAATCTTCTGGTGCACTTTATTTCAGATTTTCCCACAATTATTTTATGTCTTAATATCTCTTACACGTTGTGCATTTTAAATCAAATTTTGCTAAACAAATCCTTAGTACTTGGTTGTATCTGAGGTTTCTAATACTGTATTAAAACTAATAGTTAAGGCTAGAGCTAGACATGATTCAAATAAAAAAAGCAATTCTATAAAAATTAAGTAAGGATTTCCTTTCATTTACTAACGGTACATATGGAGTGAAACATGTCAGTCTGCCACCTAACTCAGAGATTTATAAATTGTAATCCCTCTATTTATTTCCTTTCTGCCTAAAAAGTTCGAATAGAGCAGAAAAGATTCCTCAATCAAGTTGTATTGCTCCATGGAAGTAATACAAAAAGTTGCACGAGAGACTCTACCCTCAACTCTGTAAAGATGATGTCAAAAACCCTGAAAAAGATGGAAATAATTTCTCTCCACTCTTTTATGTCCAGTCATACCAATCACATCTCTCAACGTAAGAGAGGAAGCTATTGGTGAGGGATCCCTTGTATAAGTTGAGACAGAAAAAAAGAAACAAACAAATAAGACAGATCACAGTCGAAATGAACCCAATTGAAGCCAACTAGTAGATCCAACTTTCTAAATACTAGAAGTTTGCTTTACCATGTTCTGACAATGCAGGGGTTACAAAGAACCCTTCACATTATAGTCCCTGGAAATATGGTTCTATATTTTGTAAGAATGGCACTAGGATTTACCAAAAAGACAATCAAATTCATTTCCCAAAAAAAAAAAAAACCAAGTTTCAAATTGTCACCAAGACCAAAGCCTTGGAAAACTGTGTGAACCAACGAAAACTTTGTCAAGATAAGAAGATATCAAGAGGAAACTTGTAAAGAACTCTAAAATCTATACGGCATTCATATATTTTAAATCACTATTCACTACTATAATATTTCTGGCATGCCTTAGTATCTTTTTACACAATAAAAAAAATGAAAAATATGTAGACATTTACCTTAGAATCATAACAAAACAGTATCCAGCACATGGATGCACATTATTCACACAAACACTTAAAAACACTGAACAGAATAGCGAGAAATTCCATCCATCGTAAAAATAAGTATGAATGATGGATCACTAATAATATGTCCACAAAACTAAATGCACAAAGAACAACTATATATTATATCTCTCTCATGGAAGAGAAAATATAGGCACCATCTTCCGATAAGTAATTATTTCTCGACTAACCTGCATTATAATTATAGCCTTTTCACATCACAAGAAAACAATACACAAAGTAAATGACTCAAAATTGAGATTGAGATATGATACAAATTGCCAGTTCATCCAAAATTTGTTCTTTAAAAGAAAGTAAATATTTGTTAATCAAAGCTCCTCTAGTAAATAAGGCAAAATAATGGTTCGCCGAAACCTTCAGTGAATAAAGCAAAAGTGGTCAATTGTGCATCTGGAACTTTCTTACACAAATTACCAAAGTTGGACTTGTACAAAAGGAATATGTCTACAGTAAAATATATACCTGAAGGACTTCCTTTTCCCGTGATGCCTTCCACAACCTGAACTGCTCAGACTCTTGTTTTATTTTTTGTTGTAATTGAACCTAAATGATTCACAATTGAATTAACAGTGAGAGCTAAGACACAAACTGCTTTCTTGTGCACAAGTTTCAGATATCACAGAATATCACCTTTTGTGTCTTTATTCTCTGAATCTCATCATTTAGTCGTTTTGCAGCCTCATCGCTTCTTTGTTTTTGTCTCAAGAGTTGAGCTTGTGCATCTTGTTTCTTCTTCAACTCAGCGACCTGCAAAGAGGACAAGGTTAGTAAGAAGTAATAATGATTGGATACTGAAGCAAAAGGAGATTCACCTGTGCTTCAAGGACATTCAACTTCTGTAGATAATCTCCCTTCAGCTTTTGAGCACTTTCATCAGAATTGGATGAAATATTTTCCAGATTGCACTTCAGGTCCTCTATCTCTTTCTGCCGATCAACGACAGAATCACAAACAATGCACGAATAGTGGACTTGAAATGTCATTAAGTATATGTAACAAATAGAAGCTTACCTGGAGAGATCTCTTTTCTTGTTCCAATTCATGAACTTTCTTTTCATAATGTTGTTTAAGAACAGATGTATCAACATTTGTGAACCGCTTCATTTCAGCCTTTAGAAAATAACCAAAAGGGAGGAAAGTTATCATCACTTGTAAACTCCTTTTTTAGTTCCCGAACAAAACAACTATAGCGTGACTATAAGGGACCACGGCATTAAAGAAACGAATAAACAAGTACGCCCCAGGTAGATGAATAAATGGCCAGTCAAACTCAATGCACTTATGAAAAACTCATTTGATCTTTAAGCTCAATTTCCTCAATTAACACATTGCATTGACAAGAAGTAAACAATAAGTCATTGATGCTCCATATTTTGCATGGAAAAATAGAAAATCCAAATCACCTGCAATTAACCTAACGGGCACCACTGTAGAAATACCAAGATTGATACGAAAACAAACATGATACCCCATCACCATTTCCATACTCCACACATGCCCCACTTGCTTCTTAGGGATTTCACTGCCAAAATTTAACAGGCTAGGGGGAAGGCACAATACAAAAAAATGAAGGATGTGCATTTACCAAAATGAGGAAGAAACCACATATGCCAAGCAATCAAGTTAAAAGCCAGGGTGTGCATCAATAAAGTTGAAAGCCCAGTTATTAGGGATCAGAGTTGTGCCCTTTCCCCTGCTATTTTCAAATTCATTTGGATACAATTGTGTTCTCTGATGAGAAATTATGCATCTTCCACCTATGTAAGCAACAACAAAAGGATGTATCTACCAATGACAATCCGTATAAAATCAGATATCACAACCAAATCTGCCTGAACAATCACAGCAACCAAGATTTATTCTGTTGCCAGGATATGCAAACATTTACCTCCTTCTGTTCAAGTTTTTTGTCCAGTTCTTTAAGTTCCCTGTCCAATTTTTCTTGAAGGGAAGAATGTTCAAGCTCTTTCTCCTCACTCTCTTCCTCACCTACAAGTGGTTAAAAGTTAAAACAAAGCTATTAGTTTCCTTTCCACAGAGATAAGTGGACAGAAAATATTTTGTGAAACAAGTTCTATCGTAAAACAAGAAATCCCTAACACATATTGCAAGAAACATGTATTCAATCCGCATAATGCAAAGCATGCACCAAACTGAAAATGTTTGTTCTGAACCTGAGTGCAGACCATGTCCCCCCAAAAAAATATATGACTATTTAAAGCAAAAGCAAAAAAGTAATATGCTTTGTCAAAAGCGGCATGGCATTTAAAGACATGTACATGAGTAAAACAGTTAATAGCAGCTTACCGCTCATGTCTGCAGCTTTTGAATCAGACACTGTGATATAAGAATTTTTGGAGAGAACCCCATCATAATCCAAGTCATGATAATCAGCAACTTCACTATGCCTTGAACAGTTCGATCTTTGCAAGCGTAGCACTTCCCCTTCTAACTCTTGAATTTTGGACACATAGTTTTTCACCAAATCAAAGTCCTGAGAAGATGATTTGAAATCTAGGTCATCAAGATTGGTCCAAAAAGGCAATAGATAAACTTATCTCAAGTTACTAATTCAAACCTGATTTGAATTAGAGTCAATCTCATCCCAGGATTTACCGTTTTGAGCTGATTCAATTTTCATTATAAGTCTATCTTTTTCAACCTAAAATATCAAATCCACGTAAGTGATGCTTCATAAGGTACGAGTCCATGCTAATATACACATTTAGAAGCTCATTAAGTGGTCGAATACAACTCAAATATGACAAACCTGAGCATCAATAGCACGTTGTGTCAAAAGTTCACAACTGATTCGATGTTCTTGTAGTTCCCGCTGTAGCTCAGCGTTGCTTGCTTCGAGCAAAGAAATCTTGTGCTTAAGGATCTATAGACAAAAACTGCATTCAACATCTGAAACCAAAACATTATGGAGCAGATGCTCACAATTCTTCAACAGAATTATACCTGAAGTTCCTCAAATGGTGCACAGGAATCTCCACGAAAGTAAAGAAGCTCTGCCTGCAACTGTTCAATTTCACTGCGCATTCTTTGCATCTGAGCTGTCATTGGATCACGGTTGATCTACAAATAGAAAGATGAATCTGAAAAGGCTAAAATCAACAACAAAATGAACTAGTTGAGTATTAAGTGAAGCTTACGATGGCTTTGTTTTGAATGTTGCGAGCTCGATTTGCATACTTCAATGTGTTCAAGGTCTCCTCTGCATTTGTGTCTGCAGGACTTACACAAGCTACACTCATATAGAAGAAAACAAAAACAACAGGGATGTTAGAAAGAAAATATGAAGATGCCATAAAAAAATCTGAAATCTACTGTACTAACTCCACATAGCTGGAAAACCTATTGAAAGCATACCTATCATAATTGTTTTGCAGTTTCCTCCAAGGGAATCCTATAAAAACATGTTGTGGTAATTAGGCTTATAAATTTTCTTAACTCAAAGCAAAGCAGCATACTTAGAAGTAATATTCTTTGCCCATTGTACAATTCACAAAAAAAAAATGAAGCATAGAGAGGTGAAAAACTTTTGCATCAGTTTAGAAAAGCATACGAAAAGAAAATGTGCAGACAAAGCCACACAATCAAAGTGATAGCTTAATGGCTAACCATCGTCCTCACCAATGATGATAAAAGACCATTGGAAAGAAAGAACTTTTGCTATGAATCTTTCACTTTATCTCAGTTCCTTATACAACTATGATTAAAGCATCCAACTCCTAGCCAATTGGCAATAACTGGGGAGTTGTACAAGAATCCTATATTAATTTGGGAGATGTTATTATGCCGGCGTGTTACAAACTCTAATATTCCTCTACACGTGCAAGTCCCCCCACTCACCTGTGTACACATACATAGTAGATCCAAAACATAAAAAGTGCACTTATGACACAATCAAAGGAAATCAAACACAATTAATAGAGAATCTTGCACAAACCCTCTCATAACCAAGCTCTAATACCATTTTAAAGCCTCCATCTCATCTAAAAGCTTGAACTGTGTGAGAGAGTGTAACATAGGTGTTTATCTAATTCAACATATGCTAGCACTAAATGGATGATTAAAGCACATAACGATTTCTAAATCATATAACAATCACTACATCAATTGAATGAGCACTACTATCATTTTGGAATTACAAAGGCCAACAGTGGAGATTCCTTCACATGCTTACCAAGAACTCTCCGTATTCCATAATTCTGGTCCTAGTGTATACATGTCTAAGAGCAATTTGGCCATGCACAGAGAGAACACATAAATATATGATCACCAAATTCATCCTTTGCATAGTTATGAAAAGTTTGTGTTGTGAACAGTCAACGAGAGTATGGTCAGTAGCAATAAAACTTCTACAGCAAAATAATTTGTATTGGAATAAACATGCAAACAAAATTAAAAAAGTAATATTATGCGAACTTAAAAATCTGACCTAATCTGTTGACCTAATGATGTGACTTTATTGTAACTATTAAATCAACACTAAATTTCAATGTTTGATGAGGCCCACAATCAATCCAATGACTATAATGAATTGGGTAAACAAATTAAGTCAATAAATTAGGTCCCTTAGTCTAATGGTACTCCTTGTCTTGTAAAGACTTTGCCTTCTTGAGGTCAAGGGTTCAAGTCTCCCTTCCCTTTTCCCTTCCCCCTCCCAAAAAAAAAATTATTAAAAAAAATAGCATTCCTCAAATGAAAATCATGCAAACTATGGAAAACCAGCAGGAGAGGTTGCAGTAAGCATAAAACTCCCTCTATCTATATTTTCATTTATGTTCTTCAGTAAATTACCACTTTGCTTGCATGTTCCTCTTCAATTAGGTATGTTTCATGATGTGTAAGACATATGGACTAATTCATTTTACAGGACCAGCATTAGGATAGCACTTTCCATCAAGGAGAAGCTTGTATGTATTCTAGTTCTAGTGTTTCCTGCATGGAGTCTACTGGCAGCATAATGGATAGTGGAGACAATCTTGCTGGCTACTCATAAATATTAAAGTGGCAATTGTGACTAGGCAGAAAAGTATAAGAACAATTAGTTTAAAAAACACATCGATAGCTATAGATACTTTTCAATCAAGACATTCCAATATAATCTACTGAGTATTTAAACGTGAAGAGACAAAATGCTTCCATGCCTGTAACAGTCTTGTTAACTTGCTATCCCTGTAGGGAACATGGCCTCCTTCTTTCCGCTTCTTCTCATCACCTAGTGCACTTATCACGTTACCAAGAGCCAGCAGTCCCTTATTGATATGAATGCCTAGGCCACACAAAACAAGAAAACCAAAGGTTGGATCTGACATATTCACAAAACTAACCAATTACACTATTCTTATCAAGTATGCAACTGGCTTCAGACACAAAAATTACAAAAAATTTCAAGTCAAGGGAAAAAGAGTGAAACTCTAGGTTAGAGTTACAAAGATCACAAATACCACCTAAACCGATTGTACCGTCTTGGTATACAATTCCAAAAAAATATTTCAAAAATCATAAGCATTAAGCATCACTACCTTCTCGTAAACGCAACCCATCTGCTCCAGTACGTTTGGCTCGCTCAGAACCAGCAAGGTCAACCAAATGAAGTTTTGCACACAGAATATCATCACCAACATCATCTTGTACCACTCCAGTTCGGCAACTAGCACTTCTTTTCTGCTCCATGGATATTGTAAAGATGGCATGCGAACGACTAAACATAAGAGCAGAAACGCAACGTTTTAAAGGGCATCCGTATAGCGTACGCCAAAATGGTACAAACCAGATAAGGGCTATCACACAGAGATAGAAGCAAGCACTATACATAATTTATTTGTCAATATTGCAGGTGACTGAGACACAAAAAACGATAAGCATTCCACTGTCGGAAGTCTGCATGCTAAATGACACCATAAAGAATTTCTTGGTTTTTATATCTACAGAAACGTATTCCATTTAGCCTCTTTGCTCCAGTATGATAAAAAGACTTCAGTAAACACCTCCGCACCATAAAGATTCAGCTACTCCACTGTGTCTTATGTATGTACTGATGTACATAATCTCGTCATTCATTATACCCTCTCGATGGTTGTTATGTGGGAAAAGAGTTCACTCCTTTGTTCTGTATTCTTCTTTCTATGTGTGACGATTACTTACAGACAGAATCGGCCTTAATAATGGCTACAGTAATCATATTTCTCCTTGATTATAAAACATAACTCCTAGCCTTCTTTTATTAGCAGTTCTTGGCTGTTGAATTTCCAATAGCAAGCCATAAACATTACATCTTAAGCATAATAAGAAAAAAGTAATTAGTGCAAATAAGTGTCGAAAGCCGAGAGGGTGTTGCTTGAAAAGGCTTGTTATTGATTGGGCCTCCTGACAAAACACAGTCAACGAGGCTTCTTCCTTCTCAAAATCGAAGCAGTTTCACAAATCAAGAAAAACTAAAAGAGATCAATCTAAATGTAATTTGTTGGGTGATTTGCGAGGATAAATATCTAAGAATTACCATAAAATCATTTTTTGTTTAATTCAAGCAGTGGCCAGGAGGATTATTTCTCATTCTTTAGCAATACTTAAATTCAGAAAACAAAATGGGATCCTAACGTATATAATTGCGTATGAATAGATGCTGAACCTTTTCGTATATGATTCTCGGTTATTAGCTCCACTTTGTTAAAAGCAAGGACCACTACCAGAGGTCATACCAAGGACCTTCTTCCTTTTGTTTAATTGTATGCCTTAACTAAATTTATTCTACTTACCGGAAAAAAAATTATATTTATTCTAGTTAAAATCAACTTCATGAGAAAACAACTGTGTGCTTTGAGTTGGTGAAAAGCCATCAAACTAATAGGTGATACCAAAAGTTATGCTCAAACATTATAAAAGTTAGCACATTTATATATAATTTGGATGAAAGGAAAATACTTCTTTTATGTAAATTGAATTGGTGAAACAGCCACGATGTAGTTAAGAAGTACAATAAGTTCAACAATGTTGCTCATCGAGATTGGGCAATTCTTGTGTCACAAGATCCTATTTTATTTTATTTAGGAAGAGTACAAAATCTTAAAGGTCTTAGATGGCTTAATTTTATTTTACGCTTAACCAGATTCACCAAGTAACTGCATTAAGATAGCAAAAGGTGTTATTATTCTGCGTAAAAATAGTATAAGCATTCATGACAACAAATAACCCAATATTATGTCTGCCAAGGAGAACAATCACTTAAAGACCTGCCCCCCACTACTATTTTGTATCAACCTAATAGAGGTCATACAGTTGAACTGCCTTAGCTACACAAATAATTCATGTTACAGAATACAACAGTCTAATAGGGACTGTGATTACATATTTTAGTAACTCCCACCCAACAAGGCATCACAGAGACTGACATTTTCTCGGATGGGCAAACCATGAGCCTATTATTTTCAGACACGTTTATGACACGAATCCTCGGCGTCACAGAACATTCTGTTATAACAAGACCTTTTAAATAACACTGAATTTCTCACTATCTCAATTAAGGTGATAACAAAATCACATCTGTTTTTGGGCACGCAAGGGTCTTAATAAAGAATCAACACTGCAGAAAGCCTAAAACTTTGTACTAAATTGAGATGAATTTTTTTTTTCTTGGCGCCCTAATTTTGCATAAACACTGAACTCTATTTACCAGGTAAGGGAACATGGCACACAACAGTTAAAGAAACACCATGATACATAGATATTTACATTTATGATTAGATAACTGTGTGTGATAAGGCTCTATCTATATTTCTGTACCTTGATTGACTGTTCATATTTGTGCTCCCAGTGGCACGGGATAAAGAACCACGCAATAGAAATGAAGCCATCTCTTCTTTTGTTCTGGCCTCAGCCTCTGTCACTCCGGCAAGTGTTATCCCTCCATTCACTGTTTCTCTAATTTGAATAGGAGCTCTTGTAGGCCCAGTAGGCTTTGCCAGATACACCCCATCACCCTTGGAAAAAGATGGTGTATTTGGATCCAGCAGATCAAACACTTCTTCCTTAAAGATCTACCAGATGATAAATTACATGCAAATGCATCAACAACTCTATACGCAAGTATACCATGAAGATAATGACAAAGTCCAAAGAACAATGTTTACATTACATACCTCAATAAATGATACTCTAATTAGAAACTCTGTCGAGCATTTCATTGCCTCTACTCTTGTGAATATAGTTTCCATCACTTTGGGAATGATACCACCATTATGCTCTTCTCCATTATAGTTAGTCCCCATTGTGTATGTTTTCCCCGACCCAGTCTTTGGCAGCAAGCAAACACACAAAATAGGTGAGCTTCTCTATCAAAACAAACTTCCAAACCTAATACTCAAAGAGCTTGCCTAATTTTTTGTACTAGGAAATCTCATCAAAAACCAAACAACATAAAAATGTGATACCTGACCATAGGCAAGAACTGTGCCATTGTAACCATGAAAGAGCGCATCAACAAGTGGAGCAACGCACTCGTCGAATATCAGTGAAGAGGGTTGTCCCACACTACCAAAGACATAATCGTATGTGAAGGCATGTGATCCAATTTGCACCTGTTTGTGCACCCAAAAAACTGCAAAATCAATAAGACGTTCTAGTTTGCAAGTTAAAATTTATATCTCACCAAAAACAGCAATTCTGAAACGTTTTTAGTTTTCTCACACTAAACCGATAACAGCTAATTCATTAGAAATTTTCTAATCTTATACAGATTATGGAACCAATCGCAAACAACCACCACGAATCAAAATGAGATTTCAAAAATATCATGTCGAAATATTTCTGGTGCTCATACAGTGAAGTACGAATTAAATCATGAACAGCTCAGCTACCATACCTGTGGCACACCGGGGACAACAGTGACACAATCTGTGCAGCCTACAAGAAGCTCCGAAGTCACCAACGGTCTAATGTTGACAGCAACTCTAACACACTGCGACGAATCTTTGCTCTCCAAATTCTCCATCTCCACCCAATCTCGAACAGAACACAATCAAAAACCCTGACCTGAAGCCAAAAATATAACATATATCAGCAAAATTAGGGCTTACTCAACTATATTCTGCAAACTAGGGCCTCATATACATCTATAGGTGTGGCTGTGTCTAGGTGTGTACATGTATATTCTATACATCTGCACATACATATATACAGTGTTTCTTGTGTGCATAGATTGGATCGGGTTAGAAACTGAACCTTTTAGTATATTGAGCTGAAATTAAACGATTAGAATCAAATGAAGAGTGGAGAGAGAGATGTGTCGAGGTTGAATGATATAGAATGTGATCCAAAAGTGCACCTCTAGAGATCTCAGAGCTCAGAGAGAGAGAGAGAGAGAATTTCGAATCGAGAAGACAGAGAAAGAGAGTGAAGAGAAGACAAACAAGTCATGAATTTAATTTGATTTGAAGGCGCTCAGTTCGGAATTCAAATGAAGAAGGTAGTGTCACGTGCAAAACAAATTTCGAACGGCGTCGTGTGGTGATCCGGTGTCTCTCGTCACGTGCATTATAAGCCAGCTCATCTTTCTCTTCTTTATTTTTTTTTTTTTTTTTTGTCTCCCTCGAATTTGCAAAAATTATTTTGATGTCATCTTTTTTGGAGTTCTTCTTCTTTTTTTTTTTATGGGGGATTATAGTTATTTACATGGTCATCGTGATGTGTTTTCATCCCATAACTAATTTATAATGACTTAGCTTTTATTTCATAAAATTCGAAAATTATGCACTAAAAATTAATAGTGAATTTCAAATGCTCAAATAATGAATTTTCTAGTTCAAAAACTATTTACTATGTATTGAAATTTAAGCATTAGATTGAATCAAAATGTTTGATTAGTAGAAAGAATTAAAGTTTCAAAATTATTTAATTTTCTGATTTTATTTTCCACTTCTACTACCATGTCGTATTACCCTACTGTCATCGTCACCACCTCACCACCCTAGACAAACCATTATTGTCTATGGCATCATCTTTCCATTACCCCCATTACTGTTTTGTCACCCACTATAATTGTTCATCGTTACCTCTAACTATTACGTATACCTCTACTATTTTAGCACTCGCCGCTATGGGTAAAGGTACAAGTGGTTGTGGGTGCAAGTAGGGGTAATTATGGCAACATAAGTGACATTGCTAGTGACAATGGTGAATAAGTGATGGTCTTTGAGGGGAAGTAACAACTATGGAGTGAAAAGATAACAACTCTAGGGCGATGACAATGGTAATGGCTACAGTGATGACAATGAAATGGTTATGAGGGATAATTGTGGCGGTGATCATGCCATGGGGGGATTGTAGCATCAGTGGATTGGGGTGCGAAGAAAAGGGTGGCATTTGGACAGTGGTAGGGTGGTTATGATAGTGTAGGGAGTAGAGGTGAGGTGGTGAAAATAGTGATTGATCATGATCTAATAGGATGGGCAGCGGACATGGTGTTAGATGCGTGAGGGTGTTCAGGCAATGGTATTGGGGGGTGATGGAGTGATGGTGACAATTTTGGTAATTACAAATAGTTATGATGAACCCATAATGGTGAAGTGATTGTAGGGGCGACAAATAGTTAGGGGCATCGTGTTTTTTTCAAAAATAAATTATATGATCTAGTCTTCTCAAAAGAATTCTCTGGGACTGTACATACACCACCCTTTCGTTCCATCCACCACTTATATTAATGAACTCACAATCCCTTGTTTTCTCATCATTTTTTCTTGACACCACAACACATCAATATACATACATTCATGTGTATATATGTGTACGTGCAATATTTTACCCCCCCGACTCATCCCCCACCTCACCCCCTGCAATACCAATATAAACCAACCATTCTCATCAAAGCAACAACACCATCTAATCAAAAAACCATTACCTCAACTCTAACGTCCCACTATCACGACCATCCTTTTTTTCTCCCGATAAATACCATCACGACTATCACCTCCCACCTTATACACCTTATTTATTTTTCTTCTCTCTCTTTGTTGATAAGGGTAGAATGTATGGCTTGAGGGTTGCCTTTTCAAGTCTTGAAGAGAAAAGTATTTGGATTGTGGGGGGACAAGGTATGAGAGAAACAATGAGTAGGAGGATTGAATTTTAGATTCGACCAAAAGGGTAAATTAGTTACGCCAATTATTCAAATAATAATGATATGTGTGCCACCTTGATACATCACCTGATTTGACATGATTTCAACATTTAAATATTTAACAAAATTAACATAACACACTAATCTAATGATTGATATTGAGATGGTGCCCAAAGATAAAGAGTGTAGCATTGTTGTCCTTCAAATGGGTTGGTTTCTTTAGTCAATTGGCACTGATTTTAAATTTTAAAATATAAGGGAATAAAGTGCATTTCAATGAAATAAAGATTATGGGTCCCACTCAAATGACTATTCAAACCAGACCGGCGGGGTTGCTTGTTTAAATTTACGTCATAACGGTCAGCCCATTTTAACTTGGTAGTGCCTTTCTTTTATAAGCCATCATTAGTTCATTATAATTACTTGCATGGAGGTTGGTGGTTGGCCTAATGGCCCTCCGTCGTTGAAACTTAAGATCGTATGTTCGAATCTCTTCGTCTCCTGTAATAAAGTCTGACAAAAAATAAAACAATTTCTTGCATCAGTGCATGAAAACCCAAAGTATGAGATTTCCATAAAAAGGATTGCACAGGGGACATCACCGGCTGAACCTAAATCCTACCTATGACTACAACCATGGAATGTTACTCTTCATTCTTTCTAGTTTCTAGTACCTTAGGGTTCAAGACTATGGGTTGGTCTGACTGGGTTAGATTGGAATGAAATACCAACTCATACCCAGTCATTACAGATCGGAGAATTGTGTTGGGTTCAAAATAAATTAGTCCGATCCTCTGTTTTGCTCCACAATGGATTACATAGGTTGGATTCAAATAATCAAATCCGCTTCGATTCAATAGCTTTTCTATTTACCACTCTTGTATTTGTTGAATAGGAACAAGACGCACAAACAAAGACACCAAAATTCGATTATATACAAATATAAATGGTTCGGGGATCCATATGAAATATATAAGTAACACTACTATATATATATTAACACATCTAATAATAAACATGTCATTAAAGTTAGAGAATTGGAACAAACCCTGTTAAAAGAGAAAATTAAAAGGTGAAAGACAAATGTAACTTCAAAAAGTTAAAAAATATATATATTTATGAATGGTACTTTCCTGAGCAATCATTCCTTCCAGAAAAATTGCCCCCAGTCGAATGATCCTTTTCTCCCCCATCAAATCCTAGCAAACTAAGGGTCTGTTTGATTTGTGTTTTAAAAACCATTTTTTGTTCTCAAAACACAATTTTTTTGAGATGACATTTAGCCAACAAATTTTCAAAAAAAGTGAAAATTGAGAACAAAAATTAGAGAACATCATTTAGATGTTTTCTGAGTTTCCAAGTCAAAAATAGAAAACAAGAGAAATAAGAAAAATAATCTCACTCTTTAATGAGGTATACCCTTCAAATTCCCTAGGCAACAAAATTAGCCAAGCCCTTTTTTTTTTTTGCCTTCCTCTCACCCTGACGTTCTCTCTGTGTAATGGTGTCTCCCCTTCGACTGTAATGGTGCAAAATTCTCCGACATAGCTCTGGCAAATCACAAATCATGCAAATCGCGCAACCCATCTCCTCTCTCTCTCTGCAACAGATATGTATAGATTTGAGTATATATACAGATCTGTGTTCAAACCTGTATATATACACAGATATATGTATATATATGTGTGTTGTGAAAAGATACTGTATATATACATAAATCTGTGTATATATATATATATATATGTGGGTGTTCTCTCTCTCTCTCTCTTGTGTGTGTGTATTTTTGTGCTGTGTGAGAAGACAATGGAGAGAGATGTTGTGAGAAGATATTGTACTCGTGGGTGTGTGTATTTTACATCAGTTGTGGATCATTGTACAAACAAGTTTTACTATTTTCTGTACTTTAAAACTATTTTCAAAACCATATAACCAAACAAGTTTTGTAATAAAAAAATATCAAAAAATATTTTTTTAAAACTCTTCTCAAAAATTGTTTTCAAATACTGTTTTTAGAGATGTAAACCAAACAGGCCCTAACTCTCCTGAACCAATGATCATAAAAGAAATTGTTAAACAACCATCTACTCAAAAAACTTAAGTTGTTGGAGAAGGTGTAACTTAGATATTTATACTTCTAACATAAACAAAACCCACACTACTTCCTATAGCCGACTATTGAACGTCAATGCAAATGTTCATAACAGATATGCCGCTTATAGTCTCACATAAGGGAAGGGGGCTTTTCTGCCACATTTTATCTAGTCATAATCAGACGCGTATAATAATTTAAACTACAGCATAGACAACAAGCGTGTTTACAAATTTCATAACTTACCAAGTCATGTAAGACCCCCCAAGATCACATCAGTTAAGCTCGACACATGCAATCAGGAGCAGGATAGGTATATATGGATTGATTCTCCTTTCTTAACCTGATTTGCCCATGTCTATTTTTATGCCCATTCAGTACTGCTTGCTGGAACTCTGACCATTCCATGTTCTTATTTAAGAAGAGCTGGCCAAGCAACACCATATTTGGTCTAATGGTCTTCAAGTTTCTGTAAGCTCGATGTCCTACCTGATGAATTAATCACAATCCAACCCATGAAAGTCTTGAAAATCCCATTTTTCATTGCATCTGGTTGGAAATCTCAAGTGAAAATACATAATCATTTTGAGCACAACACAGGAGGATTGAAAAGCTCCCAGTTTCTTTTGCCATTAATGCAATGCATGCGCTGATCTAAGGATCAGCACACACAAATGGAAATGGACCAATATAGTGAGCGTACACATTAAGGTGAATTGATGAGCTAAAAAGGTAGGCTTGGGTTGGTTGAGCCTAATCCATGGCATTGTATGGTTCCAGGGGTCAAACTATTATGTGGTCAACCCAACGTCAATGATTTAATGATTTTGACAATCCCTATATGTCACAATTTCCAAGAAGAAACTTAGATTCAAAAGTTTTAAACTAGGTATTCTGCCTTACCAGTGCATTGTGCATATTGCCTGGAGAAGCAGATATGAAGATGTCGCTTTGCATGCTCACATAATAATCAACGGCAGCTAACAAAGAAGCCTTTCCTTGAACCTTAGCCCGTTCTTCGACAGAAGCGATGCTTTTCTTATCTTCCATTAGCGGAAACAATTTGCGCAGTGTGGAGATCCTTGCTTCTCCACCATAAACCTTGAAATCAAAACAAAAGAACAGAAGGTAGGAAAATCCAATCAGCCTCATTCTCTGGTTGTTTCTGAAAACAAAATACTTAAGTTTACAACGTTAAGGTACAAGATAGACCACACAAATCTTGGTTAGGTTAAGTCCCAGGTGGAGTTATAACTTCCATTATATACAGAAAAAGACCCAACAAACCTTGTGTGAAGCAAGATAGAGGCGAGTTTTATTATTGAATCCCAAAGCTGACAATAGCAGTCCAATCTCCTCAGGTGTCAATGGACAACGCCCATGATTTCTCAACTCTTCATCAGTGAACTGAGAATTCAGGACTCTTCCCTGCCAAATCACTTGGCGGTATTTTGCAAGAGCCAGTTTCTCAGCTTTACCCCCACCAAAATCACAAGCTGAATGAGCAGCCATATCCTGTACAAGGTGGACAGGTTTTGAAAACAAACATGCAACAATAGAAATCCAAATCGTAGACCTAAAATTAAATGAGAGAGATGGAGAGAGAGGATACTCATTAAATGCATACTGCTATCTAACAGTTAAACCTTGATTGCTCTTAGACCCTCAAACTACTCTGTTGGAGAGTTGCATTTGGGAAGTCTGGACAAATGGCAGTACCTGAGCAATTATTTTGAGATTGGTACTTTGATCTTGGATCCTCTACGCAAGAAACCGATTAGAAACTACACCAACTATTTTGATTAATGCACAGTCAAAACTGCCATCACTCCTATGGTGCTTATGTCCACAGATCGACTTTCTAGAATGCATGACAACAAAGAGGTGCATATATTTCCTGATGCTAGGACACAAAAATTCATGTCTCTTAAGTACCAAGTACTTGGGTGAACAACCAAACAAACCCAAGTTTTTACAGCTAGATATGCCTACAAAGAATGCAAACTGGAAGTTAAGAAGTTTCTGTAAATCAAAGAATCATAAAAGAACCTTACTTTGTCAAAGCGAAGATGTAACACAACATACTTTCCAGAACCCTGTTTATCACCTGCTCCCTCCAGCAGGTGGTCAGCCTCAGCTGCTCTTTTTATGCTAGGAGGGCTTCGGAGGCGATTGACGAGTGCCTCCCCCAATATCCTGATAGGGGGAATGAAAACTAATGCTCGAAAATTAACCTTACATCGTAGGTGTTGGAGGTCTGAAGGCAGGTTGTCAAAAGCCAAACGGTGAGAGAATGGGGCTATTGCAGCAATTCCATAACTGTAACAGTTCAAAACAATATAAATAGAATTAATCATTTTTGGATACAATATCATAGGGATGCATCAAATTTTTGCAGAGCAAGGAATACAAACAATCCGTACTTAAGAGGATCATAGGTATCTAAATCCAGCTCAAAAGCTAAGACATCAAAGTTAGTATGCCGGAGATATTATTTTCCAAATGAGATAAAAACATCTGCATTCAATATGGATGAATAGTTGTCCTTTAAATACATTGCAGTGCACGTTTTACACCATATGGACCACACAATATACAGGTTCTTGGCATTATTTCTATCTTTGTACTTTTGCCTATTGCAATGACTTCTCTAGAACAAAATAGGACTAGAACAGAAAACACATTGAGGTGAATTAGTACAAATCTACAATAGCAGACACCACATTTGGACAAGCGAACAAAAATTAATAAATATTTAGTTTGACATACAGAGAAAGAAAAGATAGAAACACAGGGCAGTGACAAAGATAATTTGAGCAGCAAACAATGTGTTATTAAGAAAACAAGGATGACATTCTCTACAAACCTCTGCAAGACGGGCAAAACATTTTCCAGATACCAGTTAGCAGACGCATGGAGAGGTGCTGTTTTAATTCTAGTAGCTCGTATGCCTGTAGCATAATACTCCCTGGTGCTCCAAGAATATTTGTTAGGCAGCTCTTTAACTATAGCGACTTCATCATTCAGGACATTAATAAAGTGATCAACATCAAATATATCTGTGAATGAACTGCAGAACACAAGACTTTACGTGAGTGGCTGCTGGTTTGGTTGGAAAACTAAAATGTGGGGAAGTATGCTAAGATAGTGTACTCTTACAATTACAATACCTTGAATCTTGCCAAACAGGATTCACTTCAAAGTGTGGAATCACAAGTGTTGCATTTAATATTTTCGCTACAGCAACTGCATCACAAATCTTTGAAGGGAGGTAATTATCAAAAGAAAAAGAGAGGGGAAAGGAAGTTAAACGGAAAATTCGACTAACTGCACAAATCCTACACTACCTAAAATGACCATGCAGACATTCTTGAATTCTTTGTCATCTTAAACTACACATGCCGTGATAGAACTTACATACCCCCATTCTTTGCTGGTTTAGCCCTCCATCGAGAAATACTTGAATATACAGCGGGGATTCCTTTGGAAGCACTACAAAACATATAGATACATCAGAAAATAGATTCATTTTAAGAGAGTGGGCCATTTTCAAGTAATTCTTTTTTTTTTTTTGATAGGAAACATAACTGAGATCATTTCCAAGTAATCTGTCTATCTATACATTAAATGCAACAATGCTAGAACACCAAGATGAAAACCTTGGTCTGCCAAGGTACATGACTTAGCACATTTGAAGGCACTCACAAGGCACATATGTAGATTCGACACAGGGTTTCCATCCTTGGTTGGCCAAGGGAGACCACAGGTCAGCATGCTGTTGCTCAGACTAAAAATTGAAAACAGAACAACACTATTTGTTTAGTACAAAAGCAATTAAAATTTCCATAAATCTTTTCATGGAGAAAAGGAGCACACTCAACACCTACTCACACTTTGGTATTGTAGAGCACCCTGTAGTAGACGCAAGTGCTTAGGTCTTGGAGCATTCCATTCCTACAATGCAACAAAAACTAAAACTTCAATTAAGGAATAAAATAGAGCCACATTCAAATTGATGGATGATATCCCACTCAGATGTGACATTTTCACAAAAGCAATGTATTGAACAATTTTTTTCCCCCAAGATTCAAGCCAATTTATACAGCTTAATTGACCACAAAGTGTCATAATTTTGGAAAGGTATTTCAAGCACAAAAAAAAAGAGCTCATTACACTGAGCAATGTGGGTCCTTTATAAGCTTACTAGGTTTGAATTTTGATAAGGTCATAGCATTCTTAGTCATAAGGTTGTTCATCCCAATTTCGTGAATAACAAACTAATTATTATTAACTAAATTATTAGTAAAGGGGGAGGGTGGAATTTGGTGTCCACTCATTAAGTATCTATATTACCCTTCTTTTCTTCTTCTTCAACCTTCCATAATCCTCTCTCTCTCTCTCTCCTAATTTCACTTCTTTGCAATCACGCACACGAAGACCCTCACTCTTTTTCGGTGTCTTCTCTTTCCCTCCCTTGCCTTAGCGTGTGTTGTTCTAACATAAATTAGACAACAACTTAATGCCAATTAATTCACTAATCTTTATTCAAAAAAGTGATCATAAACATATACATTCTCAGACACATGTACATAGTGTGTCTGTGTCTGTGTGTGTGGAGAGAGAAAGAGAGACGTACAGAGAACAAGGAAGGATAAGCACGACCCAAAGGAGCGAAGAAATTGGGAAAGAAATTCGGCAACAACAGAACGAATAGGGCCACCAATGCAAGTCTCTGAGACTGATTGTTCAAGTAATGGAGGTGTAGTAGCTTCATCGTTATGCGTATCTGTATATAACTCCGATTACAAGGAAGTTAAGCGAGTTGAACTGTCGGCGGCGTAGTTAAAAGCAAAGATCTTACACTCCTTCCATCGATGATGAGACTCCATTAGCACCGAGCACTGCAATTTTCTCCGGAACGGGTAAAGATCGTTTTTTTTTTTTATGGATCGTCTCAGAGCCCTAATGTCCTTGCTCAACTCAATTCACAGTGACAAGCCGAACCCGCTTGTCCCACGTAGTAATCAGGGTTCGATCCAGAGGTATACCGCGATTTCCTTCTTAGCTCCGGTAGTGTACTGGTGACGAGTTATTTTTTTAGGTAGGACTAATATTTAAAAAAAAATTGATCTAATTTATTGAAATAATAATATAATTTCATAAGAATTATTAGATCGATACTAAATTCTAATATTTGATAAAATCTATAGTAAATTCAAATATTACAGTAAATTAAGTTACAATAATATTGTTCTTTGGATAAGTAACTATGACCTAAATCAGATGTTGAAAACTCTCGTTGCAACATTGAGGGATAAGGGTGTAATTTGGACGGGTCAACTCAAATTTAATCTTTAAAAAATAGGCTTGAGTTGAGATTTTAAAATTTTGGATTAAACCTATATTCAAAAAATTAATTCAAATTAAATTCAGAAAATAGTTAAGTTCAAAAGCACCACAAATCTCTTGTTCTCACTTCTCTCAGCCTCTCTCACTCTCTCAAATTGCCTTATATGTCTCCCTCTCTCAAACACCTATTCTTAGATTAGACCGAAAATCTCTCAAATCCTAGATCTGCATTACAGATACCATCATCAACTTTCTTTCAGGTCTATCAAATCTGTGCCTCTCAGATTTTGTATGGTGTAATTGTTATGGTAATGTGTGTCGTGGTTGTAGCAGTGACTGTGTGGTTGTGCTTTCTTATGATGTGTTGGATGTACCGGTTTAAAAAAATAGGCAGATTACGGTTTTGAAGCAACCTAATTCGAATTCTAACTTAAAATCAACTCAAATGTATTAATATGAATTCAACTTGAGTCAGTCCGAATTTAACTGGAACAGTACTTAGGTTGATTTCGAGTTTGGATTAGAGTTAATGTTTTACGATTGAAGATTATATTCCAACAATTAAGTTATGACTGACCTCCTAACTCACTCGAGTTGCACTCCTATTCAGGGGTTATTACCTTTGGTTGCTCCTCTCCCTTTTAAGTAGCAAATAAATAAATAAATAAAACTTGATTTGCTAATCAATCACAAAATTGCATTTGTAGTAAATTCTAATAAATAATGAGATTAACAGTTAAATTAATGACAATAATTGATAAAGTCAATAAATCATGTTAAATTTTTAAGTCTAAATAATATTATTGATGTGCATATTCATACAAGATCTTCAATTAGGTCGGTATTGTACTTTCTTTTTTGATCTAATAAAAATGCAAAATAAAGTTATACATCCCAAATGAGTTTATCAAATATTATATTCTAAATGATGTAACAAAATTTTATACATTAAATATTTAATGAGAGTGAGTGAGACTCATTAATCCAACCATCTAATGCAGATTTAGGATATAAATTTTAATAAGCAATTATTAAAATATTTTTTTTATTACTTATTTGAATATACTATTTTTTATGATCAACAGTTATAATTAAATCAAAATGATGAATGGTGAGAAACTAGCATGGTACCAAAAATAAATTTGGGTACCATAGCACTATCCATGTGTGAGATATAAATCAAAGGATCATACAATAGATATGGGCTTGAATATAAAAATAAGTACAGCTTTAAAATTTGAAAATTTATTATTTGATTTTTTTAGTATTCAATTGAATTTTTAATGCATTAAGGACCCATAAATGATAAACTAGGTTTAGGAATGAGATTGTTTTAACCTATTTGTGTCCACTGTCTAGTAATGAAACGATGAGTAATAAAAAAAAGTTTATAATTTAACAAAAAATATGACCTCTAAGAAAATACAATAATTAAAAATAAGACTCAGTGAACAGTACAAATAATATCACCAAACACGATACATTTCCAAACATTATAATTTTCAGTACAATATCGACTTCAGTACCTTAGTCCTATTCTAAAATTAACGGTCACAAAAAATTACTACTAGTTTTAACTAATTTTTGCTTCACCCTAACGCCCATTGCTATGGAAAATAATACATAAGCAAAAATAAACACAAAATCGGCTCGGATATACAGAACGGATACCCGGCCCTAAACCGGTTTTAGAATCCATTTGGACCAGTATTACTATTAACCAATTCCAATATAGGGCCATAAAACACTATTCACAGCATGATCTATCCAATAACCTAGTGAAATCCAATTTGATCAAATAAACTAACTTATAGGAAGGCGGGAAAATAAAAATAAAGAGAGACCTAGTGTTCATTTACAAATGCAGATCATCATCATAAAGGCTTATTGTGAGTCCTCCTTCGCCTTCAACAGAAGGCGTAATTCGCATCCTTTTTGCAGCATGCTGCTCATCTGATTCTGAGACTGAATCGTCACAGATCAACTGCCCATCACTACAAGGGGTGCCGCCATTTGGGGGGATATCAGGGTCTTGACAACAGAAACCAGGTACATCTGCATCACCATTGCCTTCAAGCATTAGATCTGGGTCTCTTGGAGGAGAAGCAAAACATTCTGTCGAGCATTGTATCTTCTCTGTTGATGCAGATCTTGGCTGCTCTATTTTTTCGTTGATGTTGAGATCTTCGCCAACTTGGTCTTTTTCATTATCGTCTACTTCAAATGAATCACCGGAGGCACAAATTGATGTCGTGGGTGATGAGTCCTTGTTATCATAATGCTCAGCTTCGTGAAGAGAGATTCCTGGGTTCCAAGAAGCCTCTGGTGTATAATCCGTGGATGAATAATGAAAGGCACAAGCTTCAGAGGTGATTTCGCCTACTCGCCCGAAACCAATTTCTGTTGATGGAGCATAGACAAGATGCCCACTGACTTCTACCTCTTCCTATGTAAAAACAGACACAACATGGATGAGGTCCCAGCCAGTTTTAGAAAATTAATAAACCATAAAACGAATCTCAAAATGCAATGCTTTGATAAGGGAATTTACACAATAACGTTGAAACACGAAATTGGCCAACTGAAGCGCCAAATAGTGCAACCATTTCACTTTTGGTTAATGCCAGTTATGTAACTGTCACTTCTTTATCTAAGAGATTAAAGTAAATCTTTACTTCACTCCAAAAAGACGAACATGACTTCTCCAATTGACCCAAATGACATTAACTTGGACGATCGCAGAGGGCATTTGGGGGAAGAGAGGGGGAGGGGGGGGTTATAAAAGCAAGATCTTCTTGCAAGGGTCTCCTCTAATTAGTATTTAAGACTTGCTACTAACAGATAAATAAACAAAACAAAAGTTCTTTCCCTACAATGTTATTCACCCAATAGTGCCAATTGTGTAGACTCACATTCACAGGAGATTGAGAATATGGGGCCTGCAGCATTTAATAATAGACTGTAGGATAGAAACAAGTTCAAAAACGAGATTGCTAAAATGGATATTTGGTAAAAGAATTAGCAATGAGAATATTCGTGAAAAAGTAGAGGTAACATATATAGGAAAGAAATTAAAGAAAAATCAACTTACATGGCTTGGACATATTTATAGAAGGCCTAGTATATCACCACTGAGAAAGAGTGATGTTATAGCTCTTGACAGTAATTGAACGGGTAAAGGAAGAGCAAAATTAACTTTAATTGAAATAGTAAAAACAAATATAATAACTTAAGTTCTAACAGAAAATATAGTCCCTAATAGAGCACAATGGTGACGTGGACTTTGTAGAGTAGAGTTGAGTTTTGAGGATAGATATACAATTTATTGCATTTTGAGTGGGATGTTCACATGAACATTCTAAAACCAAACTCATTGCATACAACTTGAACTGATGGAAAATTGAATCCCAAAAGGAGGATGAGTTGGCATATAGGTTGATGTTACCAATTTTTAATCAACAATCCCTCCACCTCTCAAAAGAAGTAATCAAATGAACCAAAAACCGTACCCTCCACCACCCCACCCCACCCCACCAACCAAGACAAAAAAGGGATCAATGTCAACCACAGTATAAAATTTTGCTTCTGACCAGAATGATAGGATTGAGAATTACCTCTATTGGTGGCATAGCACTCTTAAACCCACCAAAAGGGGCAGTCTGGTCAAAAGCTTGGTATTGTGCCTCAATGAATGATCCGGCAGAAACTTCTGGCTCAAAAAGCTCCCTTGAAACCAAGCCTAAATCACTAGCATATCCAGGAGTCCTCATAAGGGATGTTGGTAATAGAGTCATCTCAATCCCCAGATTAGCTTGAGAATTTGCTAAATTCCCATGACCACCCTTCGAAGGACTGCATCTCTCTTGAAGAAGCTCCAAAGCAATTTCATTATCATTGTGATTTTTGGGACAGTCAGAGGTACAGTGCTTTTCACTGGCACTAGCTGGAGAAATTTCTCTAGATGAATTTCCAAGGAGGTCATAGATCAATCTCTGTATTGCTCCTCGCTTGAGCAAAACCTCATCAGATTGAAACCAATCCACATTAAGCTGAAAATGAAAAAATGGTTACATATACAACTAAAAAACAGAAGAATAATGCTCAACAAGTAAAGGCAAGTAATATCAAAGGCTACTAATAAGAACAATAATTTCCAACTATGGTGTGCATCACACTCGAGCGGGGATGAGTTGTAGTGCCCCTGAATCAAGCGTAAGAAGCAGGGTAATAGGAAAAGAAAATGCTCAATATCCAGATGACGAGAAGTTTACAAGAAAGTCATCAACCCGTCATTAGTAGGAAATACCAGGAACAAGAGAAATTAAATAGCAGAGAAAATGCAAATAGTGAAAATGCATATTCTCAACAAAGAGTGCAGCAACATTTAAACTAGCAATTTTGGTGTCTGATGCTACAGATGTCATAGACTCTGCATACATTTGCCATCTCTCACCTTATTTAATCTTCTGATATGTTTGTGTTCATTACAGGAAAGAAAAGACCACAAATTAAAAGCCAAGGGAAAGGGACCAACACTAAAGCAAATTGTCCACAAACTCCATGAAAAAGGATGGCCAGACACCGCCCCAAAAAACAACAGTCATAAAACTGAAGATTTCAGAATGAATTTATGCTTCTGCATAATTCAAACACTACAACTCTCAACAGGACATTACCCATTTTTCCCGTGCATTGATTTCCAACTAACCCACCATTACATAGGGCATCAATCAAGAATTTCAAAATCATCCCTCCAACATGAAACAAGCCAACAGAAATGGCAAAACAAGGTCTGCAATGAAACCCGCAACAACATAACATGGATCATCAAATTTGCACCCTCGATGCACATAGATCTAGTTGGAATCATACACTTCATACCATAATTAATCGAAAAGAAAGTAAAGAAACCAAGGAATTAATAACAAAAATGATAGGCTCACGAGATTAAGGAGGGAAAAAGGCAGTTCACTTACAAACTTGGAGAACTTTGTTATTATAAATGGACTAAAACAAGCAGGAGCTTCAGCTAAAAAATGTTCCACATAGTGGAGCAAGAAAAGGCCACAATCATATGAATTTTGCTGCTGCGGTAGCTGCACAAATATAAACTAAAAAGTCAGAAATACAGCTTATTCCCATCTAAGAGGGGGGGGGGGGGGAGAAGAAGACCAACTCAGCTATTATTTGTTAAAAAAACCAATGTGATGCTCAAATGTAACACCTCTTAGAATGAGACTAATTAATTAAAAATAAAAAACTGCATCTTCTGTTGGAATGCTCTGAATATAAGCCCCCAAAATGATTTCTTTATTCATCACCAAATTCAGATGTGCGTGCAAAAAATCTAAGGAAAGAGCAAAGTTTGGAGATACACTTGCAAAAAACTTTTGATCAGCATTACAAATTAAAAAAATCCTTCACAAGCTCATCTTTCTTAAAAATGATATTCTGGATTTATCTACAATTTTTTTGTCACAAGATGAAGATGAAAGAAAATTTCTAAAATCAGCTAAACTCCCAGAAAGCAACAAAACTTCCATACATGATATCACAACAGATATTCTCTGTATGCTAACAGTTCTTCTGTGCCAAACCACCATAATCATTTAACAGTAAATTTCTTGTCAGCCCAAACCTGCCTTTCCAACATACTTACTAATATAAAATTACACTTTGAAGAAGATATCAAAAATAAGCTGAGACAAAAAGCAATACCTCTAGTGAGATAAATCTCATACATAAGAATCTTTCGGAGACATCTTCAGATGTCTCCTTTTGCTTCTCTTTCCACTCCTCCAACAAGTAACTGTCATTTCAAATTAAAAACTCAGAGGTTAACAATTTTAAAAACCTTTTAAGTTAGTAAGATGAACACTGATAAGTAAAAACCATACAAGCAAAGGTGGAAAACATTTAAATATACAAATCCATCATTTAAAAGCATCTGATGGACGACTTTCCACAGTATTTGATTCAGTCAAAACAAACTAAACACATATCAGATGTGATATGTGGCAATCCACCTGATTGTTCAGGTAACTCACCCATCCTGGTCTAGTTCTAGTGAAATGGTTTTAGAACCTATCAGACAAGCATGGGTAGGTTTGGGGGTGAAAACTGTACATTTGATCAGGTTTCACACCATTCAGAATTGGAAGGACTGTACCCTAGCCATATTATGCAACCAATTTACAATCGTTTCGCCATTGGGTCTGAAATCACTCACCTCACCCTAAGAAGCACAGATACAGCTAAGGACACAGATACGCTACAATATGGACACATCGTCTATGACATTTCCCAGAAAAATAGGATACGGACACATGGTGAACACACTTTTATATCAAATTATATACTTATCACTATACATAGCATAATTATGGTATTACACATCATACAAATATCATAGCATAATTATGGTATTACACACAATACAAATATCGGTACTTTATGACACAAATCTTATGCATAGTGCTCTAGTCTATTTTTTAGACTAATCGATCATAACGATTAATAATCAATTTTTTATAGATAAAATATAGAAAGCATACATATATTGTAAGGATTGTCCACATTTTCTCATGTCCATTTCTTTAATAAAACTTATGCATCTTTTACTTTTACTATTTATTATCAAGTAAAATTTCGCATGATTCGTCTAAATCATTTTATAGCATTCGTGGCATAAGATAGTCATTTGTCAAAGTTTTCATGTTGGTTAACTATATGTCGGGCCATGTTTATTTACCGCAAGAAGTGTCGTACACTTGTCCAGAACTAAGATTTTATCTTTTAATTATGGCACAGCCAAAAAAGTATCGTGCCGGGCACAGATACATCATCTTGTGAGAGTGTCCATGCTTCTTAGACCTCGCATGTGGCTAGGGCAAGTGAGAAATAAACTTGCGATTTAAAAAGCTAAAATTATCCTCCTTGTGGACTGGCTTAAAGAATTAGAACGTAGCACTTATAGTTTCCATCAAATTTTGTGGCTAACCGTCCACAGTCATAATTTTGAATAACAAGAATTCAGAATGACACTATAACTCATCATTCAGAATGACACTATAACTCATCAATATTGGTCTAGAGAAGGAAAACAGATTAAAAGATCCAAAATGAGAATAGCAATTTCATATTTTTAAGCTAAACCAGCGACACTTCCACACTTCTATAATTTAGTTCAAACCACAAGAGTGTTGAGCATAGTTCTTTAAGCCACGGGGGCTTATAGACTGTGAATGCTAACCACATGATATAAAATGAAATTTATCCTACAATGATACGATCTAGTATTTTCATCCACAACTTCTGCCCATCAAGAAGCAGATTAATCTTTACAGAGAAACTTGATAAGTCATGCACGAGAAAAATTGTAATTGTTATGACTTCCTTAAATACATATCTATTTGTCCTGTTTAAATGGATGAATTAAACAGAAGTAGAAAAGAATAATAAAGTAAAAATTTGGAGAGAAGCTTCAGAATCAAAAAGATTTGAGATAACTAAAAATAAAACTGAATGCCCGGAATGTATGACACTAGATAGAGCATCATGGAAAAAAAAAAAAGATTCATCTAGGCGACCCGAAATGGTTGAAATAACTCTCCGTTCAGTTGAGTTGAGCTGAGTTGATAATTTCCTTACAAAGAAACATGAATGTCATACACGAGCACATTTGTAAATGCTGCAATGAATTATTTGGGTGGTTAATTTAATCATGATGGATATAAATTAATTTATTTAGGATTAGGGTAGCTTAGTCGTCTAAATAAGCCAGGTTTCAAGTCAGGTCATTGCATCCTCTTGTAATTGGTATATATTGTAGTGTAGGGGTTTAACTGGGGTATATATTTTAGTAAGTTGAAGAACTCAAGTCTTTGTTTTGTGACCAAAACTTGGGGACTGAGTTTCCTTGGCCCCCAAGATTCTCCTTCAGCCTTTACATATGTCTGCAGTAATAGAAAAGTCAATGAAGAACTCTCATTAGAAAAAAATCAACCCTCCCTCCCCCCCACCGGCGACTGGTTCATCCGGAGTACAGCGTATGATATTCATGCTGTTACCTCGCTGCAAATTGCATGTTTCTTTCTTCAGTATATGCAGAAATTATCATGGCAAGCTTAATCATTGATCCGGTCATTCATCAAGTCAATCACCACCACTCAGAGCTTTGGAATCCAAAGCTCTGGTCCGCATCATGTTGGCAATGACACCTTTTGGCCTCCAGATGATCTCCTCTAGGATCTGGCACTCAGGTTGTTCTATTGACCAATACGTCAGGGTGTGCATTTAAGAGGGCCATGAACACAGTGTATTGCTCTCCAACAATGGGACTAATTCTACTATAATCTCCATTGTGGCAATCTTTAAAGCTACTGCCCTATAATTTGATTGTGTTACCAATTATGGTTTTCTCACAGGGAATCTCTATTATGGTTTAGTTGGCAGCTAAGGTCACAAGGGTAATGTCTTGGCTATGCTCATTACGTACACAATGCATTGAAGCCTATTTGGGTTAAGTATAGGTCCAGGGACCTCCCCAAGGTTGATGTTTGAGGCACAGTAGTGGCGTAGCCCCTGGGTTATCCTGCGAGCTTTTATGGATTCCTGGGATTATGCAATTAGACTTATGGAAACACCTAATGTGGTCTCCTTTCATGGATTGTATCTTCACTATTACGAGTGTGAGAGAGAGAAAGATAGAGATCAAAGATGCCACTTATAGCCAGGAACAAGTGGTGGGTCTGCAATTATGTTATACATCAATGATCTAAGAGACCTGCCCCTAGGTTAGCATTCCCCAATTTATTAGTTATGTCTAGTCTACCACAGGTGCCAGGTGCTATTTAGTTCCAGCAAGCAGTTAGCTGTTCCCTTACACTCGGAATCCTACGGATTAGAGGACACCATAGGACATTGAATAATGACTTCCTTGAGAGAGTGTGGTTGGGGTAAGTGACAACACTACGTTGGATATTCTTCATATTTCGAAGTACAAAAATGCCATCTTGTTAAAAAGAAGTTGAAATTGTTTTATCTCATAAAAATCTTCAATTTGTTCCTGTACCTCTGCATGAGGCCTTTGAGGCCAGTATGGCTTCCTCTGATAGAATCCATATGCAATATGCAAGGTACTTTAAGTGACTTCTCTACATCTTCATCTGACAAATGACAGAATACAATGTGAGATGAAGATTGCCAGACAATTCATGAAATTACATATAGCAATCCAAAATGAACTTGCCTGGAAACTTCGTCACTTCCCCAGGATGACAAATTACTATCAGACTCCAGTGGTAACTGTCGTTAAAAACACAAACAAGTCATTTCAGAGCAATCCTTAATGGAGATGATCTTCCAGGAAGCAAAGGTTTGGTCTTCTAATTTCTTACTTGTAATTTACAGGAATGAAGACATAATCCTTGTCAAATAAATTCACTTTTCTTGTCCATTTACGAACACGCTGAAAAGCAGCCCTGCCTTCAAAAGCACTAGAAGGATCTTTGTCAAGGTCAGCCAGCTTCCGAAAGAAGAAACTGTTGAAAAAGTGGAACCTGTGCCTCTCTTCAGGTTGAATGTTATTCTTCAAATACCTGCCGTCAATTATGATGTTGATTGAATTGAAGCAATGCTGTGAATTATAAAATATAAACCACTAAAAAGGAAAAAATTAGAACCTATCAACCCTGAAAAGCAGGTGAATCAATCAACAATATTTAATTGCCATTAAAATAACATTGTGAAATTGACATAGACCATTCCGGACAGAAATAAACCAATACTATCTTTTACAAGACCAATCAAAGTTAATCATCTGTCATCTTTCAATTTTCCAGTTTCAATCCAGGTGATCATAATCAAAAAGGGTAGATGACCCATATCAAGAGGCAGAATTTCAACTTTTCTCTTTCTTCCATTTTCGATAGGTAGATTGAAAAACAGAATACTACAGAACAGAGATCTTAGTCTCCAATCTCCATGAATGTTGCTTTCTCCATGAGCAAATAATAAACAATTGGATTTTTAATGATGCCTGAGATAGGAATAAAACAAAACATGCAAACAAACTTACTTAATGTAGAAGTCAATAATAGTATCATTGATGAATGTGTCTGGCTCTAGTAGATCAACATCTCTCTTACTAATGGAAACAGCATCAGCATCCCCTTTTGGATAAATAACATCTTCAAAAGAATCAGTAAACCTGCAACATTTCCCTTAATCAGAATACATTATAAAAGAACAAAGCAAGAAATAGAAATACTTTGACAAAGAATTAGTGGTAAAATCTTGTGATCAATCTTTATGGAAATTTGAAGATCTGTTAACAGAAGCTAAACCCTCTGATTTCCACTAAAGTCAAATTTTACCACCACAGATAACTAACAACAGTGGGAGTAAACTAAAACAAGTCCACTAACAAAAGAGCAAAAACTCAGAAACAGAAGTACAAGAATCCAGAAATGAAACATATTCTCATGTAGCACTGGTGTGCAATCAACTTTTTTCACTGTAGTTATCAACAAGAATCCCTTATGATTAATATCCAAAAGCTCAAATAGAACAGAGATCGATCAATTTAATCTTGAAAGCAATCAGAAATTTTGCTCTGAAATTGTTGGAGTTAAAGCCAAAAGCATAGCAAAGTGGAACTCATCAATAAAGCTTTGGTGTCCAACTGTCCACCCTCAACCGAAATTCATAACAATTAACAGAGAATTCATTGTTTACAATTCAAAGGGAAGTCTTTCAACTGATCAACAAAAATGGAACAGTAATTATTTCATCCATATGTCTGACTGCATTTTTGCATACACGGTCAGAATATTGAAGCTTAAACCAGTTGATTAAGTTTGTAATCCTACTTTGCCAAATATCAGCCAAACCCAAACCCCAATTATCTTCAACTTACCTGTACATCACTTCAGACTAGCAGCCTTTGCAAATGTTTAATGATAAAAACGCTGGACTTCCACAAATCTCAGCAGAAGGCACAATATGGAAGTACATAACTGGAGTTCCATTGGTAGGTTATTAATGTAGTTTCTGTCTTTCATACAGAAGTCATTAGCATCTTTCAATACCAGCATTCACATCAACTAGAAAATTGCAACTAACCCTCAAAATCATCACAGTACGTACTATTTAGGAAGCAAATTGTGATAAGAGTGTTGCAAACAAGAAGTATAATCACAGGTAATGTAAACAATTAGCAAAAGTAGAAATTTATTAGAATACATTAGAAGTATCATTTTTTATCACTCTCCCAAGGTATACAATCCAAATGGTCACCTGATTAACCGAACCATTGCATAGAAATTTCATTATGTGACACAAATCGGCAAATTCATATTGAATGGGTTAGAAAGAAAGAAAATGCCTAACTAAATTCAGAACACTGAATCAAACAGATTATGTACATTGACACTTAAAAGCATCTCCAACAGCATAAAACAAAGAACAAAATATTTCTTTAACATACTTGGGCAGATAGGATTTTGGAGACCATCCGTCGCTTTGTCCAGGTACAGTCTCTCCATAACTTTCCAGGCCAGTGCTATAAGAAAATGACAAAGTTAAAACAAGAATAGCTAAAATTCATTGTTTTAAGTTTGAAAACAAGAATGCTACAATCATAAAATCTACATTATTGCAATCAAGGATCAAAATTTCGTTTCAGTGCATTGTTTCGGTCACCTAGGAAACGGAAACGTTTTGACGTGTGTCAGAAACGTTTCGAGTCTTTTAACCCATTTCAAAAACATTATAAAAAAAATTTAATAAAATAAAAAATTATTTTTTCAAAATATTGGTCAAAATAGACCAAAATATCTTGAAATTCCTTGAAACATTCTGAAATAATTTTGCAAATGCATTGAAATATAACAAAACATTTCGAAACATTATGGAACACCTCGACGCATTAAAATTTCGATTTCATCACTGATTTGTTTCGGTCTCCTTGGAAACGGAAATGTTTCGGATGTTTCGAACGTTTCGAAAGGATATTTTAATCCTTGATTGCAATAACAGAAAAAAGAGATTATCCAACAAAATTCCCACATTTTTTCAGACCAAGAACCAAAATATAAGAAAACAGGTGGTCAAAAATCATCCAACTCATGCGTAACTTAAAAGGGGGCCACGCCATGCACAACAATTAGCCACATCCAATTGTACAGTTAGAGATATCCAACCAGAACTCTGACTTTGATATACCCGATACTGCAACCAACAAGTCTCAATTGCAATGAAACAGGGGTTGTCCCTAACGGGGGCTCAAATTCTGACAGCTAAAGAAATCAAAAAAGGAGAAGAATGAAAACCATAAAGGAAACCACTCTTGTACTTTTTCCGTTTTATTAACTCTTTCTTTCCCCCTCAATTCATGATACAGGGCACTTAGTTTAAAGAATAGGCATATAACACTGCCTCAGCAGATAAGGTCAAGGGCAGGATAGGACAACCCCCTTCAGCTACAAGACAAAAAAAGGTAGTTCCCAACCATTTAAATCTGTAGCAAAGCCTCAAAGTTACTGGGCCAATGGCAAAGTCAGACACAGATCTAGCTACAGGAAGAAATTAGGGAAATTATAACAATAAATCACTTCATACTAAACCTCAAAGCTTGTCACAAATTTTAAGAACAATGGTAACATCCATGGTTTGAATATACATAAAAATAGCTATAACAAAAGAAAGATTTATCGTAGTGCAACGAAATAGAGAAATAAGTTCAGAATTAGAGTTCCGCTCCAGATAAACAGACTGTTAGTGTTCAACATATTGCACATAGACAAGGAGCTTAAATTTCGTAATTAATTAGCAAAAACACGGGATCCAATTTACAGACAGCAGAAGAAATTTTTATGAACACAAGGAAACTAGGCAATTTCAAGAACTCACTCAAGCACAACATTCCATAGCTCCTTGTATCTCACATTCAAAGATGTTATTGCTTCCCATTTGGCATACCAGTTGGAGTCAACAACTGCAAACTTCAACTCCTCGTGCTCTGCATGTGTTTAAAAAAGGCAGGAATTTTTTTTTAAGGAATTATATTCATAACAAATACAACCCACACTGACCAAATGATAAAGCAAGAGCCAAAACCCAAAGACAAATGGAGGTCCCTAGAAAAAGAAAGCAAAATTCAATACAAACACTAAATTAAATCACAATGGAGAAAATGCTAGGTTCACTGCACTTTAGTCAGAGGTTTATGTTGCGGAAATGGACCTTAATGTTAATCAACTATATCATCAATATGCATCACATCTTACTCATATCTTACATTCACGTAAGATAACAAGAAGCAACTGGGAAGATAGAGACATCACACAGTGTCAAGCTTACTACTTTTTACTGAAAAGTATTGGGTGACACGCACAAAATGTCAGTGGAATGCCCAAACAAATCATGAAAAAATCTAAGAAATAAATACAACAAAACCCATGAATCATATTTTTAAAACAAATCATTTAACAAATTAAATATACTAAAAAACTCAAAAAAAAATATTATGTTGGTCAACAGATTTCTAATTATTGATATCTATTGTGAATATGTATGTCACATTATACATTGGAAAAATGTTATAGATCAGTTAATGTAGTAAAACACATTAAATGAACCTTCATGAGATTAAATTGTCAATCACTGGCTTCTACAGTCTGAAGGGCAAGAGAGGCTTTCACTGATTTTATATCATTTGTTTAAAAACAATAAAACAAAACAACAATGAAAAACTCACGTGACTAAGTCTTTCTGAATTCTAATACCAGCGAGGAGGGGGCAATCACTTGCAGATTTCATAGTCGTGAGCCGTGATTGGAGCATAAGTCGCCCCTTGGTTTACGATGAGAGCATGAATTGAAGAGTGGGACTCTGAAATGGTGCACGACTGCTTCAAAAACCAGAAAAAGAAAACAAAGAAGAATCTGAACTCCAGACCTCTGTATTCACACCAGTGGCTTTAATTTTTGACAGGTTTGTTTATGGTTGCTTTCAATTTGTTGTTCTTTATATAAGGCATATGATTCTTCATGTGTTACAATAAAACTTGCTGGCCATCGTTCTCTCTCTCTCTCTCTCTCTCTCTCTCACACACACACACACACACACTCTCTCTCTCACACTCTCTTATTTTTTTTCCTTTTTTTTTTTTGGAATTTTCATGGTTTTATCTAATGTCGTGATTCTGTATCCAGTCATAACAGAGTCAAGTGAAACCCAGGACATATGTGTAAACGGTAGCTTCCTAGTCACATCGTACTTGGCCGATAGTTTCAACACTGCTGGAAACATTTAGTTTCTGAAGTTATCCCCCAATTATTTTTTCTCTCTATAAGAAAAAGAATACCATTAATCTCTCTAATATTACACCTAGGAAGTTGAATTCTCAACTTATAAAATTACAACAACAATCAAGATTTATCCAATTTTCATCTACTTTGATCCAATGATAAAAAATTCATCCAAAAAAAATATCATTTTCATTGCACAACTTCTAATGTCAAATAACTCGATCAACACAATCCCCAATGTCAAACAACCGACTAATCCACACCTACTTCTCTCCTCTCTCTCCCTTCTCTTTTATTTTTTCTCTGTTTACTTTATTTCTAAGTTACATAATTAAATAAAAAAGAAAAATAAATTATTTTTTAAAATATAAACGATGCATCAATGCTCGATTTTTTTTATTATTGAATGTCTTCAGACATGGATTATTACTAGTAATTATAGTAAAACTAGTACATCATCCGAGCAAGGTAAACAAATTGTCCAACGTGATAACAAATGTTCAAACAATACACAAAACAACTTAGAAACTTATGACCAATTCAGACGGCACGCGATGTTGTCCAACTCGCAAAATGCAAATATGTCGAAAATTCTCATAATCCTTGAAAACCAAACCCAAAACAATCTTAAAAAACATATCCAACCCATAATCCTTGCACCAACTCACTTTTATCCTAAAAAAACCTTGAAACCAGGTATATTTAGAATGTTGCAAGAATAAACACTTCAACATAACAGACTATGATTTTGGAACCGGTAGTCTAATATTAGGATGTAGGCAGTATTCCTTTTAAGCATTGATTACAAGTACATTCATTTTGACCATCATTAGTTGTGTGCCTTATTCCACACTTCTAGTGTGTTTACATATGGGCTCATCTCTGTTCAATTTATATTTAAATGCCTCCCTACATTGTGTAGACCCAATATTAAAAGCATACAAATTAACATCAGATGATTAATAAAACAGCACCACTATGATTAGATCAATGTTCCCAAGTATTTCGCTAGAAAAGCCAAACAAGAAGGGCTATGTGGTGGCTTATCATATGGTACAAATCCAAAATGGGAGGTTGGTTACCACTTCAGGTTGGTAACCCATGGGCAAGTTTGCATCTCCACCCACATAAAATGCCTCCAAAAGTAATTTTTAAAAGAAGCATCAGTTTCACATCAACACTCTGCCCCACCCCCACCCCAAAAAAACACACACAAAACAAAAAAGAAATAAGCAGGATAAACCAACCGGATGTGCCGTGTCCATTTTCAGCTAGCACCGCACCATTAGAAGTTAAATAGATTTTCACCCTGGCCACCCCAAACTGTACAGGAATCATAAAAGAAACAGTCACTTTTGAGCCCCCAAGCATCCAAGAGAAGGAATTATAGGACTCACTTTTCCAGACAGCTCAGATTCTATATAGCTGATATCATCAATTGCACACTGAAAGCTAAAGGTTTCTTGGTTTCCAAAGCCAACTGAACCCTCTATTTCGATGCAACTGCTGGAAAAAGTTAACACACAATTTGTATGATACATATCATGATATATGACATAATCAGGATTGAAAGCAACTGCATCTCCGTCACCCTGCAAATCACCAAGAAGGAAATTGTCACAATTCAAGGAAGAACTTTGATACAGACAGAGAGGTAGAAATGTCAAGGCTACTGATAAATGCATGCGTCAATGTTTCCACTTGAAAATGCGTATCTGCTAGCAAAAGGAAATGTATTTGGAAAATTGTATAGAGAGTTTTGAGGTCAATAGAACAGTGTCATTCAACACATTCAAAATTCAAAAAACAAGACACAAAGCCTATCCACATCAACAAAATACCCAAAAGCAGCGGAGTAACTGTGAACTTGTGATAATTCACTTCATTCTACATGGAAAGCCTCAGGAACTTCATTCTCTAAGCTGTGCCTTGTGATGTGAAACTTAAGCAGGTGGCAGGCCTTTCAAGGTCTCATGCCACCACTGTCTGGCTTGGGGCCACTTTGCAGAGGAAACCAGTCTGCAGATAGGTTGGGGACTGGAAGCCATGGCCAAACCTGCCCACTGCCCTTATCCGCAAGCACAATTCCATGATGTGGTGCGAAAATTGACCTATTTATTAGTTTACGCTTCAATCCAATGAACAAAGCAAACTATTTTATAAAAACAAAAAAGGTTTTGATGGCAACAGTTAGAAACTCTGATCCACTAATGCTTACAGATATTTGTGCCCAATGATTTTTCTTATTCCATCTCGCAAAACATTTTCTACAAATAAAGTATATAGCACCTTGAATAACGGCCAAGGAATGTTCAACTTTCTGTGAAAAAAGATACATTCTATCGATGACTACGCCAAACTGCAAAAAAGTGATCACCACTGATGAAGCAGATGCTGAGGGACAAAAAAATAAAAATAAAAATAAAAACGACAAAAGGTGGCAGACAGGGCAGAAAAAATGTGAATATGGATGTAAAGCCCTTAAAAGTGGATAACAAACCAAGAAATCAATGATAAAAAGCAGCAACTTTTCCTCTCATTACTCGTAGCAGGAGAAGACAGTAGCAACAATAGCATCACAGTCACCCACAAAAAAAAAAAAAACCCTCATAAAGATGCAGGTTTCACCCTCTTACAAAATTCGACAGAAACGGAAATGATAAGCCTAAAACAGTTTAAGGGGAGCATAAATGAAAAAATAGAACCAAGAATAAGTGGTCAAAAATAAAATTAGTGCATATGCAGCATCTCTCATTTTTCAAGTTAAATCCTGTATTGAATTTTATTTCTTTACGGTTGATGGTAAAAATACAATAAATCACTAAAGAGGACATGCTAGAAGCAATTACCATTTCCCAATGGCCAAAGCCATGATCTGATGATGCTCCATCCAAAGAATCTGAAATAATGTGGCAAGTTAAAGTAAGGAGATCAATGCAAGTCATATTAAAATTCAACAAAAACGAAAAAACAAGATGAAAATGAATTGCAAACACTCGGAGCTTACCATCATCTTCTGCATTATCAGATGAGGTTGATGGGGATCTCTCATTCAGGCTTCCATCAGCATCTGAGACCACACGAAATGAGTCATGCTGCACAGGTATAAGCCTACATGAGCATACCTACAACATCATTTTCTGGAATTTGAATACATTTCAGAAAAAAACATAGGGATTCATATACACTGAACGGAGACTCAAGAAGGTCGCAATTTAATTGGCTGTTGCCAGGTGAAGATGCTCCAAGGATTGAACTGCCTCCAAGCCGAAAACGTAAATTTTCAGGTTCGAGTTTATCTGTTCTGGATTCAGGGGATATTTTGGGACTTGTGCAACTTTCTTCAATAAGTTGCTTAGGACTACCAACATCAACATGTGATCCAACATCAAACCCGTACATTCTTTTAGGAGCTTCTCCAGCATCCAGCAGAGTATATGAAAGAGCAACGTCACAATTGTGATCACTGTTGACTACATCAACATCTGCACATTGTACATTGCCAATTTCGTTCGACGGAACGTTGGTTCCCTGGGCAACTGAAAACAATACCCATAACAATCAAAAAGAGGTAGAATAACATTTATGAAACTAAAGATTAGGAAAGTGATTAATATAACATTAATCATTTTTAACTCAACGAGAATTGAAAAAAGACACTAAAGTTTAAGCATTTCTTTGCAACCAGTTCATATATCACTATAAGGCATCTCAAAATTTAATAGCCACAATATATATATACACACAACACAAACACACACATTTCCATATCAGCCACAAGTCATAGACATGCTGTCAAAATTGCCCTTGGTTGAGTAGGATATCAAGCATTCTAAACGCAGGCATATTCGAAAAGAAAAAAAATAGATCAAGGCCTGAAACAGACAGCCTGCAAAATATTGCACCAAACTCTATTCATCAAGAATTTCATAAGACTATGGAAGGACAACATAGAATGTTAGTTTGGAATGAAATAAACTTTCCTCTTACCTAATGACCTTTGAATCATGGTTTAAGATCGTGGTATTGGCTATCGACTCGCGGGGTAGTAAGAAACATTGGTCGCAGCGTCGCTATATCGGCCGGTCGATAAGCATAAAATGCTAGTTAGAAGGCCCAAAGAATTCTAAAAAATTGCGACCGAAGATAGTAAGTGGCACAACGAAGTAGTTTTTAGTGCAAAGCCCACTCCTCAACAAATCCGAATACTGTTTGCAACAGAGAAGAAGAGAAGTGAAGAAGAAGAAGAGGGAGAGGAAGAAAACTGTTCACAATGACTTCAATTTGCAAGTTTTCCTTCAATTTCTTTTTCTTCTTCTTCTTCTTCTTCTTCTTGGGTTTTAACTGATTTCTACAATTCAATCTGAATCGGTTATGAGTTTATCCGAGTTCAAACCCGAGTTGCACCAATTCAACCAATTTGTCTCCGATTTAAGGCCCATTCAAGTGAAAATCACCAATTTGGCATATAGTGTATCGTTCTCGGTTCGGTAGGGATCGAGTCAGATATCGGACCATACTTTGATCCCTGCTTTGAATGCTAGTCCTATTTGTAAGGAAAAAGAAGTCCCACAATGAACCAGTTGACCAGGGAGTCAAATTAATAAACAGCACAAAAAACCTCAACTGTCTGTTTGCTTAAACGAGTGCAAAGTAAGAATACTGGAGATCTTAAACAGGGTAAATAGTAGCCAAAAGAATTTAGAGAAAATATACTACAAACTTTTTAGAAAAAGGATGATTTCCACCATGTGACATAGATAATTTCCACCAGTTATAGATGTGTATGACCATCTCAGATTTCTATGTCAGCACTCATTAGCACATTTCCTACCGTATAGAAACAATTGGCCAATGAAGGTGTAATGACCAATTGGGCCAGCAAAGCTAAAATAGAATCCATTCACAACTTACTGGCTAATATGATACAACTAATTGACCAATAACAAAAGACCGAGTAATAAACTATTAAACTATCTTGGAGAGACACACAATTGGGCTGTATATTCATTAGTTGTCCCTTGCTCATATAAACATAAAATAAGCTCTCAAGCAACTAACCATATTTGTGTTTCTTAGTGTTAACAAAGGACGGCTCTCAAGCTCTCAACCAAAATATGCAAAGTTCTACTGTACAAAGGAACAGAACCGGTCTAATGAATAACGCAACGCTGTGGCATAAACACACAAATTTATTCATAAATAAGTAGAATGGATTCACGTGGCCAATTTCTCTCCATGTCGCCCAATAGAATTGAAAAACTATAAAAGATACTCGAAACAGAGCAACAAAATCTACTCTTTTCTACCTGTGTAGTAAAGGTAACAAGAATTTGAAGATTATAAAGAACCTCCTCTGATATCCAACAAAACCAGTCCTAACTTTTCTCGAGTACAACAAAAACTGCAAAGCACGTGTACCACAGGTGACACCAGGAAGAATGGGCAAAAGGTTATATAATGTCCTCTTATTTCCTCCCTGCAAGAAGGGAAAAAAACTTCTGGAGACTAAGCAGAATCTGCCCTACATATCAACCTCCAGGAAACAAAACTTTTTAGGATGTATCCGTGAAGCATGAATGCATAATCAGGATTTCTATTTCTACTTAACTAAATTTAATCAAAACACCCAATAGGAACTAGTTTTGTGGATGAACAATCAGTCCATACACCACTACCATAAACATAATGAGAAACGAACCCAGTTTCTATTATCTAATGAAGATGTGAGAAATCAACCGCATATGAATTCAACATTCCCATTTTAGCTACTACAAATCCTAGGAATATCGTAATACACACAAGGAACATCACTTCAACATGAAAACTTCGGTTCCACAGAACAATGACCAAACAAACCCTAACTAAATTCAACATATGCATTACAGTAGACCCATACAAGCACACAAAGCAGAAAACTTACCGGTTTCGAGGAATTTGCACTTATCGATTGAATCAGGGTTTAGGAATTTGCTCGAATACCTATCAGCGTTCTTTTCCGAGACCTCGTCGTCCCCTTTGAAGTCAAAAACATCGAAACCTTTACAAGAACTCTTCATAGTAAATATGCGTGAATATATAATAAAAAAATACTCCCGAACAATTAAACAGATCAAAGACCGAAAGATTCAATGATTGAGATCATTGAGCGATCCAATTAGGGTTTTGAATGAGTGATCATCTGGTCGTACAGAAATTAGAGGAGATGATTCAAGGTTTTAGATAGAGAGAGACAGAGAGAGAGTATTACAGGTTTCGGACAGTGACTACTAAAGGGATCGAAAGAGAAGGAATTTGAAGCGACGACTGAGAGAGAGAGAGATCGTGGCTTGGTTGTAGCTTTGGGGACGAAGAAAACCAATAAGAATAAAGCACGCAAATTGTGTTTCGGAAAAATGCTTAGGTGGAAAAAAAAGCTCCACGTGTGACAACTAAGTATGACCTTTTGCCACCTTAGCCCCTTCCACTGCAAACGTCTGACTAATTTCCACACAAAATAACAAAAATATATATATAAATAATATTTTTATTCTCTAAAATATATATTTTTTGTCGGTTTAATTCTTATTGTATCAATTTTATCAATTTAATTTCTAAAATATTCAATTCATGTTATTTTAGTGTCTACGTAAATAAACTGTTAAATTTTTTAACTGAATAATCAAGAGTTTAGCACGTTATATTGTTTAAAAATTTGACATATGGTCACTTTTGTTAAAAAAAAAAGTTAATCATCAAAGTTATGCCACATCACTTGGGATAAAAAATTATATGAGAACACTTGATTAGCATAGTATTATTGTTTTTCTTAATGCCAACATGGTGTAATAGTTATTATATTTAATATGGGTTGAATTAATATTTGATATTTACAAGATATTAAATATATTTTTTATGGATATTAGCATGAACACACTACGAATTACAATAACATGACATAAAAATAACAACACAAGAATAGCATCATAAGACACGAAACAAAACGAATTGACGTCCCTTGTATGAATGTGAGCACGAAGACTTAAAAAAGGTTAACACGCGTTGAGTTAGACAAAAAAATAAGGTAGCCCTAGTTATGACATGCGTAGTTTTAAAAATTGGGTCGGACATCACTTGAGAAATAGATCGGGTCAATTAATTATTGGTTCAATTGTTGGGTTATTGGTCGAATCATTAATATAATAAATAGATTAAAAAATTACAATAATTATGAACTAGCATGCTTAATAATCTATATTAAATCAAATAAAAATCTCCCAAAATCATCAAACATATATCGAGAACATTCAATTTCCCATAGTAACTTTTAAATTTAAACTAAGGTACAAGGCAATAAACCCAACGAATGCTTAGATGATCTAAGATACAAGAGCATCTAAAGGGGGAGCTAAAATAAAGAACTTCAAAATTTAACTATTTCATCCTAAAATTCCACTCCAACAGAACATCTCTAGAGTATCCAAAATAATATTTTATTACAGTAAAACTCTATATTTAGAATGTCCCAATAACAACATGCATAAGTACTTTATAATATTTTTTCTCCCTTCATTTCCTTTCAACCAATCTCACTCTCTCCTCCCAAAAAAATTAATACAAAAAGAATAAAAAATGAAAATTAAAGGAAATAATTAAAAATATATAAAATAATGTTAGATATAAATAACATTTTATAAATACCTAAATTATATTGAGCAGCTAGATTTTGAATTTTAAGTTACAATAGACCCACAAAATAAAAGATAGAATAGAAATTATAATTTTTTATTAAAATAAAATAATATTTTTAACAATTATATTAATAAATATCAACGACAAAAAATTATGTATATGTAGTACACATGTACAAACATCAAGAAATGTACAAGCAATATTCTAAATGTGAGAAAGTCTAAATGATTAAAAAGTAACAAACATAAGAAAGTCTAAGTATAATTTACCCAACTAATTTTAAACGACAAACTAACCGCTATTAACTTTATATACACATTGATACAAATTTATATTTTTGAGAGTAAAAATTAAATTTTTTATCTTTGAGAGTGCAACATGTGATTAACCCAACATGACAAGTTACTCAAAGAGTCATTAATGTACAACAAGGTAGCCATTCATGTGTCTCGAAGCTCCTTGTCCTAAGAAATTACATAATTATCTAGGCTTGAAGCTAAACATAACGATTAGCACCATTAAGCTGGCTCTTTTGGCTTTCTTCATCAACTACATGTTCCATTAACATTACAATACCAGTAGAACTCCCACAGTCTCTACCATCTTCTTCCAGTTTAGCTTAGTTGAAGGGTAGCCTGAGGAGGGAAAACAAACATAGTAAAAAGAGGAAAATATTGCCCAAAATTGAATTATTTTTAAAGATTAGCATATAATAGAACAGTCGCAACACTAATATTTGAGCAGTTACCATACATGAAGTAAATTCTAACTTTGACATGAAGATTGAATCGTTCAACGATGGACTTTTTCATCACACATATACAGGTTTGCGTCTTTATTATTTTTTTGGAAGCAGCAGTGCACTAATATAAATGCTAAGCAAACTTCACTAAAGCCACCTAAGAAAACAGCCTGAACATGATCCTAGGAATCTAAAAAAAAGTTCAAACTCAACTTGTTTATAAAATGAATAAATCCAAGTCAGGCCGGGGCGAACCCAAATAGTTCGACAATTTTTTATATAAATGAACCAAACTTTACAAGTTAAAACCGAACCATTTAGGCTATTTATTTAAGCAAGCCTAAAATGAACCCGGGTAGAACCCTAAAAATATCCTCAAGGTCTAGTATAGAAAAAAACTCAAATTTGGTTGAGTTAACTTTTAGGTAGGCAAGGGGGTCATGGGAGAAAATGCAAATCAATAAATAGATTAGTCTACTAAAGTTAACAATCTCTTTCTTCATCGGTTGATTTATTTATAGTAATCAATTTCCCACGAAATGCAATTTTCAAACGTAATTCCCTGTTGGAAAATACTATTTGAACCTAATTTGGAGACCTTATTTAGGAACCTAATGATATATAACCATTGGATTAGTTGTGGACTCTATCTAATATTGGAACTCACAACCAATCCAATGGTTGCATTGAAACTACATCATTAAATCCCTAAATAAGGTCCACAAATAAGTTCCTATAGCATTGCTCTTCCCCGTTTTACTGTGGTTTCAAAGTCATTCAATCAACCATAGTTTCTATTCTTAGTTTTAAATTGCGTAATCAAGGTTTTCTAGCACCCTTTTTAACCCCTTTTTTTTTAATTTAATAGAAAGTACAATAGATTGAAAAATGAGTTCAAAATTAATGAGGTTTGAAAACCACACTAGTCTTTGTTAAAAACCTCTGTGCATGTAAT
>CM042193.1:5664494-5693234 GCA_023539305.1 Ilex asprella
CACCCAAGGTTCAGTCTATATGTTTATGGACTGGCCATTCCCCAAAATGTAACAAGCACATTGTTCAATGATGGATCTACAATCTAATATTTGCTTCCAGATTTGGGAATCATGTGGTTGCATACAAGTGTAGAAAAATGAACTTTTGGAGGAGTATTTCCTTCTAAGCTGAGTTGTCCATAGTTTGCTTGTGTTAGAGATTAATTGCCATCCCAGCTTGGCCATTAATGCTCTGTTTATACCAGAAGTCCTTCTAAACCCTAGTCCTTTAATTTCCTTTGGTAAACATAATGAATCCCAAGATTTCATATTTAGAGCATGTTTCTCATCTGTGTGTCCCCACAAAAAATTCTTGATTGTTCTATCCTTCTTGTTGCAAATGTTTTGTGTCAGTAGAAAAGACTGCATGACATAAATGGGCATTGCAAGAACAATTGCCTTTATTAAAGTTGCTCTCCTTGCATAGGAGAGTAATTTGACTTTCCAACCCTGCAGCTTCATCTCAAGTTTTTGCAGAACTAGGTGGAAAGAGCTTGTTCTGGATCTATTGATGAAGAGAGGTAGTCTCAGGTAAGTTGTTTGTTGAGGTCCTTTCCTTATCCTTAGAATCTACTGATAGGTCTAATTAATCTCTTGTCCAGACCATTGAGCATATGTTAAGAGACAGTGCTTGATAGTTGTAGCTTCCTTTGTGGTTGCTTTTGCAAAGATGGGGAGGCCATTTGCAAACATGAGATGGCTGATAGGTTCACAGCTCTTGGAGACTTTGATGCCTTGAGATCCCCCAATAATGCTTCTCTGTGTAGCAATCTAAACAGAATTTCAGTGCAAATAACAAAGAGTGAGGGTGAGAGGGGGTCACCCTGTCTAAGACTCCTTTGCGCATGAAAGTTTCCAAAAGAGCCTCCATTAATCAAAACTGAGAAAGAGGTTTTGGAGATGCATTGTTTAATCAAGTTGGTAAATTCAAGTGGAAATCCAAGAAGTTTAAGGACATGCAAAAGGAAATACCATTCAACTTTGTCAAAAGCTTTGGCAGTGTCGATTTTGATCATCATCAAAGCCCCTTTCCCTTTTTTCCTTTTGAATTGGTGTACCAGTTCTTGGGCCAGAATGGTGTTCTCTGCTACACCTCTACCTCTACCTCTACCTGGGATAAATACAGTTTGGTTTGGAGAAACGATTGGGTTTACGTAAGGTCTAGTCCTATTGGTAATGATTTTATAGGCCACATTACACAAGTTAATTGGCCTATACTGATGAACTGTGTCGGCTTTGGTGGATTTGGATATGAGACAAATATTGGTTCTATTAAGTTCAGTTAACATGTGACCTCCAACAAAAAAAACTCTGATCATATCAACGATATCCCTTCTTGTGATATGCAAATATGTTTTAAAAAAAATGGCAGACATAACATCAGGTCCAGGGGCCTTGGTAGAAGACATTGCAAAAAGAGTGGTTTTGATCTCTTCTGGTGAGGGGATAGCACAACGTTCAAGATACTGATCAGGGGTGACTACATGTGCTATGAGGTCTTCCAGCTGTGGGGGAAATTGGGGATTGGATATAGTGAAAAAAGTTTGAAAATAGTACAGAGACTGATTACCAATGGATTCATTTTCTGTCGACCATGTTCCATCTGGGAGCTTCAAGCAATCAATTGAATTCATTCTGCCTCTAATAATTGTGGTTGTGTGGAAGAATTTAGTATGCACATTCCTTTCTTTCATCCACTGAATTATTGATCGTTGTTTCCACATCTCATCCGTCCTTCTAAGTTGTTCATTTAGGTCATGTTGTCAGATTTTTTTTCTCCAGTATATGATCTTTAGTTGGTTCAGCTTGCTGCAGTTGATCAATTCTTCTCCTTAGCTCCTTTGCTTTCTGGATGCACTTTCCAAATTGTTGTCTATTCTAGTACTTCAACGCCACTTTAGTTGCTTGTAGCTTCCTGCAGAATTTGTATGCAACTGATCATCTCCTGTTAGTTTTCCATGAGCTTTTGACCACATGATGGCTACTAGAGACCCTTATCCACATCTTCTCAAATTTGAAAGGTTTATAAAAAAATTGAGGATTTCCAGATGTATTCAAGAGGAGGGGTGAGTGATCAGAAGAAATGACTGGTAAGTGTTGGATGGCTACACGAGGAAAAAACACCCTCCATCCCATAGTAAATATCTTAGTTCCAGTATGGGTGACCGATTTTTGACTGAATCGAAAAAATAAATTAGTTGAGGTGCGCATAAATTGAATCGGATACCCCTAATTGTCAAACAAAAATAATAATACTAATGATACAAAAAATTAGATAAGGTTAAGCTCGGACCTCTCAATTCATGATCATCAGATAGGGGTGTGCAGGTCGGGAATAATCACTGACGTGACCCTTGTGCACATGGTGACATCGACAATTCGCACCTTCCAAAAAGTCAAGTCATGTCTAGGGAATGAGAATATAACCCCTAATGGCCAAATGTTTTGGTACAAGGATCGTAACAGTCCCAAAAGGATCAAGTTGATTGCGCAAGGATTGCATCGATTACGGGAGAATTGTCGAGATCACGCAAGACAACTTTATATTATAAATAAAGATAAAATCTCTTACATTGTGATCAAGTAAGCATCTGTGATATTACTGTGTGTAATTATGTAATCTCCTTCCCTAAAATAATAGAAAACTCCCAATGAACAAGAAACTTCATTAGAATGGATTAATCAAAGCTTTCGAGCTAGCGAATCACTATAAATTATCTGCGTACTAGTCTTTGCTCATAGCTAATTAACCCCAAAATCCACTGTTCAAATCCCAAGAGCCTAGAAATTCTGACTGAATATCCCAATAAATCCCATCAGCATTCTTAATAAGATCCCAAAATCGTTCACCTCTACTTAGCCATAAAGAACACACAAATCAAAAACTATGGAGATATAATATTAAAAATAACAATAATTTTATGTTTGAATATACTCTATAATATTATAAATTAAATATTAATTATATAATATTTATATTCTAAATAAGTATTTATTTTTTTTCTTCTCTTTAGTTATGTAATTTAAAATTAAAAAAAAAGGCATGGGTAAGTTAATGAAATTTTTTGGCATTGAAGTATTAATGTCATTTTTTTACAAATAAAACCGTAAGTATCTCATATTTTCTCAACCAAATATGCAAAACATAGGTCCCCATTGATTAAAAATTTACTTAATCTAATAAACCAGAATAAAATCATTCCCTTATACAACGAGTCATCTAATACACCTAGAAGTGAAAAATTAAAATAAGAATCATTAATTTTCTCATCATAGTACCAAATCAGGTTTTTTTTATTCAATATTTTATGATACCAACACCAAAATCTGCAAAGAGAATAAGTCCACAACGCAATAGGAGAGCAGTTGACCTAAATAGCAGAGTGATTGACCTGCTGGCAGCAGTCCAAGTCAGTTCCAACATTGACCAGCTCGGTCACAATTGAAACCAGCTCCATCACAACTGAAACCAACTCAGCTCAGTCAGTAAAAAGAGAACGGACGAAAGGAAAATTACTGCATTAGATCTTATCCAGTAATAAGTCATCTGTAAGGGTATCACCCTCTATCATATAGACTAACCTGTGTCATAGTGACCAATAAATTAGATGGCCAGTGGATATCTCTTCCATAACAAGTGTTCACTTATATGGCAGGGAGGAGACGATTCTCAACCGATATGAAATGAAAGGTAAAGGCTATTGATCGTTACCGCCCATGTCACGTTATTAATTTCTAAAATGTGACGATACGCTTATAAGAAATATTTTCTTTTCAAAATCCAAATAAATATTTTACCATGACGGTGCAACTAATTTGTCCAAGTGTCATTCAAATTGATGGCCGATACCAAAAATTTTGCTAGTCTCTTGGTTAAAATAAATTGTCTTTAGAGCTCATTCATTGCCTTAGTACACCAACTATCTTCATGATGGTCTTGGAGGTACATGGTTCGAGCTGCTATAAATTAGATGACCATATATGCACGGTGTTAATCAAGCTGAGTTTTTTGAATTTGAGTCTAATTTTATCAAACTTGTTTTTTTTTTTAAAGTCTACAAAATTGTTTAAACTCGACTTGTTTAAAAGATAAGTTCAGCTCGATTACTCGAGTCCGCAATCAAATCCGAATAATTTGACTATTTGACATATAAACGAGTTAAGTTTTACGAGCTCGTATTGAGCTTTTTATGCTCTTTTTTTTTTAACGAGAAAAGTTTCTTTTCTTCCGAAGAAAAACGGGATGAAGTTAAAATCTGCAATTACATGCTGGTGGAAGTAAACTCTTATTACTTATTATTGACCACCTACCTATTTATATTAATAATAAAAGTATCTTAATGTGAAAAAAAAAATTATTCACTATTTTATCCTTATAAATAATTATAAAAGTCATTCTATCATTGCATAGTTAATATCTAAATTATCATCATATCCTTATATATTTAAATGTCTAAATTATTCTCTAACATATTCATAATTTTATAATACAATTTGAACAATAAGGATTTTTTAATAAGCTTGATATTTAATTTAAACATACATATACTCAATAATTTTTATTAATTTTTTATATATAAAAATTATTCACGTGCAAACTAGTTTACCCAAAAAAATCTATCGCCACCAAAATTATTTAATGGAGTCAAGTACATTGAAGCGATCGAGGAGGCACTTTACACTCATTTTGCTCTTCTCTTTTCTTTGGAGAAGTAAGCGTAGCAGCGTCGTGTACAGTAATAATATGATTAATGTTTTCAAAGGTCCCACATATTGTCATGGGTTGTCTTTGACTAGGAAAATATAGAGACGAGTGAAATCAGAGACCAAGAAAGCAGAGAAAAAATAAATTTTGAACAATAATTATTATTTAAATTTAATTTATTGATCAAATAAAATCATTATTATTAGATTGATGGTGGGTCTTCCATAGTATTAATCGAGATTCATTATCAATTCAATAATTGTGATTTATTAAGTCAAAAAATTAGGCTTAAATAACATTTTTTCATTCTCAATTAAACTCTTTCCTGATCCGATCAAATGCAACAAATAAAAGGCCAACGAATGTATTATAAATATATCACTTGCAATATCAAATTTTTTTTTTTGGACTATCCGGTATCCGAAAGTCACTTTGAGCTCCGACTAATTCGGATTCGAGTTGGGTAAAACCACAAGGACGACAAAACCCTTCCTACTGAACACATCCTAAGGCTCGAACTCGAGACATTGGTTAAACTAGAACAGTTCCTTACCAACTGATCTAACGCTCGGTAGTACTTACAATATCATTCAGTCGAATATTAAGTTTCAATAGTTAGGACCTACTATTAATTTAAGTGAGTATGATCCGTCATGTCACCAAGTAACACTAAATTAAATACACAAAATTCTCTTTTTTTTAGGACTACGTCGGTTGACATGTTATCTATAATTTATAATATAAAATAAGACAAATTTTAATAAATTTATTCGACAGTTTAAAATAGATTTATTCAACGGTCACCAATAATCCCTGCATAACCATTTACTATCATTCACATCAACACAAACGAAAACAATTTTTAGTTTTGGGCTGCCCAAGGGTTGGTCCGCCATAAAGCCCAGATTTTGAGTCTCCTTTAAAAGTATTGTCCTCCTCCAAGGCCACCATTTTGGGCCTCACCTGTAAGGCCTGTCGCGTTCAAGTTTGTAGAGCCCTCAATGTGTAGAAAGAAGAATATTCTTCTAGCAGTGAGTAATGAATTAGCGATTGTTCTAATGACGGTAATTGTAAATGAGTAATGCTACACTGATCAAATTTTGGGATTAAATTTAGAGCCCAAATGACATGGCAGCACATGATTTGAAATTTTTATTGGGACCCAAATGACATGACACCAAATAAATGAGCCCAACTCAGTTGCCATGTCATTTGGGCTTCAAATTTGGTCCCAAAATTTGGTCAGTGTAGCATTACTCATTGTAAATTCGAACTTTGTCGTCCTTCTTTCCTCTAATAGTGTTTGTCCCAAAAATAAAAAATAATTTAATAGTAAATGATCATTCTGTTTTTTGGTATTCAAAATAAACCTCTTTCTTTTAAGTGAAAAAAGGTGTAATCGGTGTAACGAATATTTATTACATAATTATCGAACGATTGATTTAGTGGGTAAAAATTTAAATTATTTTATTTTACGCTTAAATTCGAGTCTCCTTAGCTATGACAATTCGTAATGCTTGCCCTACTCCTAGACAAGTGAGGTAGTCGCCTAAGACCCCATTCGCGTATGTTTTATAAAATTATATTAATAAATTTTAACAAAATAAAATTTAAGAGATATTTTGTAAAGAATATCAAAAATATTTTTAAAATGTTGTTCTTTAAGTTATAAATATATGTCCATTCAAAAAGTAAAAAAAAAAAAAAAATTGCATCATATTCTTGTACAAAAATTACAAGACTACGCTTTATTTTATATGAATTTATAATAACTCTGACCTGTTTATTTAATTTTATTTTCTTGAACTATTTTTTGAGTTAAGTTAATTTTAATATAATCAATTATATAATGTGTTTGTTTTACAAATTCTTTTTCACTTGAAATATATATACATTTTTAAATATTTAAAATTTTAAAATACAAATAAATAAATTATTCATCTAAAAATAATTTAGGACCCCATCTAAAATTTTTGGCTAGAATGTCAAATATTCTTTCAGCCTGACAACTTGGTAGAGTTAAACTTATTAGGGTAAATTATACTCACACTCCCTTACATTTGATTTTATTACACGGACACCCCTCACATTTTAAAAATTACACTAGACCTCAATAGTTAGACGAAATTAACTCTCCTAATAAAAAGACAACTTTGTCCCTCAGTTTAACACAAACCTAAATCTCAATTCCTCTTTCACTCTCTCTCTCTCTCTCTCGCTCCCACTAGCAAACACAAACTCAAACCTCAATCCCTCTTTTGACTCTCTCTTTTTCTTTGTCTCGCTCCCACTAGCAAACACAAATCCAAACCTCAATCCCTCTTTGACTCTCTCCCACCAATGATCCCAATCATCAGTCTTCTCTTTCCCTCAGCCCATCTCTATGTATGCATGTGTGTATATATCTGTATATATATACACAAAGGCAGAGAGAGAGAGAGAGAGGTGGTGATGACGATTGATGGTGGATAATGGTGCATTTAAAGGCCAAAATTGCAGAAGATTGCTAGCCCTTCCCCCATCACCGTAACACCCTTCAGTTGTCACCCCATACAAATTTAAGAAATCAAAAGGATCTAATGTGAAGATATGAGAAATCAAAAGGATCCGAACCTTAAAAAAATTGCTTAGATGATTTTGGGGGGCTTTTGGAGTTTGATTTTACCAGTAGTTGTTGGGTTTGTGTGTGTGGTGTGGTTGGGGAGTTGGAAATAGAAATGTATGAGAAGAATGTGGGGGGGTTGCTTGACTGTGATGATTGTGTGTGTGTTTTGTCGTTGTGGAGGAGAAATAAAGATGGTAGTGTAATGTTCTCTGTATCTGTTCTCCCTCTCCCATTCTCTCTTTCTCTCTGTTGGTGATGTTTGGATGTGTTAGGTGACAGATGTACTATTGCAGTGGTTAGGTTTAGGCACTGGTGATGGTGGGTGAACTGGTGGTAAGAGTAAAAATTTATGTAATTAGATAAATAATAAATAAAAATAAATTTAATATGAGATAATTGGATTAGGTAATTATTAAGGTTTTAAAAAGATGATTACTTTTTAAATTACCAAATATTATTTAATAAACAAAAAAAATTAATATTTTATTTATTAATGTAATGTATTTAGAAATTAAACATATAAGTGTTAAATTTTAATATATGTATATATATATATATATATATATATATTAAAAAAATAAATGAGAAATTGGATAAATTTGAAGGGTATTTTTGATATTTTGAGAACTATGATTAATGACCTCAGCTTTGACTATTAACAAATTTAACGTGTGTTAGTTAGAGAAAGTGTGACTGTTACAAGTTTTAAATATCAAGGGAGTTCGTGTTATTTCTAAAATATGAGAAAGCTTTCATGTAATAAAACTAAATCTCAAAGAGTGTGGGTATAATTTACCCAACTTATTAAGTAAGACTTTAGTTTGGACTCGACATAAGTGCAATGTGGTCTCCCGTCAATAGATTTGTATCTATCTATTTTATGCACTAAAAATAAAAGAAAAATATTTACTACATTTACAGCAATCAAACAAATGCTCAGTGCTCTAAAACCCAAACACTGCTTTCTTTTATCCTTCTTCCTCATTTCAGACACAAATCCGAAATCAAAGCAAAAGAAAATGGAACACCCCCACAACACCAGCAGAGCCGAAGCTGAACGCTTGCTCGGAATCTCCGAGAAGCTCTTACTCAACAGAGATCTCAACGGCTCAAGAGAGTTCGCACTCTTAGCCCAAGAAGCCGAACCCTTACTGGACGGCTCAGATCAGATCTTGGCCGTTACCCAGGTCCTTCTCGCCGCCGATAAGCGGATCAACAACCACCACGACTGGTACGCTATACTCCAACTCGATCGCCGTTCCGACGACCTCGAACTCATCAAGAAACAGTTCCGGCGACTGGCTTTTCTTCTACATCCGGACAAAAACAGGTACGCTTTCTCTGACACTGCGTTTAAGCTGGTCGCCGATGCTTGGGCTGCGTTGTCGGACTCGAAAAAGAAGTTTCTGTTTGATAATGAGTTGGGTCTGTACTCGAAGATCGATCTGGTTGCGACGAAGAAGCAGAGAGAATTTCAAAAGCAACAACAACCACCCCCACCAAAACAGCGTCAAAACGATCAGGATCATCGGAAATTTCCGGTGAGACGGGACTCGCCGCCGGCCAGTACTGGCGGGGAGAAGGAAACGTCGAGTTTTTGGACGGCGTGTCCGTACTGTTACAACTTGTATGAGTATCCTAAGGATTACGATGGGTGTTGTTTGAGGTGTCAGAACTGTGAGAGGGCTTTTTCGGCGGTGGCTATTCCGGAGATGCCACCATTGGTGCCGGGGAAGGAAGCGTATAATTGCTGTTGGGGATTTTTTCCGATGGGGTTTACTGTTTCGGGGTCGGAGGCTGGGAAAAGTGGGGGGTTTCCAGTTTGGGTGCCTCCCACGTTTTCTACAGGTGGGACGGCGACGACGGAGCCAGCGGTAGCGCCGAGTGGTGGAAACGGCGGTGGGTTTGTGAATGTGGCGGAAGTGAATGTGACTCCGGCTGGTACCATGGCTAAGAAGAAGAGAGGTAGGCCTAGGAAGATTGTGCAGGTGTAATTTGGGTTTTTGGGGGGCCCAATGGGTTGAAATGGTGTGATTACGTCGTCGTTTTGAGAACAAAAATGTCTCCACCCCTTGCTGGTAGCATTTTGGAAAGTGAAGTTGATATGGGTTTGGGAAGTTTTTAGGAATGGTCATAGTTTGTTTGTTTATATGTAGTGTATGTAGGGCTTAGATGTTTGAAGAATGTAGATTTGCCTTGTCACTGACTGCTTCAGTGATGAACTGTTTAACTTATAATCCAGCAGGAATATGATTTTGGCAAGAATTAGATGACTGGTCCCTAGTTATATTGAGCAGAGCTTACTGATTTTTACAAAATCGAATGACTCAAAATTTCAAGTGATAAAAAGAACGAGGTAAATTCAGACGTCATAAATTCGAATCTTGACAATTTTTTGGATTAGGTTACGAAAGATTTATCCCTTACGAATTCTTTAGGCCTAGTATTGGTGGTCTGCCTTTGACTAGATGAAGGAGAAAATTAGTCGAGGTGTATAAAAACTGACCTAATCGCACTGATTGTTGATAAAAGAATACCACACCTTTTGCAAGCATAATATTAGCTTGCTAGTGAGGTAGCTATAACCTGCATCACACTCCTCTAATTTCTTTCTATTTTCCTTCCATGTCTGATATGTCACTTTCTGCACTTAGTAGTGTGAGGTAGACCATAACAAACCAAGCCACATCAAAGGTGATCGATAATCTACAATGTTGTTTTCAGTTCCATGCGCTGCATCGGACGACAAGGTTATAAGAGGTCTTTTTTCAAGCCTTGGTATTGCCATAGCAAATGGTTTATGGGGTGAAGTTACAAATATCGTTATCATGGCTGAAAACAGAACACACCATCAACAGACATGCTAGGAATTTCTTCAAACACATAGCAATAAGGCAATCAATGTCTCCGACATCTGTTGGGGAACACATTGATAAAGAAGGTAGAGGAACAAATCCATTCGTGGTAACGACTAATGTGGAAGTTTAAGCTCAAGTAGCCCACCCCTTCATCTAGCACCTCTTCGGACAGAATACTCAACCCTTCCAATCAACAAATCCGGCACCTATTGGGTAACACAGACCTGTATGAGTGTCCTCTTTTACTTATTAGGAACCTGCCTTAGTCAGAACTCGCTCACCAGGACATCTTTTGAGCATGCAGAAGAGTCACAATCACAAGCATAACGAGGAATATTTAAAATTCTCATCACAACAACAAAATACAATGGTATAGCATAGCTGCGCTATATTTGTACTGAGGTTAGATTGCAATTCTGCAAAGGATTGAGCAAATTTAACCAATCCGATCACTGTATCAAATGCTCACCCAAGATTAAGACCTTCCCCATTTTGCAGTCTAGAACCCGGAAAAGTTTGAGAAGGGACATCCTCTTTCATTGCAAGGATTCAAACATGAATACGATTAACAAAGAAAGAGTTCCATCCATAAGAAACCAAGTAAGTTGCAACCCGATATAGAATTTCATCAACCTATGCTTCCAACAATTTGATTCAGAGTTCATATCTCCTTCTACATTTCAAACCTGTGTCCATGGTCTTCATCATTTGAAACATTTCAACACAGTTCAACAATGATTCCACTTTGTTAGAGTAACCCAATCTCCCCAAAATACAGAAGTTTATAACCATTGGAAGTTTCATTTGTATACTTCACTTTAATTTCATAGATTGACTTAGAGTGGGACGAGTGCCAACTACAACTACCAATATAGAAGCCCTTTTCTTGCTCATGCACCTCTCGAACTAGAGGAAGGAAAAGCATTATATCCACCCACGGAAGAAGCGTGGAACAGAAAGCCTTGACGATGGGACAAATGGCTTGTCCTCGGCACCAGAAAAAGAAAAAGAAAGAACATGACCCTGCTTCTACTGTCGAGTCTACTCTTGTTCTTCGAATTAATTGAAAGATGCTTGCTTTATCACATGGCTTGTGAGCTGTGCCTTCTACCACATACAGCACTTGGGGAAAAAAATAATAAATACCAGTTTCTAGGAACTAGCAAGGAAGATTTTGAGCCCAACGACGACGGGTGGGGCATTTTGAGGGAGTAGCCCGCTTCGTCTCTCTTCGAAACAAAGGGGGGATGGAGACGAACCAAAGAATAGTTACTTTTAACTGATTGAATGATCGATAATTTGCAATGTTCTATACGCTAAAGAAAAAAAGTAGCATTTTCAGTACAGGAAGCAAATAATCCAAAAGACTAAATTCAATTAAAACAATAATGCATTCACAAATTCATAGAAATCCAATTCTTGTCATTGAAAAATTCCAAGTAACAAAACCCAGATTAAGACTATGAAGACTTAGCAGAAGAATTAGAGAGCTTAAGGCACTCACTTTGACACCTCTTAAGACAAATATCATTCCAATTGGGCACTTGATGCTGATTAACACAAACAGTTCTAGCACATGCATCGGCACAAGCATCAAGCTCAGAGACACCACAAACAGTAACGCAAGTATCAGGAGTTGGGTCCTTAGAAAATGCACCAACCTTCTTGAGCATTCTCTTGGAAGTACAAACCCTCTCGCAAACAAATATATCGTCGGAGCTCTTCTCTCGCCCACCAACACCCTTCAGCCTTTGCTCTTCGTGTTTCCTCTTCTTCATCCTCAGAGCTTGTCCTGCCACCATCGCAGGCACGGCGGCTCCGAGTAAAGACCACCACCAATCCACCATTACTTCCGATCACGAGCTTTTATTTTTCAACCCTTTACTCTTCCAACTGTTAATCGAAATACACAGTTAATAATTAGTGCATATCATAGCAAAACCCCCAAATATACATAAGTAGAGAGAGAGAATAATTCACACGTAAATGGCAGAAACAACCCTAAATTCTCAGAGTATAGCTATGTATAAATACGAATAACAAACTCATCAAAAGAAAGATTTCTGACCTTCAAACCTAGATAGAGAAAATCGAGGAGAGAGAAAAAGAGGGAAGGGTTTTTACTCGAAGACAGTTCAGGGTTTATTGAACAGAGCAAACTCTGCAAAGCGACGTCTGTTAGCGATGAGGGCCGAATTGCGCAGACGGCGTACGATAGCGAATCAAGCCAGAGGTTTTTAGATCAACGGTTGTAGATGGGTTTTGTTCGGTGGGACCCGTCAGCTTTGTAATCGTACTGTCAAGGGGAATGTAATTGAAGGATTAATTATAATTTGCCCCCTCCAACTATGCATCTCATTACAATCAACACTCTATAATTGTACATACTGCAATTTGCCTGGTTCAATAGTGGTTTGAAAATGAAAGTATCATTATTCCTTCTATTTTGTATATTATTTTTCTTATTTTTAAAAATTTGATACAAATTAAAAAATGTATTTGTTTAGCCGAATACAAACATGTCGTATAACACGTGCGCCAGCATTCACACTCTTGTTCAAGGGTAATTATATTTTTTCAATAATGTGAAATCATATGAAATTCTCATGTCTGAATTACGTTATTTTTTATGGTCTAAAATTAACCGTTGGAGTTAATTAAAAAATATTCAATATTAAAGAGAAATGTTTGTTGAAATTAAAACTTGAAAGGGTGAATGATAAACTATTCAAAGTTAAAGGGGATATTTTATAATTAACCATAAATTGAAATAGTGCTTCTTCGTATTAAAATCAATTCAGACTGAAGCTAAACGGGCATTATATATGAAAGGACAAAAATACCCAGATCCAATACATAAAAGCCTGCATCCTTTCCCTCAACTCTCTCTCTCTCTCTCTCTCTGCGTGTGTGTTTTACCGGCGGTCTCTAGAGAGAGAATCTGAGTGTGCTTTCTCTTTCTAGCTGAAGCTCTCTCTCTATTCTGCAAGTAAGTGTGCTCTGCCCTCTATTGTTGTTGTTTAGGCTTCTCTTAAAATAGAAGAAGCATTCGAAAGTTTTGGTTTTGAATGATAACCATGGTGGGGGTTTGGGGGGATGTGCTTCGTTTTCTTTGGTTTGTTCGTTAGGTTGTTCATTCGTCTCTATATCTGTCTGATCACATGTTTTAGAGCTTGGGCGTGCTAGGGCAGCGATTTCCGGACACGACTATTATGATCTGCACTCTCCTCGAGGGGACTATCGTTTAGCTTAAGTGTCTCTTTGGTGAAAAATAAAACTTATTTTTGATGATTCAATGTAATGTATTGTAGAAAAGTTTAACCTTTTTGGGGTTGAAAGTTCCGAGGGTTTATATGTTTACGTTAAGCAAAGATTAGTGGGAAATAATCGATGGGCAGAGTACTTACTCATTCCTGTGATCACTAGGAGGTGAATGGTTATCTTCTTAGTGCAAGAGTAGCGAATGGTTCCATTTTTTATTATTTTTTTCTGGTAGACCGTCATAATATAGCTTTATTCTGTAAATGTCTACATGAGAAACCTACGGAATTACGAAAAAAAAAAAAGATAGAGAATCCTGCAGCTTTTTTCTTCTTCTTTTTGTGAACTTGAAGCTACAATGTTGAGATTGTATATAATACCCAATAAAAATTATTGTTTTACGCGTAGTTCCAAGATGGAATAGATCATCAGTTTGTGTTTGGATGCATAATTCAATTACTAGTTTTCTCAATTTTGTTTACTTGGGTAGAAAGTGTATTTGATCTTATAAACTAGATTACCCACTTGAGAAATACAAATTCTAAATTTCAGATTAGTTGACTTGTATCATTGCAATTAAGTGATGCATGAATATTATTTTTGATGTACTTGAAGGCCAAATTAGATCACTGCAAGTGCAAAGATAAGCTATGGAAGTTGAAACTCAGGCAAGTAACAGAAGTTCTGTTGAAAAGGAATGTGAGGAGGAAGCCGCAGTTAATCAAGCAACCAGGGAGGTCAACTTTGGTGATTTAATATGGGTCCGGCTCCAGGGCTCGACTTGGTGGCCTGCACAGGTAATTTGAGTGCCATTGTGGCTTTTTAGTCTACATGATTTCAATTTTTCTTGAGTTTGTCTATCATTTTTAAAAGTGTCTAATTCTTGCCGCAATATCTATGATTCATTGTTTTTGTGGGGGACAACATTTATACGTTTTTTACACATCTGTTTAATAGGTTTTTGATGAGAACACAGTGAGTGGTAGCAATAGACCCGGTAATAGATCTGTTGGTGAAGTTCTTGTTCGGTTATATGGAAGCTATAAATAGTCAGTGCTTTTGTGCTTGCTTTATTTTTATATATATATTTCATTAATTTTGCTCATTTTTGAGGTTTAGTAAATTTTGTTTTCTTTGTGCAGCTTGTATGTAGATCCCCATGGAAGCCGCTTGGAGTTTGAAAATGTTGGTTTCTATCTGTGATTTTTTTCTTTGTGATCCTATTCAGTTGCATCAGTGCTCCAAAACCTATGTGTTAAGCCATACAATATCTTCCAATTTTTCAGATACTAAAGGAAAGCAATGGCAGTTATAGGGAAATATTAAAAAACTCTTTAGATCAGGTAATTTTTTGTTCCCTTTGTTACCAGTTAGAAGGTTATTGGTTAACAATTTGCAGAATTAGGTATCCAATGACCTTAGTTTCTTGTAAATGATGCCTTCTCTATAACGGCATATGGTTACAGGAATTTTCCCGCTTCAAATCTAGAGGTTCAAAGGGCACAAAATTGAAATCCAGAGGTTAGCCAGTTCTCTCATGTAATCAAGTTCTTCATGTTTTCTCCTGGCCCACTCTTTGCGTTGGTTGTATTTCTGTCCTGGCTCTTTTATACAACCTAACTGCGTGTCTTTAGATGCTAAATTTGATAGATATGCCAAGAAGCCTAGCCACAGGTACACCTATTAGTGTATTTTCAATGGTGACATCTTGATAAAATTCAAGAATATAAAACTATATTATGAAATTCACAAAATACTATGAGATATTTATTATATTTTGTATTGGAAATCACACATCAAAAAATTGCAAAATTATCTGTATGTTGTTTTTTTGTAGTTGATATAACAATAGATACATCAACCATTTCCATGTACAATTTAAACCAAAGAATTGATGACAATCATTTTTACCTGATTGTTTGCCTATGCAGAAGCAAAGTAAATCAGAGAGACTTCGCTTATAAAAAAATTGCAGTTAATTCCCCAAATCATTATCATTTCTATATAACACATACAGAAAATTTAAATTGCAACGTTGATTTGTTGAGTCTCCTCTGTTTTTGGCAGGCTTTGCAAATGCACTTCTTCTGAGGTGCCAAAATAAAAAATATCAATGACAAATAAAAATCATGTGATTGAACCATCTGGTTTTTCCTTAGTTATCAGTAAGATAGTGTTAACTTGCTGATAGTATGTATGAAGAACTAGTGTTGCAGATTGGTTTTCCCTTACCATGGTTGGTTTGTGATCCATGAGGTTAAGGTTCAAGTTATTACCTTTGTTGAGGAAATTACAGAAAATACCATGGCAAGGAGCAGCAAACAAAAGCAAGAAGGGCTGCAGAAGAAACCCAAAACAGATCAGACAATCTGTGTGAGTACACAGCCTTGGCGGCCTTATTTCTTGTTGGACGTTGTGATTCCTCTCTTATTTGGATTGTTAAAGGTGACATTTTTTTTGTGTTTTCTTAATAACATGAACTTCACCTCAGGTGAGAATGTCACCAAGAAAACCCTCAGCAGCCACTAAATCCCAAACCTTAGTGAAGAATGGCAATTTAGTTTCAGAAAAAGCTGAGGGAGCGAAAAACAACAAGCGAAAACAAGATGGTGGGCAGAAGAAACTCGAGCCAAATGGCCCAAGCTCTGTGAGTGCATGGCTCCCCCTGAAATTTGTTCATGAATCTTGTGGACCGGTATATTGCGTTACAATGGAGCCTTAGCTTTCTTTGGGAAGCCCTTACCTTGTGCCAGCAGACCACAAAAAGGGTAAAGAATAGTAACTCAAATTGAGAGATTACTGCAAAGGAATGAAGAAGAAAATCCATGAATCACAATTGGCGCAGAGAAATTCAAGGATCACAATTTCGTTGCAGTGCATAATTTCGGTCACTTTAGAAAAGAAATCAAAGAAAATTTTGAATTTTTGTTTCCGAAATATTCTGGAATATGGATTATTCTGATTACCAATAACGGACTAGTACTGGTCACTGAACCAAAATGTTTTCGATCATTTTATTTAAACGAAACGGAAGGAAATTTTGATTCTTGGAAAAATACCAAGCCGAGTAAACCAATGACCCCTAGTCTTTTCCTTTTATTCTCTTTTTTCATGAACCTTGTGCTTGGTTCTGTATCCTGTTGTTTACAATGAAGTTGTGTTTCTACGTGAAGCTTGTACATTCTCCCAAGACATCACAAACAGCAAAGAATGCTGAGATGCAGAGGAAAACAAAAACTAGTGGACTGCCAAAATCTGTGAGTTTATATCATCTTTTTATACACTGTTGGATTCCCTACCTTGCTGTATCTTTCATTTCTTGACCTATGATTTTAAATGGAACCCCCAGGCAACAATATCAGTTGGAAAATCTGAAGAACTGAGTGCACGGAGAATCAAAGTCATGCAAACTCTTGGTTTGGTTGCTCCTTCCGGGTCTCCATTTGACCGAAACGGGCACATTTCTGAGTCCAATTCTTCATGATTGATTGCCACAAGATTGGCCTAGTGGCATGTTGTGGATTTACTACTTTTTGTTCACCTTTCATCTTCTTGTGGCGGCTTGTAATCGTTTGGTGTTTTTCAAGCTCATTTTGCGAAGTATCATTCTTTAGAATGTGGTTAACTATCAGTGTTCCTGATAGCTGCAAATAGCTCTTTGGAGTGTACTCGAGTCCAACAAACATTCCTTGTGAAACTTTCTTCCCTTGTTAATGAGAATCTAATCTATGTATGATGACTACCTTCTACTTTTATATGTTTGCCTCATTCCGCAACTTCTTTCTTTTGCCAGTGGCATCCCTTTTCATGTACTAGTTTACAGTAATCCTCATGAGATTTACAAAACTATTATTATTATTGAAATTTCAGGGTTTATAAATTTGTTATTTGTGATTATAGATATAGAATTTTGTATTAATTATCACCTTAAATTTGTATATTGATGTATTTATATTAGGAAAATATTTCACCTTACAGGTGTCGCATTGACAGTATTGTTTCTAGTATTTGCAACACATATAGGAGTTGATAATAGAACGAATATGTTCTTGGTCTGGAGAAGGTGTGACCCAGTTTAGAGATCTTGTTTTGAGCCTACTTGGGTGTGTTTGAGTAACGCTTCCCCTCCCCCCCCCCTTCTTTCCTCCATCCCACATGTAGAGAGGGAGAGAGAGTTATTGATTTAAATGCAGTTTCATTTTGTGAATATATCATGGGTGGAATGGAAGATACAGCAATAAGAGCTAACGTTTTGTATTAGCTATTTCATTTTATACATATCAACTCTTCCTGATCTTCAGACCCTCACCCTTAATAAACAACATGTATTCAGGTTCTATTGTATTACACACAAGCAGACATATAGATGATCGAGGCGATCTTTCTGGTTATTGCTTCATAATTATTTGCTTCTCTTAAATTGCAATTAATGGAAATATTTCTGACCCACCTCCTATTTAGCTCTTTCTCTCTCTCTCTCTCAGAGACACACAGCAGAAAAAAATGCTTCATCGCTGTCAAGGCCAATTTGGCAGTCGTTCAAGAACCAAAGTCCATGAAGAAGCCAATGGATTACGTAGATTCAAGCTCAAATTCAGGATCAAAGTCCCCTAGGAAAAAATCAGAAGCAGCTTTCAAGAAACACGCCATTGCAGAGCAAAGGCGAAGAGAGAGAATCAACCACCATTTCGACAGGCTCCGCCAACTCATCCCTAACCTTTCCAAAGTGAGCTATTCATCATTCCCTTAATATGTGTGCATTACCCCGTAATCACCACTCTATTAGTCTATATATATATATGCAACGCATAGAAACTCAATGCATAATCACAAATACATTTTTACTTTAATGCTAAGGTTTTGAGTCGGAAAAATAGTGTCTCTACATATGAGCTTTATACATACAACCTTTTCTTTATGATATGAGTCTCGTGAATTGTGTTGCTTTTTTCTTTTTCTAATATAGACAAGCATTGTCCCAACTGCTTCGATGATGTACCCTTTGGAGCCACAAATAAACATATTTATGTGCATAATTATGTTATGAAATAACCACCATAATTCTAAGCAGACTGATACGGCCTCGGTGCTGATAGAGACGGTCCGACGTGTGAGGGAGCTGACGAAGAAGGTGGCTGATCACCTAGTGCCGTGTCAAGACAGCCAAGGTTGCTCCGTCGGAAATATGGGATCATGGCCATTCTTTTTTCCCAGCGAGAATGATGAAGCCACTGTCAGTTACTATGAAGAAGGAGAAGACAAAGAGGTAAAGGCGACAATATGCTGTGAGGATAGGCCGGGGCTAAACTGGGACTTGACAGAGGCAGTCCGGCCAGTGCGGGGGAGAGCGGTAAGATCGGAAATTGCAACCATTGGAGGGCAGACCAAGGCTGTGGTGGTGGTGCAATGGAGGGAAGGAGGAGGAGGAGGTGAACAAGATGTTGAGTCGTTGAGAAGGGCCTTGAAGGCAGTGGTGGAGCATCGGGCTTTGGGCTGTTCTGGGCTGGTGGGTCAAGTTTTGCCTTGTACGAAATGGGGCAGATTGGGCTAAGATATAATTGGTACAAAGCGGGCTCGGATATTTGATTCTGGATACTAAAACGAAGTTTGGAATTATTTTACTTTTCTCTAATATATTTTCTATTTTGGAAAATTATAATTATAAATACAAGTACTTGTTCACAAAATTGCTTGGCGAATTTGATGGAAATCTGTTTTTTTTTTTAAAATAAGAATGGAAATGAAGCGTTTAGACTGTTTGAACTTGAAGACAATTCACTCAACTATTCTATATATTATTACGAACAATTTCAAGGAGATGACTTGAGAAGGTTTTTCTCCTCATTTTTTCTTAGAATTTTTATTTATTGAATTACAATGCATACTATTTTCCGATCACATTCATACTAGTCTCTTTTTTGGACATTTAGCACGTATCCTAGTTAACTACCACTCTATATATATATATATATATATTAATAATTATCCGTACTTGAAGGCACTACATTACCTATAAAAAATTATAAATATTTTTTCATAAATAAAGGCAATATATAATCAATTTTAACAATACAACAATCAAATTGATATTTTTGAACATGTATGCAGAACATATATAATCAAACTTTTATATAACAAAAGTCACGCTACAACTACTGTAATATATTAATTCAAAAATTTGAAAAAATATAATTATTATTGATCAAACATTCACAATTTTAACATTTTTAATAAATTTTCTCTCAAATTTCAAAAAAATATAACTATTTATTTTTTTATAGGTTTCTATCTAAAATTCATAACCTTATCTCTGCAACATTTTTTCAATGTGAGTTCGTGTAACTTTTGTGATAAAAATATCCAAAAGTTTCTCGTGAATTCTCGTAAATGTAAAAAAATTTGTTGAGAAATTAAAATCAGTTTTCATTTTAGTTCAACTTAAATATTCGTAAAATTCAATCGAATTTAAATTTGGGTGGGGCTATTCCCACCCCACAAGTCTTCATTCTCACCCTCATTTAATTTCTTATTATCAAACTACTAAGCCCACCCCTTATTCCGAATAACCCCACCCTTTAAGTTAAGTAAGAATTTATACTTTATACTCGACAATCAAATTCAACTCAATTCGAGTCTTAATTATAATTATGTCGAACCAAAAATTAAATTTAAGTTCGACTCAATTAACACTTCTATCTTAAACCTACAAACTAATTCATATCTATTCTCATTCACTGTTATTCCAAAACTTTTTTTTTTAATTTGGTTATTTTTTATTACTTTTACAATCAATTTCAATTTAACTTTAACTTGAATATTCGTAAAATTTAAGCAAAGTTAAATTTAAGCAACAATAAATATTTTATACTCGACAATTAAATTCAACTCAATTCAAATCCTAATCCTAATCACTTCCTTTTTTTTGAAGATAACAATTATAATCATAATCACTTCAAACTGATAATCAAGTAAAATGAATTTTAGAGGAGGAATTTCGATCGTTTGATCAGTAATCTTAAAACAATCTGCGTAATGAAAAGTTTAAGACAAATAATGTTAGCTCCATTAGTATATAGGTATGTCCCATTACATTTATATTATTCGCCTATTATACCATTCAAATATTATAGTATTTTTATTTCAATACAAAATATGATCTATATTATAGTCATTCGACTCGTTTTGACGCAAAGAATATGTATTTAAGGTCAATTTGTTTATTTAAAATTTTTAAAAATATTTTTTAATTAGAATCATAATTAACGACTTAATTAATGTGTACTATGAGATAAAGAGAGATAGAGAGTTATAAGAGAGATAAAAGTCTTAGAATTGTCAATTGTAGAAGAAGTAAAAGCCTTGCTCAAAAAATTGGGGGGAGAGAAAATTTTGTATTAGGACCATCGGATCAATATTTTTTCAAGCAATCTGAGCCACGAAAAGTTAAAGACAAAAAAATCTAGCTACTTTATCATATATATATATATTTATTTATTTCATTGATTTTGTATCCCTTTGTATTTTTCTATAATTCTTATGCAAGTGATAAGGTAAAAAAATATAAATTTTTTTTAGAGGGTCATAAATTTGGTGCATTACACTGGGTTGCAGCTATGATAAATGTTTTTAGAGTAACATTATTGGGATATAAAAATCTAATCTAATGATATGATTTCATTGTAACCATTGAATTGACTCTAAGTTTCGATGTTTCATGAGATCCACGATTGATCTAAGAGTTATAATAAATTAGATCTCAATAATATTATTCATATTTTTATGCTAACAAGACAACAATATCATAGTGTAAGAATGTTAGTAGGCACGACATTAGAGAAGACGACACTAATTGGATTTTTAATTTGAAAATACTAACAAATTAGTATACAAATTGATAAAGTGTTAGGCCCATCAATTATATTATGATCAGCTCTCATTCTCATTGAATATCTATTACGATCGAAATTCAATATTAAAATATATGAAAATAGTATATTGTAACAAATAATAACTCAATTTATTTAAAATAGTATCTTCGATAATACATGGGAGACTACTTTGTAATAGAAGGATATCGAAACAAAAGACTAAAATAGTTTAGTAGGTCTTTTACCAGACTACCCGTCTTGTCAGTCCCGATCTTTTTTAATTTTTTTTTTAAATTAATCCTATATTTATTTATTTATTTTTTTGTTTTTTTTTTGGTGGACAGATGGGGCTAGGCTACTCACCAGACCCTACCTGTTTGGGCCTGCAGGAACTTAAGGTGTTTGGGCCAGCCCATAAGCAACAACATTTTTGCAGAGGCTTACTTGGGCCATCCAAGGAAGTCATATTGGTAATTTCTTGGTGCTTGTAGGACACCGATTAATTATTTATATCTGGAAAGGATTAATCGAATACTCTAAAGAGACGAGTTCAAGTAGAGTTTTTGAATTCCCAACAATTCACCTTATCCTTTTCCCTAAAGGTATCATATCAAACATTTAATAGTCTGTGTTATATTACTGTTACAGAATCTATTTTTCACTTAGCAGATTTTGTTCGAAGTCTCAGACAAAGAATAAAGAACGCTTACAATTTCGAGATATGACATATCGTTACGATACGAAACTATGATGCACACCTTTGCTTCCTTAGTGGAGCGATGGATTATTCAATCAACACTTTGAGTGTGGGCATGACTGACTATAAAAAGGTTAGGTAAACTTGGCAATGGCTTTCATGATTTGAATGTAAGGTTCTTGACTTAATTGGTGCTAAAATTTACTTTTGCTTTTTTCACGTTGAGATTTTTACCATTTAAAGAAACTTTGTAAAGTGTGCTGTCATGGCCAAGCTTAATCTCTCTGTAGAATTGCATAAAAATGAAGTAAGAATAAAGGTAAAAAAAAAAAAAGTATCCCTGTCTAGGTACGTATACCAGTGGGCTGCTTTTCTCATTTTTCAATTTGCATCTATGGTTTCACACCATCTTTTCACTTTTGTTTTAGAATCAGAGAATTTCTTATGGTAGAAGGAAAAAAAAAAAGAAGAGAAAGAGTCTGTTTGCAGCTGTCTTTTTTAAGATATTTTTTAAAAAGATGAAAAAATTAGAAAAGTGCGTTTTGGGTGATTTTTTATTTTTTTTTGTCCTTTTTGTGTCATAGTTAAAAAAATAATAATAATTACATGTATTTATAGATTATATATAATAGTTTTCCCAAAATATGAATTTTAAATTTTTTTACTTCACTAATAAAATATAATGAATATAATAAACTAAAAAATTATGTGAAACCCATGATAAAATTTCAAAAAATCCAAAAAAAAAACTCATAAAATAATTTTTTTGAATTATACTAAATAAGTCTTTTTGAGTTTAAAAGCTATTGTATAAGTTGGTAAAAAAACTAAGGTTTAAACGGATCCAACTTATTTTAATCCCAAACCGTTAAAAGTTATCTATTTAAACTAATTCTAAACAAACCTAAAGCCGTAATAGAATGAATTGGTACTTACCTAAAAAAATACAAAATAAATGGAAAAAAAATAGTCTAAAGCAAAAGTTATTTGCACAATTGCACTTTTTCACACACTAAAAACCCACCCTAACACCCAGGGAAAAAATATTGAAGATAGAAGTAGAAACTTGTTGGTTAATTAATGATTATTTCGCTAAATAGGATGTAAATAGGCTTGAAACCTCTAGCAGTTAGTTATAAATTCTAAAATCTTTTAGGTATTGACAGCAATACAACTTGGAAAGAAGGTTTATGCAGTTTTCTATAATTTTATACTTCCTCAAACGTCAAACCATTATATTATCGACTCCTAAAGTTCAGAAAATTCCCTCTTTCTTATTATATTTTTATGCATGAATACCCACAGTTTATATAAGTTAGTTTTCCTTAGATTTGTTCAAAATTCTAAAAGCCACCCACTAAGGTTGAATTTATAGTTCTATTTCTAAACACCACATGTCTTCACGTGAACTTTCGTAGTAATGTCTTGAATTTGGACTTAATATTTGATAAAATTAAAAATTGAATACTAAGATCCCGTTTGATAACGTTTTCGTTTTTTTGTTTTTCATTTTTATTTTGATTTTTAGAGTAAACAAGAAAAAAAACTCGTTTGATAACCAATTTTTTATTCTGCCACGATTTTGTAAACGAGGGACAATTTTTTTTTTTATAAAAAAAACGTGTTATTTTTTCGTTTTTCATTTTTCGTTTTTGGAAAACGAAAAATAGAAACGTTACCAAACATGACCTCAATTTTTTAATTCGCAAACTATTTTGTATTAATTGAAATTTAAGTGTGTTGAATTTAGTCAAATTATTTGACAAATATAAGAAGCTGAAGTCTGAAAACTATAATTGTTTTATTTTTTATCTTCTCTTTAACCATCTCTCTGCAATTGTCTTAATCTTATCACTACCATCACAACAGAGGTGGTAGTGGTGGTGGTGATGATGGTTGTGGTGACAACAACACAATAGTGATAGTAATGATAGCCATGGTAGCAGTGATATTGGTGGTGGTCACAGTAGCAGTGACACAATAGGGATGGTGGAGGTGACATAATGATAGTGGTGGCGACGACAATACAATGATGGCGATGGTGGTGGCAATAATGGTGGTGATGGTGGCCCAATGATAAGGTGATAGCAGCGATGGTTATGGTGACGGCGGTACAATGATGGTGGTGATAGTGGTGACGACGATAGTGGTGAGAGTGATGGTAACGATAGTACAATGGTGGTGGTGGTGAAAGTGTTGATAGTGGTGGCGATGACATAATAATGGTAAAGGTATATTTGTCCATTATAATAAATTAAAAAAAAATTTGGTGACTAACATTTTCAGGATTAAGTGATAAATAAGTTGATTGCTACTTAAAATTTTAGCTTATTTTTAAGAAATGTTTAAAATATTAAGTAGTATGAGTTTTAGGTTATTAAACGAGTTTAATTTATTAAAAAATATTCAATTTTAAGCTTTAAGTGATGTTATCAAACAATTCCTTCAACTTCTATTGTTTTAATGAATGTCATTACAATTTTTGATAGTTATTTTACAACAAAAAAATTTATAATTTTTGTGAATATTTTTATCACATTGATTGTAACTATTTTTAACAATTTTTTTAGTACAAAAAATTATCACTTTTGTGAGTGATTTCCCACATTTATGATTTTTTTTATCACATTTATGAATATTTTTACTATTTTAATTATTTTTTTGGGTATCACTACAATAGTAAAAATACTTACAATTATATATAAAAAAATCACAAATATAATAAAATAAAGATATAATATTAAATTTTATTTTTTGAGTACCGTAGTCAACTCCAAATTTGAATTTAAGTGTTTATAATTGATGAAGAGCCAACCAGTTTTGCCCGAACACAGATTGTCTGGCAGTGAAATATTGAATACATTTATTTATCCATAGGTGTCAACGTTGAAACATCAAGACTTGAGGCGAGAGCCATGACAAGGCCCAAGGGGGTCACGATGCCCTCGACTTTTGAAAATTATACATTTATACTTATTAAATTATTTTTGTTTTATTATAATCTATATGTCACTCCAATTCTTAAAATTATGTTTTATACCTTCAAGTACAATAATTTTATTTTATACCCCCCACTTTTAATTTAACCCTATTGTACCATTAACTATTAAAAATAATGTGACATTTTATACTCTCTCTGTCTGTCTCCTCACATTTGCTAAAAATATGATGAAATCAAATTGTACTCGAGTGATTATACGATAAAATTAAATTTGACTAATTAATTATTTGAAAAATTAATTTAATTTTGGCATCTAATTTTTTCACTAGTTTTAATTAATTTTATTTGTTTTATTTAAAATAATAATGACATTGTATTGTACGAGGTTGATTAATGATATGTTCTATGCATGTTAAAAAAATTATGAAACATGAAAACATTTATAAATGCAGAAAATCTCCCATATAAGGTGCATTCTAAATACAATACTAGCTTTTGATTTACTTTATTCATTTAAATTTTAAAATTTATTTATCATATCAATTATTTCAGATAGACTACTTTGTAAAAATTAGGGAATTGCTGCAATTCCTTTTACATTGGATTCTCCCATCAAGAGTCACATTAAAATTCTTCCCTAAACTCTTTTGACCGAACATGATAAAATCTATAAAATTAGCAAAGCTATTATCATTTTTTTCATCATAGATTGAGATTTTTTTCGAACTTATGCTCATTTAATCCCTATTTTTTATCTCTTTTTTTTAATTATTCTCGTGTTATCCATATTTTTCCAACGAAACACACAAAGTGGTGAAAATTGAGCCGAGTTGGTTTACTCTTAAGATTACGACATTGCATATAGGGGGGACAATTATATTGTGTCATTATAGATTCGTGTCAAGTACTAGTCAATTTTAATTTAACTCATTTAACTAATTGTGTAGTATCGACCTGACATGTTCATTTTTCGTATTGTATTCGTGTTGACCCATATAACCCGTAAGTAAAAAATTTGACGTTAAGATATAAATATAAAATTCTATTATCATTTAATTGAATCCATAGTCATTTTTTTTCTATAAACTAAAAATTAACTTCATAAACATAACAATTAAAAAAATATTACTATTTGGACCTAAAAATCTGACATAGTGATGTGGCTTCATATGAATCATTAGATTAACACTAATTTCTAATGTTTGATGGAACCTATAGTCAATTTAAATGTCATAATGAATTGAGTCAGCAAATTATGTCAGTAAATTAGGTCTCAATATCATTGTTAAAATAAAAATGACAAAAAATAATTTTTTTGTACATTAATTATATCAATATTTGATTAAAAAAAATAACAAATAATTTATATTTTATTTCTATAATACTAATCAAATATATTAATTGTGTCAATTTTGATTATTCGTGTTTGATACTAACTCAATCAATTTATTATTCATATTAATGGGTTACATTATTTATAAATTCGTGTTAAAAAATAATCAGATATATCCATCTAATCTCGTATCGAATTTAATTTGTGTTGGGTCCCAAATTACCCTAATTGCATATATGTTTTGAGCCCACAAGCACATTGTCCGAATATACGCCCATGCACTTGCAATGGAAAAAAGAGGAACCACCTTGTCATTTCCTGCTTTCGGTTCATCCCCCCATCTAAAGTTCTAGACAACTCAATTTAGGCTCGATCTTGATTCCTTTAAATAATTTATATTTGATGAAATTATTTATCTTGTAAATAATGAAAATTTAAGGCAAACTTTACTTTTTTTTTTCTCTTGTAGTATACCTTAAATGCACTTTACCTATTTAGATTTTAAAAATCTTCATCTAACCCTCACATGTTTTCTGGACTAAACCGCATTACTAACACTGTTAACACAAAGTGTAAAATGACCTTACCACCCTCTCTCTCTCTCTCCTCCTCCTCCTCCTTCCCGGCAAAACCCCCACCTTTCCTCCTCTAAGATAGGTAATCTCCAACTCCTTGTGTAAAAAGTAAAAATCATTAAAACCACCTTGAACAAAGACACATTACAACATAAATCCAAAACATCTTTACTAGAAAATTAAAATAAATCCTAAAGTCCAACCTAAAATATGATACAAAAATTCAGTAAAACTTTACAGCAAATTCAGTAGAAAAGTTACATGAAAATCAACATCAGAGAAAACTCACAGCAAATTCTTGTAGAAATAGGAGATAGAAAAAGGAAGTACAAGAACAGGGGAAGAAAATTTACTCCCACCATTTGTGAAAGCCAACCATACAGCTATGCTTCGACACTTGAAATTGATTCAGATGCCATATTAATTCCGGTGCAAAATTCACTATGCGCAAATTGGTTCACCCACTAGATTGAATGTAGAGTTTTTTTGATGTTTGATGAAATTAAAGAGTCTTTTATTGGTGGGTTTTTTGGTCTAGGTTTGATTTTGGTGGCTATAGACAAAGAAGAAAGTTGAAGATGTGAACATGAAGAGGTGGCTATCGGTAGTGGATTCATTTGAGAAACAAAAGAGGAAGAAGAGAACATGGGTTGGGTTGGTGCTGAGTCGAGGGAAAGACACGGTGGTATGGTGCAGGCGATGGAAGAGTGTGAATAGTAAGGTCTTTTGCGATTGACATTATTTTGGAGGGAAATGCATTTTTGGGCGACCCAGTTGCAAGAATAGAGAGTGAGACAGAGCCACCGTCAACTTGGACGGAATCATTTACATTGCAGTTTAGTTCACTAAGCTTGTGAGAGTTATATGAAAAATTTTAAAACGCAAGGAGGTAAAATACATTTTGGGTATATCATATGGGGTAAAATTAAGTTTGCCCAAATTTAAATGATGGATGGTTTGATTTTCAGTAGGCATGATTCAATGTGTAGAATTTGTTGTCTATGTCTATAGTTTTATTAATATTCTAACAATAAACTCGTGTGTTCAGATACTATACTAAAAATCGAATATTATTGTATAACATTTAAAATTTATTTTTTATTCTTTTTAATCATGTAATTTAAAATTAAATAAACAAAAATAAAGTAAGAAAGGGATAGGGGGACGAAAAAGAGAAGAATATATATGAATCGGTGGAATTACCTGACATTTGTGGTTGCTTAATGAATATGAAGTTTTTGAGTGAAAACAAATTTTTGGGGATGAATTTTATAATATTAAATCAAAGTAAATAAAAATTGAATTAGTCTTGACCGTTATTTTTTTTTTATAAATTGAAAATTCAACTTCTTACCTGTAATAAATGAAATGAATTTAAATGAAAATTGACTCAATCTTGATCATTGTTTTTTTTATAAGTTGAGAATTCAACCTCCAAAATTGTGATAAATGAATAATTTTTAATTTATTCTTAAATAATTTGCAGTTAGGATTTTATTTTTTGGTAAATTGTACTTTTTTTAGTAGTTTCTAATTGTTTATGAAGTTTCTAGGGTATTTTTTTAATACTTTTTATTAAGAAATCAAAATTGAAAACTTCTACCCAATATTACTTGAATAAAATATAAAATTTGACAATGGATTCGACTAGGTGGTCACAATCAAACACATGCTTAACGTCCCCAGTTCAATTGACACCCTCACCCACTTGTTCAAAAATTGAGAAATCATGCCAATATTTTGACTTTTGGGGTTGAGTAATGATTACTGACATATAATTTATTGACTTAATTTAATATAATTTTTAAATTAATTATGAATTTTATTAAATTTTAAAATTAATCTAATAATTATAAAT
>CM042193.1:5698234-5717671 GCA_023539305.1 Ilex asprella
GTTCACCCAACTCTTCACTACCCCTCATCTCTCTCTCACTCCGTCCCACTATCATCTATCTCTTTCCTTATCCCTCTCATCCCTCTCTGTTCAAAACGTATTATAAACATACAACCAATCGTACATATAGATAGAGAGAGAGAAACAGATAAAGATGAAAGGAGAATATGTAGAAGACAAAGATCACCCAAACATGTTTGCGAAGCTCCATCAAACCCAAAAGTACCCACAACACCACCAACTAACTCTTCATCACCACCAAACTCACCACTTCCAAGTCACCCGTGAAAGCCAAACCTCCGAAGAAGCCGACAGCCGCAGCCCCTCCACCACCACTGCCAACAAAGGAGCAATCATGCCCATAACCACCACCAGTGACGGAGCCACCATAGAGGTGGTCCGCCGCCCCCGAGGTCGCCCACCTGGTTCCAGAAACAAACCAAAGCCACCCCAAATCATCACTCGCGAGTCGGAGCCCTCCATGAATCCATATGTCCTCGAACTCCCTGGTGGAATTGACATTGTCGATTCGATTAAGCTCTATTGTAGAAAACGCAACATGGGTCTGTGCATTCTCACTGCCTCCGGTACCGTCGCAAATGTTTCGTTGCGGCAACCGTCGGCGACCCCAGGATCCACAGTTACATTCCATGGCCGATTCGATATACTCTCGTTATCGGCGACTGTGTTACCAACACCGACAACACCAGCGATTCCGGCGGCTATACCCAATGGATTCACTATATCTCTGTCTGGTCCGCAGGGTCAGGTGGTCGGAGGCAGCGTTGTGGGATCACTTCTGACGGCCGGAACCGTGCATGTAATTGCGACCTCGTTTAATAATCCATCTTATCATAGGTTGTCGGTGGAGGAGGATGTGACGAATACTGGGTCTGCTGGTAATGAGGGACACCACTCACCGCCGGCGATTTCAGGCGGTGGAGATGTTAGGCATCAGCCGGAGTCTTGTGGGATGGCTATTTATAGCAGCCACTTGCCTAATGATGTGATTTGGGCACCCACCGCTAGACCTCCACCACCCTATTGATGATGGGCTTGGTTAGTGTTCTGTTTGTACTTCTATCTCGTGGTATTGTGACTAGTAATTTGCCTGCCTTTAAATTGCTCCTGTGTGATTTTTTCATTGTATTTTTCTTACTTTTCAGTAGTTAATTTAGTGAGGACGAGAGAACAATCAAGTTTCTTTGGATGGCAAATTTGCTTAAATTCAATATATTTAATGATGTGGTTGACTAATGTCAGATGTAATATTGCAACCCCACCCCCAAGTAAATTATGCGTATTTGTATCATCTATATAGATGTGTACATGAGTATTATTTTATCCCTCTTCCTCTCATTCCTTCTTTTCTCTCTCTTTTTGTCTTTCATTTTTCTCAAAAAAATATAATACAAAATAAATGATATATAATATTAAAAAAGAACAGTTAAAAATATAAAAAAATTGTTAGAATGTGTATTAAAAAAAGTGAATAATTAAAATTAAAAAAAAAAATTTTTGGTACCTAAAATAACTATTATTATTGGAGATGCTCTTAGTCGTGAATCTAATCTTACATATACCAGGTCACTGTCTTTCCATGATCCTACTACTTTGTGGGAGAAATTTTTCCATGATCACTGAGACAATTTTTTTAATTTTTGGGTCAGGTTGTTCGGTATTTGAAAATTATTTTGGATTATAACTAATTTAGATTTGAATCGGGTAGAATTATAAGAGTAGCAAAATTCTCTCTAACGTAGTTGCATTTTTAAAACTCGAACTGAAAATTTTAGTTAAGATAAAATAGTCATTCATCAACTGATCTAATGTTAGGTAATTACTTTGAGACACTTTTGTGACTGGGTAATGTTACGTGAATAATGGTGGCTAAGGGTTTTTGTTTTTTTGAGAAGAGGGGTGGAATGGGGGTTGGGGTTGTTTGCTTACTTTGAAGTTGGAAAATGAGCACATCTTTCATATCTCTCTGCCAACTGAGTGCCGAGTTTTCTGGCTCTGCTTTACTGCAACAACTGGCAGAAGATAATGCCTGATGGTTCGTTCTAATTACCCATCCTATCCTAACTCAGCTTCTTGGTTTGAATGAAGTGTCAGGTTGTACTAGGGAACCTGGTTAGGGTTGTGCCTTAGCCAAGTTAGAAGTTCTTTTCACTTTCAGAAAAAAAGTTACTAGTTCTTTTCAGACTCAGTGACAGAGAGAGAGAGAGGGAGGGAGAGAGAGGGGTGTGTTGTGTTGCTGCATACGATATGATGGATGAAAGCTTTCGAAGCCCAGCTTTATTTTCTCTATCTCTCTGTGATCTAAGCTGTACTTAGTTTTGTCTCTTTCTTGATCCACTCTAACTCTTTTAATGTGGAAAAAAAAGGACTTAAAAAGAAGGAAAAGGTTGAGCGTTTCTCTCAAGTTATTTGTCAGCACTTTTGATGCCATAATAGTATTTTCATCTTGATCCATAGACTTAGGAGGATGGAGAGTAAAGATTAGACATTATAAAGAGACAGTAAAGAACCATTCAAATGCTTAGTTTGCACAACGAAGAATAGGGTGGTCGAGAAGGGTGATGCTATATACATATATAGACATGTTTAATTTGAATTTTTCTCATTAATTTATGTTAACATGTTTGTCAATTTATTTAATGTACACTGATAGATGTAGCCTAAAATCTTTATGGGATTGTACTCGTAAAATGTTACAGTCCCCATCATTCGGTGTAAGAATTTCTTATAACATCTGTCTTATTTACATAAAATTTTAAGCACGTATGTTAGCTTTAGAGCAATTTAACTTCGTCGTGTTATCCAACATTAATCTAATCTAAAGCATTTCAGAGTTTTAATATATTTAAAAATTGTATATATTTTGGGATTAAATTTTTTATAGATAGTTAATCAAAATTGAGGAATTGCACAAACACATAAATCGATTTTAAAGATTTTCAATGAGTATGTATAGTTCTTTAATTTTGATTGACTGGCTATGAACAATATATTTACAAAAGAAACCACTAGTTGACGTGGTAGGATGGGCTCTCTCGAATTGCAAGGGCCGTGGTATTGCGGAAGGACGAGGTGACGCATTGTTTTAGCTTAACTAAGGTATCGAGTTCGAATCTTAGAAACGTAGTTGCGGTCGGTAGGGAGAGATTTGTAGTCCTTGTGGTCCTAACTGGTTCGAATCTGAATTAGTCGGAGCTCAAAGTAATTTTTGGATATTGAATAGTCTGACAAAAAAAAAAAAGGAAGAACGAGGTGCACTCTCCTTGCCGCAAAAGTACTTGGGCAACCTTAGTGTGATCTACATAATCCACCTCTCTATTGCGAAAGTAAAGACACATAGCTGGGACACTGCGAATGATAAAGAATGACATCCGTAGCAAAGCGTCAAGGGTTACTCTCGAAGTAAGACTGCTTGAGAAAACCTGCATAACCCATTGGATGCCCACATAAAGTTAATTAATACTGTTGCTCGACTGATCCAAGAGATTAAGAGGAGGGATAGGGAAATATAACCCTCCTCAAGAGAGAACTGACTTGGGTAGTTTAGTCTACTCAAGCAAGTTTCCCGGTGGAAGACTTATTTGTCCACCATGGTGTGCTTGACTAAAATCTGAAGAGACTTTTAAGGTACAAAGGGTTAACAGTCTTGGTCGATATGTGGGATGATGAAATGTGTGGATTAGTGGTCGGTGAAACATCTCCTTTGCACAAATTGTCATAAAATATTGGTAGCTGTTGGGGGCCATTTAGTTCAATTTAGCATTACCCATCCGGAAATAATTGATTGAAACATGACAAGGGTTGAGGGATATAATGAAGAGAATTAGTGTTTATGTCAATTTGATTAAGAAATGGGAAGAGGATAATCCTATTTGCCCAAGAGAAAGAAGAACACAAATAGATATAAGGGGAGTGTAAATTCATCTTATGCATGTCATTCTCGGATTTAATGGTGTATTTGATTGGATATCACTTGAAACGTATGGCTATTTTTAAAATTGATGGGGTTGATGTAAATCAAAACTTAAATATAAGGGTTAATGTGAAATTTAATCCATTTTGATTAGATAAAAAGCATGCCAAGAGTAATTCATCCACAAGGCTAGCAAATTAAAATTAAAAAAATTCATTTAATTCTATTATTTTAATTGTGGGTATTAATTGAGTTGAGCTTATCGATTTTGATTATGCTAAGTTTAGTTCGGTGGGATTGGTTGAGTTCGATTGTTGAATTTAAATCCTTACTTACATTTGCCTTTGTAAAAAATTACGAATATTTGAGTGAAATTTGAGTTTTTTTGAACGAACACTAGACACAACCTCTTAAAATTTTGTGTTCAATGTTACATTTCAATTGAATCATAAATAAAATAATCAATTCTTCAACATAAATTCCTCAAATAATCAACAATAAAATATTATCCCAAAATTCAGATTTTGAAAAATCTATTAGAGAAGAGACTGATGGAGAAGTGATTCATCCCCAATTTAAGCATTGTCCCCACTTACCATTTATGGAAGTGAGGATTAGGCACATGTGTCAGCAATCAACCATACTCTATATATATATATATATAAATTAATTATAGTCCCTCAGGACAAGATTCTTTTGTCCTGGGGTTGTATGGCTGCTAAGAGTTAACCCCACCACCAACCACCAAGTGGAGTAAAGATTGAATGTAAGGCTTTGTTTGGTTAGCGAGAGAATGGTGAAAAAAGGGGGAAAGAGAAAAAAAAATTAATTTATCGTTTGTTTAGCAGGAAACGAATGTTTCTCGAGAAATTTTTTTTTTCCACATGATCGAATTTTCCTGTATCTGATGGTTTTTAATTTTCTACAAAATCTGCATAAAAAATTTTTTTTCCCGTGAAACTTGTCAATCTGTTTCACTGTTTACCACCTTGCCCCTATTTTAACACACCACAACTCCTCTCAGCCCTCATCTTCTCAACCACTTTTGAATAATTATACATAAGGGTAATTCAGACAATTAAATAAAATTTCTTGTAACTTTTTTGCTTTTCAAACTACAGAATGAATTTTTCTTAAAACTTTCTTACAAAATTTTCATCATAATCAAACACATACAAGAAAATATATTTTTTTCATTTTCCTTTCTTTCACTTCACTTTCTATCACTTTTACTTTCTATCATCTTTTCTTTCTAACCAAACGAACCCTAAGGGTATTACTATATCACTGTTGATGATATAGTATTATCGATTAATAATAAAATTTTAAATAGGAAAGATAAATTTTATTTAGACTTACATGATAGAAGGTTAAAGAGTTATTTGCTTACATGATATGTTAGTTATTAATTTTTTGTGGGTTTATCTGTTTATTTGTTTTGGTATTATTAATTGGTAATATCACATTATCTTGACACGTGGTAAACTGTTGTAATAAATATTTTCTCCAACAAGTGGCTGCTTGAAGACCACCGTCGGCATGGCGGCTGGTTTTTTTTCCCCTTTTCATGTCTCATGGTATATGAATATGATCCAAGTAATTAGTTTATTGGACGACTAGTAGTGCTATATTTAACTATACCATATTTTTTTCAAATCTCTAGTGAGGCACTGAAAAACGATGAAAATCTATTTATTACTTAGAAATATCGAAAGTCAGAGGGTAATACCGCAGTAAGACACTCTAAGTACGCAAATATTCATTGCATTCATGATTATTGTTTGGTTTGAGGGAGGTCAATTCATTTTTATTTTTTATTTTTTTGGGTAAATAGGTGTTCAGGTCAATCTACATATCTCGACTAATCTCGTTCTCGATCAGATTAAAGATAACTCATTCACGTCAAAATTAAAATATTTATGAATAATAAATTGTTTATAATCTATAATACCTACCAAAAAGAAATAAAGAAAGATTAGAAGCAAGTTGATTGAGTTGTACTTTTCTTGCTTCTTTATGGGTTCATTAATGAACTCTAGAAACTCTGGGCTTTAGTCAAACGTGCAACTTTCCACTTACGGAACTTTTGATTAGCATCCACTTTTCTAACTTTTCGGTAGCTAAAAACATTATTAATCAAACACGTGGTCGACAAAACAAGATTGGTAGGTGAACAAAGTAGAAGTATAGAAAAAATGTTTGGAACCCTAATCGTTGATCAGACGTAATGACTTGATTCTTTTTGAAACCAAGCAGGAGTGCCAAAAAAGCATCAAATCAGGTTGCTGCCACCTTAAGCCATTTAAGTGCATGCATGAGCTGAGATCCTACTAGGGTAGTAATTGGCTTAATAATCCCGTTTCTTTAGTAAAATTATGATAGAAAATATAAAATAAAAAATTTTAAATTTTTTTATGCGTTTGATTAAGATGAAATAAAAAATGATGAAAAAAATTCTTCTATATTTAAATTTTTTCACAATTAACAATTTTTTTATATAAATAATGCAACAATATGAAAGAAAATTATGATCTATAATTAACTTTTATTTTATCCTTATTTTTTAAAAAATATTTTTTTAATTATTAATTTTAAAAAATATTGGTATAAATTTGGTTAATCATATAATTTGATTAAAGACTTTCGTGCTGGTGTTTGTTCAAAAATTAAGTTTGAAGTCACTTTTTTTTAAAAAAAAATTAACTTTTAATTATGATACATATTTTTTTTTCTTTAGACCAACTTAATATAATTAAAAATAATTTAGACAAGTAGAAAAAAAATTGAAACTTTTCTTTCTTACAAACAATATAATGAAAATTTTTTAAATTTTTTTTACAAGTTTTTCATGATAATCAAATACATATATGAAAATATATTTTCTTTCGTTGTCTTTTGTTTCACTTCATTATAACTTTTTATCGTTCTTTTTTCTTAACCAAACAGACTTTTAAAATCTCGAGTTTGAATTTCGTCGCTTCCCTTGTAATAGTACTTGATCAAAAAGAAGGGGGGAAAAAAAAACTAGATCCTACACTAATTAAGTGCATGAAGTTACCATAACCATTGAAATAATTCTTCCCGAAAAAAGACTAGTTTGACAGCGGTGGAAAAGAGATGAGAATAGAACTTTGGACCACCGGAACGATTTGTCGGCGCTTTGTTCGACAGCGCCTCCGCCGGAAATGGAATTTGCAAAGCGGCGGTCTCTGACTGCCATGCTTGTTTGTTGTATTACTTGTCGTAGAAGTCCATAAAGGAGGCAAACAAGATTACGTTGCAAGCATGGTATAAAATGGACCACTTCGGTGGCCGACCACTTCTGTGGCCTCTCTCTTTCTACAACCATGGATATAGGAGTAGAGATAAAAGAATATTGAGTGCAACAATTACGCCACATAAATATTATCATATAATGTAATCGTGTCATGATAAACCAACAAATAGGTAAGAGAGAACTCACTCTTTGAAATAATTAACTTTTTATGTAGGATAATAATCGTCACATACAAAAAAGGTAGGGTTTATTTTTCAACTTTTCATGCTGACGTGTTGTAACTGTTACACTTAATATTTACTCAAGTAGAGAGTGGGACGGTATTACCAAGTTTTAATTTTTTTGATAAATACGAGTATAAAACACTCTACTAACCGAAAGATGCAACTTCTTAGGTATAGGCTGCCCTGCCCTGCCCTGTGCTCACTTAATTGCATACTTTCCCTTCATTCCCTATATAATTCATGGGTCATAAAGTGGTGGGACCTTAGTTAAATTTCAATGTCATTCTCATTATTCATTACCACATTATTACCAGAGAGAGTGAGAGAGAGTTTCTGTTGAGACGGTGCACGCCTGGTAATTGGCGGTGTTTTGGGTAGGGGCCACCTTCCACGGACACGTTTCCGTCTACCCACTTTATTATTATTTTTCTATGTATATGCCGATCAAAGTTAACTCATTTATGCTACAAAATTATAATTTATAATGAATAAATCTTTCATCTCTTACTCTATGAACGGAGCCTTGTTATGACCTAAGGGCCCTCAAGTTTCTAAAATTATGTTAGTCTCCCCTCCAAAGTTTATAAAATAAATCTTTATACCTTTGAGCTTAAATTTATTATTTTATTTTATGTGGCCCTCTCAACTTTTTAAGATTATATTTTATACGTAGGATAATGATCCTAATTTTCTTTATCTTTTGATTACTGATTTGAATGCTTTGCAACATTAATCACTTTAATTTAAATTTTTTTGGTGCAAATTAGTAAATTTAGTATTGCGTTAACATTCGTATCCATGAATAGAATTATGTTAAACACGTAACAGTCCAAATGCACTTCTAATATCCAAAGCAAGTACGTAGAAACTATCTACAATAAGTTGGGCCGGGCACGGCCCATCCATCTAATTAATGGTCAGGGATGGCCCACATTTATAATATTGGGTTGAGTTCGGTTCGGAGTAAACAGCAAGGTGATGGATAGTTGTGTCATGTGTGGTTGGTCCATTGTGGTTGGGTTTGGGTGTATGGACTTTCCATCTTGTGGGTCATGTGGCGGTTTCTCTCACATGGTCATCCTTTTCTCTTTTTTTTTCAATGGTTATGGATGTGTAATCCAGTTTATATTCATTTCGACTAATTCTCTCTCCTGTTTAGTTAAAGACATGTCATTTACGCTGGAGCTAAGACATTTAAGAGGGATAATTTTTTCATGTCCTGACCTTAAAGACTTGTTAGAATTTGAACTCAAGATATCTGAGTTTAGAGTTCATTCATATTATTACGTCAACTATCTCTTAAGGTTACATGGTTCATCTTCTCATGTTTGATTTTCAATACAACGGTAACATCGCGTGGTGAGTTTTGAGTTTTTTTGTCCATACTCATGGTACAAGATATTCCTCTACTAAGTACCACAAGATAAATGGAGCCAGAAACTGTGATTAAACTAAATTAATTTAATGTTCACTTGATACTAAATTTGAATTAAATTATAAAGCATAGTCTTAATGATTTTATTAGTACTGACCTGATGCTGAAATGTCTTCTAATACCTTGTATATACTACTAATAAAAGTATCTCAGCATAAATTTGTTTTGTTTTCCTATTCTACCTCTAATGAATATTATAAACTACATCATATCTTTTTATTCTACATTAAGTAAATCAATAAATTAAATATTTATTCTATTCATTTAATCTCTAACTAGGTCTTGAAATGAGTCATCTTACGTAGATCAAGGGTTTTTAATTATTAACTAGCACTAAGGACATTGGTTCCTTTTCATGAAGAAGAAGAAGAATAAGAAGAGTTAAAACTATTTTGGGTCTTTTGAACTTCTAGCTATAGTCTCCCTGCCTCTCCCTTATTCCATTTACAACTTAAAAATCAATTTTGGATCAGTAGTTTTGTGATTTTGGATAACTGGTCTCTTTTTAACTAAAATAAAATAGGAAATGCTAACCTTATTTGATAACATGATGAATCATAGTCATTAAATTGACAGTGACTTCCAACTAAGAGGAAGGTCCACTATCAATGTAGCGGTAAAAAATGATAAGGTCACTAAATAAGATTAATAAATAAAGTACATGTAACATTACTCAAATACAATTGCAATGCATGATGTCATTGGAGACTCTATATATCCGTTGTAAGGTCCATGTTACTGCATAGTTTCTATCTCTATTGCATTCTACAATCCATAGTAGGTTTTTCTCATCTTTTTTTCTCACTTTTTCTCTCTACCCGTCAATCTCTTTCTTAGAGTTCTTAGTCATACTAAACAATATATTTTTTTACATCCAACGTGCATATTAGCTTCACTCTCAAAGTATCAAATATTTACTAATTTTAAGTGAAATTATATTGCATGTTATTCTTATTTATTAGGTTAACCAATTAAAGAAAAACCCTTTAAACCTACCATCAACCAATTTTTTTTTCTTATTTTTTATTTTTCTGAATAAACTTCAATCTTGAAGTATGACATTATCGTATTTGCTAAGATGGAAATTCAACTTTTGTGGGTATCAAAAACCTTTAATACTAAAAGAATGATATTTCTGCTTCCTCGCTTGATATTGTATTGAACACAAAATTATCCTCTAAAATCACAAGTTTCGTAGATACTCACTTAATTTTTAGGTCAAATTTTATATTTTTAATATTTTGAAATTTGATTATCTAACTCTAAAAATTTACTTGGAGAATTTGAACTTGTCTCGCAATAGATTATGTATATGACATGTTACATTTTCGTCACTTTCATATTTTGTGTTTTGGGTGTCTCCAATATACAATTCCACTTCTTTTTTTTTAAGCATGAAGATTGATTTGGTGCTTCTGCTATTCAGCATGTGAAGGAGGATTTAACAAATTTTTATGTTGTCTACGGAACAACATTGTTGTTCAAAGTCTGGCATTTCTCGATAACAATCTACAAAAACTTGATTTTTTTTATCTTTTGCCCTACTCGGGTTTTAATTTTATTTCAAGTTTGGGGAATCAAAGTCTTCATGATTTCAATAAGGATTACTAGGTATCAACTACCTATGCTGGTTGAAATTCAATGGGTCTGTGTAAATTATTGTTTTTGGGTCTATGTAAATTATTGTTTTTGGAGTCAGGATGTTATGCAATACAATGAGTTTGGTCGGATAATATGACAAAGTATAGAAGACACATTCCCTAGCTAGAATACAAGTCAAATTTACTCTTCCAACGGAATTTTCAAAATCACTTGCATGGAAAATTAAAATAATACTAAAAATAAATGGCAAAAAATATACTCCATTTCTAACCACTTGATAGTCTTGCATTTTATCTCTCTTTTTTTCTTTGGTGCATGTTACTTTGTTAATATTTTCCTCCTTTTTAGCATATATTACTCAAAATGAACTATTAAATGTGCTTCCTTTTTTTTTTATGTTGCCCCATTTTTGCGTAGTATTTAATTAGTGAAGTTATGAAGTGATTCGAGGTTAAAGGAGGAATAAATATTAGATATAATCGTTAGTTCTATTAGAATTAACTTCTCACTCATAATGATAAAAAGTATTTTTCACTTTACGACATTGGTGTGCCGTGTCCCTTTAGTTTTTACATTAGTCCTTAAAGTGCTCTAAAATTTAATGATTTATTTGCTATAAAATCTTGTAAATTCATTTCAAATAAAGTTCTTATTTTGACACAAAGACAATAACACGTAATCAAGTTCTTTCTGATAGGTATTTGGGGTTTCTCTTTATTTTGAACCCCTCCCCCATTAGAAAATTATGAGACTCACGTCTTTAGGCTAACTAAAAAGTTTTACCATTTTGAGTTTAGAAAACGCACATTGAAAAGTATTGCTCTTTTATCCTAGTCCACGATCATTGGGCTTGGCACACAAGGAAGTGTAGACATACATTGTTGTGGGTGAATTTTATCAATTTATTCTTTTATTTAACTTTAAAAATCAATAAAAAAAACTATAATTGAAAATAATTTACTTGCAACGCACATGAGTATCAACTAATACTTCATAAAAATTAATATATTAATATTCAAAATAACAAAAACACCCCTATAAACTAGAAAGTAATGCATTGATATATAGTATTTTCGTCTTTTTCAACTTGATAAAACATATTAATCTTTCATTCAAACATAAAATTGATATCTGAATAATAGACCCACACCTCCTCCAAACTTTCATCCAAACATAATAAAATAAAAATAGGAAAAAATGATTGATTAAGTATTACCACCACTATATATTAAATTGGAATCAATTGTCCAATTTTATCCCATACTATATTTGAACCAAATATGCCCTCAAATTTAAGAGAAATTATATGGTACCCACAGAAAAATAAGTACTATATCAAAATTGATTGATTGTAAAAAATGAAATGTAACAAAATAAAATAGAAAAACTTCAAACGTCAATTTTATTTGATGATAAGTGAAAATACGGTACTGAAAAATTTATTTTCAATACCATAATTGGACCCTAGGACACCATTCTATTCGATACTATTCCTTAATTCACTAAATAATAAGATGCCCATTATATAATAATGGACACCACTTATATACAATGAAGTTCACCTAGATTTTGGATCTATTATGATTGAACCCCCTGAGAGATTAGGCCCTGAGAAATTTATCCCTCATGAATACCTTAATTCTGGCATAAATGACCTATTTTTGACCGAACTAAAGAGGAGATTAATCAAAGTGCACACAAACTAATTCAAACACCTTTGACCGTTGAACCAAAAAAAAAAGAGGATTCATCATTAAGTTAAAAGAAAATTGACAACACATTGGATAAAATCCAAATCCAAAACTCAACTTTTTCTCAAGGATAGTAACCACGAATAAAACTATATCATCCGCTTCATATTGATAATAAGCCAAGTTCCATTGACGACTCCTATAATTGGGAATATTTATCCCTCTGTACACTCTAGAGATGGATGTTTATACAAAATGACATAACTGTATATAATGGGGAAGAGAGTGACAAAATGATGGCTCAATTTCAACACAGAGCCAACAGCAAGAGTACAATACATACAACCACTCCCTAGTCCCAAACCCCGAATTCTTATTCCCCCCGCCCTTCTCTCTAACTCAAAACCTCTTTAATAGAATGCTTAATCCGTTCTTTCACTTGTTGATCTTCTAAAACATACACCAGATTTCATGTTGCCGAAAGGGTAAACTGATCCTAATCTATCTGAGTCGCTCTCCCTACAACTACTGCTACTAACTAGTTTCCTAAGATTAGTTGAGTCAGGATACGAATACGAATACGGAACACTTACTTTGCTTCCCAAGGTTTCCATTTTGCTACTCCAACCAGGTTGTCTTTTCCAAAGATCACCACTATCCACAGCTGGTTCTGCACTATCAATCCGAGAGCCACTCGTCTCAGGATATCTTGAAGCATTACAGTCCAAGTTGGCAGGGTGTGGACGCCTCGAGTACATGGGAGATGGAGATGATGAGGAAGATGAAGTGTCAGAATCTGAGGAATTCCTCCAAGGGCTATTCCAATTGCATCCCAAATCACCAAAAATTTGATCAAAGTAGTCATCAATGCCAGTGGAATCCCTATTGCTGCTCTCGGTACTGCAAGAACCAGCCTCGGAGAAGAAAGAGGAAGAAATGTCACTAGAAGAGTCCTCTTCCAAACTCGTCTGAATCATATGGACACCCGCATGCCCCTGTGGAATGTGACCACCCAGCGAATCAGCCAGAGAATCATCCCATGGGCCTGCAGAATCGGATCTTGACTTGAATGTTGGATTCTTTGGTTTTCTTGGATCACGAGGAATTATTAAGTTCCTTATTAACCTTGGGGCCCGTGGTGAGCACCTATACGAATTTAGAAGTAATTAGAAACCAAACCCATACGATACTAAAACAGTGAAGAGCCCCTAAAACATTTACCTAGCATAAAGAAGCATGTATGCCCCCTTTGTCAAGACGTTTTCAAGTTCCACAGCTTTGACCTACACAACCATTACAACCATAGATAGGTTCAAAGCTATGAGAAAATGATATAAATTCATCACTAGCTCAATCTACAATGAAGCAATGAAGTAAAGCATACATAAGTCTCCAAGACAGTCCCTAATTGAAAAACTTCGAGTTTAACCACCAGATATCAATAGGTTCTGCCATCAGATTCACAGACTTAACAAGGCTCAAGCCCAAATAAATTACCTAACCAGCCCCCAAATGTACAATTTGTGAATCAGATATTAACAGGTCCAATGGCAGATTCCCAGGCCTGATAAGTCAAATGAAGATTACACATAGTTTTTCAGTTAGGGCTCTCTGAATTCATTCATAGCTTTGCAATTGAAAGAAATACATGGAACCACAAGCACTGTAACCCAACAAGACAAATCTGTAGCGTCCATTTACAATGCACTAAAAATTCCTCATAAAAAAGGCCACTTATGAAGGAGAGAAAGCTTGTTGTTGGCAAAACAGTTCGTTAAATCCAATTGTTGCCTTGATAAAATTCAAAAGAAAAAAAGCCACAAAATCAAAATCAAACATGCTTTAAAATGCAGTAAAGCAAAAACAATAATTTAAAGAAAACTTGTTTAGAAGTGCAAATTTAATGTAAATAAGAACACATACTGTACTGTCATCAGTCTTGAACCACTTGTTCTGAATATTCTTCACATAGCACACATAGTGACCAGAAAATGCAGCGTTCATGACATCCAAGTGAACCACCACTCCATAAAGCCGGTAAACTGGGGACTTGTCACTCGTCCCACTCATATATGGAGCCAAGTCCAGAATCTCTGGGAACCGAATTGACTTGTTGAGTTTCCCAAATTTACCCAACTGCAAAATTATAGAGTTTAGCAAGCGATAAGAAAAATGCAAAACGAAAAGTAGAACACAATCTCGACGTACTAAATTACCTGAAATCTCTTTAATGCAATAGTCAGAACATTAGGAGCCTCCAGTACTGTCAACTTCTTTTTGGCTTTCTCATAAGATTTGCATCTGATAAAATTAAGTGGACAAAGGTTAAGTCTGTACCCAACCCTCCTAGCACCCTTGGTTAGTGGGGATAAAACAAGGTAATATTTTTTAGGGGTCATTGTATAGTGCAGTATGAAATGAAACAATAAAATCAATTAAGAACAAGGAATTAATAAAATCAACTTCTCCTTCCCTTACCTGATTCACAATTCCATGAACCACATTTATTAAAAAAAAAAGATTATCATGTGCACTACCATCCAACATAATAAATATTGAGCCAACATAATAAATCCCGGGAAGTGATTAAAATCATTTAACACAACTTTCATAAACTTGTCCATAAATATAAACCACCAGTGCAGTCTACAACTATACAAGGTGCACATTTTCTATTCAAACTCTAATGATGAGAAGTATATGGATGATACAACCACATCAGAGATTCAGAGTAGACAGTAAACAATATCTAAACACATTACATTTATTCCCAATCTCCAAATCTGAGGCAACCTTTTTCAGGAGTACCATGAATTATTCGTACTTAAAAAATTAAGAAGCACAACCGATAATAAAACTTGATCATAACTATAATTGTAACTGAATCAATTCAACATAGTACCACGCATGGCAGTTCCACACATTTTCTACAAATTGCAGCTTACACCCTGTTCATTCACAACCAAGAGAAATGATTGAACGGACAATGCAAACACATCCAATTAACCATGAGCTGTTAAATAGGAAGTAGGATCAAACCCAATTTTCTTACAATCTTATCCTAAAGATAATTCAAAATAAAACTGAACCAGAATGGCACCCAGCAAGCATTGACAACAAGTATTAGGAATAAGCTTTGTGGAACAAATAATGATCTATCAAATTTTGAGACTAGCAATGCCTGGCTGAAAGCCCAATGTGAACCTGCTATGATTTACACCTTTCCTAAAAGCATTGGTGACTGACGAGGGATATAAGCCTTATGAACACCTGACAGGCACAAACCTACCAAATAAGTAAGGAGTTTAAAGTCATGCAATGAAGGCACGACCATATACAGTTTCCTCAGTGAGGAATCTTGACAAAGAAAGTAGAACGTCAAGTCCTCATTGGAAAGCAAAACCAATTCTGAGATATTTGGAACCAAGAAATTCCATCACACCGAATGAAAATAAAACATGATTCAAAGAATCCTGAGGGTTTTGTGCCTCAACCATTAATGCTTCAGTTTATTGCCATAATTATAAAGGTGCACTGCTAGAAAATTGCATATCGATGTCACCATATAATGACTAATACCAAAAGATGCTTTTTAAGGGTTTTAAGAAACAAACTAAACCAACCAACCTGCTACATTGGTACTTGTTTTCGCCATCTAAAATCTCGGTACCCGTAAACTGCCGTAGAGCCTCTTCTAGGGTTCCTATATTTCCTTCAATCTCAACAGTCAGATCCATCATTCTTTCATGCCGCTCAGATTTGCCTCCACACTTCATGCATTTTATCTGCACATTACAGTCTCACACTTTACACACATTATCCATATTCTATGCAGAATCCACTCACATAGGCCAAATGACGTGCAAGCCATAGTTAAAACAGACGCAAGCGCACAAAAACAACTAAAGCTCTTAATTTATCGAATATTAATTACCTTTGATCTAAGGTAACCCCCAAATGTAAGGCCTATGAGAGTTGTCTCTTCCAAATAACCTGATGCACTTACCCCGGCTTCCTTTAGGCAAGCAGATTGCATGGCTTCAATAGCATACCTGTTAATTCACTCCTCAATTAACTAGCACTAAGACATGTTAATGGATCGCAAGCAAAAAAACACAATTAATCTCAGCAGGCCCCAGCAAATGCAAAAAACAGCTCACTTTAAAAATTCATGCGCATCCTCTTCTTTGCCATTACCAAGATGGCTTCCAACGTTTTGTATCTGGGATAATATCCGAATTGGAGTAAGTGGGGAACTACCATCCTTTGCCTTGAGAACCAGCTTTTCAAACTCACAGGTGAAGCACCATTCTTTCTTTTCACCTAATACGGAAGGATGTAAAATAAGGAAACTAACACCCAAGAGAATCAAATTACATGCCCAATATGAATGACATACGATGGATCAAGATCAGAGACATACATGCTTTGGAATGGAGTCCTTGGAGAAAATAAGCAGTGAGAGGTGGGGTAAATGCCAAGCATTGGAGCACAGCATTAGCATAACAACTGCAGGAGATTTAAAAAAAGAAGAGCACAGTTTAAAAAATCAAATGAAACAGAACCTCTCCGCAATATTTGAAGTGACCTCCAAAATAGGGGATAATAGAAATATGACAAGTGAGTCTCTATCCTGCATTGCTGAGGGGAAAAATATGACATTGAAATTTTTGTGATGATAAAAACGATATGAATATAAGAAGCAAACAACTTGCAATGGATAAAACCAAAGGCAGAGATGCAAGCTTCCAAGAGTATTGGGGGCAGTAGTGCATGTTTACAAGACTACATTTAAGGGAATGAGTGGAACATAGTTTCCAGCACATGCCAATAAATCTGATTAGCCACATCATCAAATATTTTATCATTTGTGATTTAGATAACTTACTAAACCAACAAATTCAACTGTTTAGGCCATAATATCATGTTAGAAAAATCATTGGTTTGACATTGTTGGCCCAGAAAACAGACATGACATTACAGCATGCAAATGTACAAACAACAAAGCTGGTTCCAGAAAACAGAACCACAGAAAGTTGCAGCAACCAAGTCCTGAAACCCAAAGTGACGGATCAACACCAGTTCATACATGTAAGACACATTATTCAAGTTCATTTGACATAATATGTAAGTAAGTGAATAAGATAAAAACATACACCAGCAACACATTCACATTGCTTCAAAAAATACAGGGAACAGCCAAAGTGCAGAATCAAGAAGCGTCTTGAGTTCAAGTGAACCAAGTTTGCAGAGATTTCAAAATCAAGCATCGAACCCCACAAAACGATGAACCATTAATCTTGTTTGCCTCAATCAGACCCGTTCTACATTACCTGTTCCCACAGTTTGTAAGACCACATGGGCGGAGCTCAACCTTGTTCCAGTTATAAAGCTTCACAAACAATTCGTATGGAAAGAGGCCCTGTAAAAACAAAGATATATTAAGTGTAGAGTATTACATTCTAAGTACAAACATTGTAGAACCAAAATAACACAACAAGCTGCAAGCCGAACCTTATTACTGTATCTTCCCGCAATCTCACTCCCAGTCCCTAAGGGATAGTATCGTGATAATGTAGAGGCTCTGAGCTGATCAACAACTTCCCTCATCGATGTTTTCACGCCATTTCCAGCATTTGGGTATTGACCTGCAAACTGGGAGGAACGAGTAGCAGCCTCGTGAGCAGGGTCAATTTGTCCAGATTGCACACTCTGAACTGTATGCCTTCCAGATGTAGATGATATATGAGTATCAGAAGGTTTGGATGATAAAGATCGAACTTCTTCAGATTTCAGCGTATGTAAAGTGCTGCTTGTATTATTAACCCCGTAATTTGACCGATCAGCACTGAAGGATGGCAAGCGACTGACCTTTGAAACATCTTTAATTTGTGAATGTCCTTCAGCACTGGAAGTCGGATAAGCATAAGATGCCCTACACGAGGAATATCTATGTTCACTGGATTTCAGTATGTTGGCATCAATATGATTAGACATTTTAGAGCTCAACGAGGGTGATCTCCTGGACTTTGAACCATTTTCACTTCTTTCTTTCAATAATGCAATTCCATCGGTAGGCTCCCTGCTTCCAGACTTATTTAATTGATTATTGTCTGATATGGACGTTTTGGTACCAGAGCCTCGTACATCCACAGCAGAAACAGCATTGCCATCACCAGCCTCATTGGAACTAAACAGAACAGAACCATCAAGCGCATCATTTCTGGACCTACTGGATTCAAGAGTTCCATCCCAGAAACCAGATGAGGGTGTAGAAGGCTCAGAGAATGAAGACTCATTGGAGCCACCAACACTCCAACCTGATGAACTTGATGATCCACACTGACTATCTCCATCAATACAATTCGGTTTGATTTGATTAACCTTACCTGAACGGATAAAACTATCTACAGAGCTGGCCCAAAGGGGGTGCTTTGAGAAAGGTGGCTTAGTTTGTTTGATGTTTTCACAAATAGATTCAAACTTCTCCAGAGCAACATTAGTTGACTGATGCTCATCTGATCTATCAGAATCATTTGAATCGCTGACAGAAGCATCAACAGATGATTCACTGGAGGTAGCGGATGCAGAAAATTCCTTAGGTAATAAGTGAGTGATCAAATTTGTCCCTTTATCATCTGCCAGACACACAGTTTGAATATCATCCTTCCCATGAGGTAATCCCAAGCGACTGGCATTAGAACAAGTGGGCACTTTAGGGGAGGTTGCAACTGGTTTAGCACGTTGTTCCCCTTCAGTCTCAAAGCTATAACCACAACCCTCATTCTCTTCTAGTTTTGACGCCTTCAGATTAGAAGTACCTCCCATACCATTGATCTGGTGAGTGGGGGTAAAAGGACGGCATTCTTCCTTGTGACCTTGTCTCCAATGTATAATTTGACATTTCCCAGAGCTGAAACATTAAATAATGATGTTAATAAATGTGAAATCTAGAAGAACAAAAACAGCATCTTCAGTATATATAGACACAAACCCATGCACACATACATAGCAGTACAATGGAAGACACTTTACACCATAGACTTAAGTAGGTACTTTATACATGGACTGCTACATTAATGACTGATTTCTCAAAAAATAAATAATAATAAAGCTGATTCACTCTTTTTATCCTACAACTCTTAGCAAATATCAAGCCATTTTCTAAATTTCTAATTTGTAAGCAAATAACATTGCAACTGCAGAAAGAGTTCTAAAAACAAACACAACCGGAGAAGGCATTTTGCTTAGGGGTGCATCTCCGGCGAGTTAGA
>CM042193.1:5763521-5780393 GCA_023539305.1 Ilex asprella
CGATTTATAATTTATAATTTTATTTTCAAATTTCAAATGGATCCCAATTTTTTAAATTTCCGTTAAATTAGAATTAGACTCATCAATTCAAAATTTCAAAGTAATCAGAATTGTCTAAATTTAAATCGAGTTAGAATTTTTTTATTCCAACTCATCATTGCTACATAACATTAATAAGTAAAGCCATTCCAACGGACTCTTAAAGGTATAAATAATATTGTACTGCTGACCATAACTCGTTCGCCAATCGCCACAAGCTCTCGAGAAGGTTGGAGGAACTAGGGTATCTTCCTTCTGGTTTGCCGACCCCACGCCCATTAATATTTTAAGTCAAAACTCACGGCTTAGAATTTTCTCATACTGCCAACTAGAACCGGTCCAGTCAAATTACGGTTAGGGCTTTGCTAATTGGACCTTCTCCAACCGCGTTTTCTCTCCTATACGCCTCTGATTTCCTTCTTTCCTACTTCCTCTCTTTTCCTCCTATAAATTCAAATTCTCATGTCTCAAAGACCCATAGCACCACACTCTTCCTCCACAGTTTTTGCTCTCCATTCTACTCTACTGCTCTCTAGTGAGATAAACCCTGATTCTTACTGGTCTTCCTAACCATTTATTCATACATTCATATACTTATTCTGTCACCCATTTTTTCCAAACTCCACTGATACTTCTCTGATTCCGTTTGTTTCACTAAAAAAATCCCAATTTCATAACTCCGTAAGTTTTCTCAGTCGCTACACAAAGAATCAATTATGGGTCTGAAAGGCTTCGTCGAGGGAGGTATTGCTTCAGTAGTAGCAGGCTGTTCGACCCATCCTCTGGACCTTATCAAGGTCAGAATGCAGCTTCAGGGTGAAAACCATGTTCCCAACGCCAACCCGAACCCCCAAGTGCTACGTCCAGCTTTTGCTTTCAACAGCGCAGCAATGGCTCAAGAAACCTTTCACATTCCTGCACCAGCACCACCTAGAGTGGGACCCATTTCGGTTGGGATAAACATTTTTCAATCTGAAGGTGCTTCCGCCTTGTTCTCCGGTGTCTCCGCCACCGTGCTCCGCCAGACTTTGTACTCCACCACTAGAATGGGCTTGTATGAGGTTTTTAAGCAGAAATGGTCCGACCCGGAATCAGGAAAATTTCCACTTGGCCGGAAAATAGCAGCCGGATTGCTAGCCGGAGGCATCGGCGCAGCTGTTGGCAACCCTGCCGACGTGGCAATGGTCCGAATGCAAGCCGATGGTCGGCTTCCAATTTCTCAGCGCCGCAACTATAAGGGAGTGGTTGATGCAATTACACAAATGTCCAAGCAGGAGGGGATCACTAGCCTGTGGCGCGGTTCAACCCTTACGGTGAACCGCGCTATGATTGTCACGGCATCACAACTTGCATCATATGATCAGATCAAGGAAGCAATATTGGACCATGGCGTGATGAACGATGGTCTTGGGACTCACGTGACAGCCAGCTTTGCGGCGGGTTTTGTGGCCTCAGTGGCGTCAAACCCTATTGATGTGATCAAAACTCGGGTGATGAACATGAAGGTGGAGCCCGGGATGGCTCCACAGTATACTGGGGCACTTGATTGTGCACTGAAGACAGTGAGAGCTGAAGGACCTTTGGCACTCTACAAGGGGTTCATTCCTACTATTTCTAGGCAGGGCCCTTTTACTGTCGTGTTATTTGTGACGCTTGAACAAATTAGAAAGATTTTGAAGGAGTTTTAAAAATGGGTGAGAACTTGATTTGACAGTGACGACAAGGAATTATTAATAGAGATTATGTATAGTTATTGGATTATTGATGTTGATGGCTTTTTGACAAGGCATTTTGTCATGAAATATCAAGCTGATATAAGATGAGAAATATTTCAAATGGAAAAATGTCATGCAAATTGATGGTGCACAAATTAATTTGCACATCATAGTCAAGTTAATAATATAAAATATAGTAAAATAGATAAAGAGATAATACAAAATTTATAATAGTTCGGTCTATCAAGACTTAAATCCACTTTCAATGACTAAGTTCGCCGGGTATTTTATTAACTCTGATGTGTTGGGAGAGTAGATAATTACAAGAGAGAGAAGAGATGAGTTTGATTTTGTGAGATGCCCTCGAAGTGTTGGAGGAAGCTTATAATTTATAGTCTGCGTAGTAATTGAGTAGCTTGACGGTTATAAGAGGCAACTTAATAGCTGATGATCTCTCCTCTCCCTGACGACGTCTTCTCTTCCTCAACGGGCAAGGGTATGGCTCTTGGATGTTCCTATAGCTCCCTGATGGGCTTGACTGTCTTTGACCTTATGAGACTTGCTTGTTCTTCTATAGTCTTTGACTTTTAGTTAAGTTTGAACTTTTCATATGGATTGGGTCATTTGGGTTTGACTTATTACGATTTTTTATGAATTATATTCGATTTTTAGCAACAATTGAATGTTACTCCTTAATCTCACATGTATACAATTTTTTTTTTTACAATTAGGGGTATCCGAACTAATTTATACGTACCTCGACTAATATCTTTGACTAATGTCTTCTCTGGCCCGGTAAAAAACAGGCAATTCACATCAAGACTAAGGCTGGTCTAGTTATAAGGGATTGACAAGATTCAAATTCATGACGGCTTAATTTATAACTAATTCATGTTATCACTTAAACTATCTCTTGTGTACTACCAAACCAATATATTTGAGTGTGGTCAGCTCACTTCAGGACATAAATAAATTGAGTAGTCAAATTGTTATTGTACCATGACATTGTCACCATTTCCAGATTGGTCAAAAGGAATCATAAAGATTGTTTTCTCCTTGAAGGGTTCAAACAAATGGTAAAAATCTCCCAGCTGAGCAGTCTGTACTATTGCCCAGCAAAAAGGTTGTCTGTAAGGAAAAATTCAAATACATCTGGATTCTAGCAATGCACCTATCGGACAACACGTTGAGTCAAAAATGAGAAGTAATAACAAAACAAAAACAAAGCAGAACAAAACAAAATTCAAGACATCATGAACTAAAGAAGTCTCAAAAGAGACGATCTCCCAGTTCTTTTATTTTTGAACTCTGTTTGTTTTCCCCTGTTTCCATAATTATGTGTTCAACCTCCAATCGAGACTTTAAATTTTAAGTGACATCAAGCTCCAACAGGCTTGTATTATTTCAACAAGCAGTATAATTTGACCAGCAAAACCCAACTAACCAATTTGTAACGATTCAACTTACTTTTTTTTTAGTCAAACTATCCAGTATTCGGAAGTTATATTGAGATCCGACTAATCTGAATTCGAGTTTGGTAGAATTACAAGGACAACAAAGTTTTCTTTACTGAACGCAGTTGCGTTTCCAAGTCTCGAACCGAGGACCTTAATTAAGCTAGATGAGCGAACTGCACATCTTGGCTTCTGGGGGTTGTCTGAACTTTAGTAGCACGAGGTCCTAAAGGAAGGGCATAAACCAATACTGTAGGATTCCTACCAAGAACAGAGAACACCTTGCACTTTGAGCCTAAACAATCAATGAGATTGTCCAAACATGATATTTTATTTATCTCTCTAACTTTTTCATCATACCAAACGGAATCCCTCTACTCAATAAATATGGTAAGTATTTTTATTGTCACACTAGATTTATGGAAATGCCTTAATCCACCCAATGATGTGTCTCTATTTACGTTGTTATTTTTTAAAACCCATGCCTCCAAGAAGCACTCTCGCTAGTCCCTGCCTGCCTAGGAGAAAGTTCATCTTGACCATACCCTTGCTACATCTAGTACCAAACTGATCCAGCTTTCCCTGCCCCATCCACTCTGTTAGAATCATGAAATATTCAACCCTTTAACATCAGTATTCCTCGTACAATTTTTTTAAATTTTTTTTTACGGTCATATTGGCCTTTATTTTTCTGATATCCCTTTCTATTCTGTGAACTAAATCAAATATCATATCCTGCCATTTTTCCATTTGCATTCCATTTTGTTTACCTTCTTCGTCTTAATAGAAACTGTTTTCGCCTTTAATTTTCCTCTATCAAGTCCATGGGTGCCTATTCTTCAATCTCTATCTCTATTATCTCCTACCATATACTACCACATTGTTTCATGTGATCCTCATCATACCTTTTTCTGTAGTACTTTACAAGCCTGAGAATATGATCAATTGTCATGGTAAGGAATGTGCATATTGCCATATAAATAAATTTTGTGAAGTTTTCATCCTTTTCTGAAGCATATAATGCTAGTAGAAAATCATACAAGGAATGATTACATGTGTAAATACTTTTTTAACATGAAACTTCATGAGGTAATTAAGTGATTCATTGGTGAGGAAAGTCAAGAATGACTTCATTGTGGCTTTGAACACTTTTGGGAATATTAAAACGGGGCCCAAGTTGTGTCACTAACTTTTATCTGTATTAAGGCCCACTGCTCCAGGATACCAATTGGTACTTAAAACAGGGAAGTTGGGGGTTTGCTAAGTTGGAATCGGGATAACATGAATTAATGAATGTGAAATGTTATACCATTCATGCTTTAAGTTAGCAACTCTGATTACTGTTGTATTTTCAGGCTTACTTGTCACTTCCTAAGGGGGACCGCTTACCCATTGCCTAATGTTGATATTGCTTAAATTTGTGTTATGTTACTTGATGATACCTGAAACAATCCTCAAGTATGAGCTCGACTAAATCAGGAGGTCAGCTTGGACATGCAAAGCTCAAAATTAAGATCTCGAGCCCTTCTCCAAACTCATAACCAAGGAAGTCAGAAACAAACAGCCGGATAACAGAAGACATTCCTGAAACAAGGGCTAAACTACATCCAATGCATAAAACTTTTAACCAACCAAGATCCTCTCTTAAAATCAAGGAGGATTTCACACATGAAAGACAAAAATATCAACAGAAATCCCACAAAATAAGGAATAATTCTATAAATATTGTATCACGCCTCCACTATAGGGACATAACCCTAATTTCTTCTACATTGCACCGTAAAGCATTAGGTAATCAATAAAGAAAAATGAGCAAGAGCCACCATTACAGAGTAGACTAGTCAAGCTCTCGAGCCAGTGAACCACTATATTTTCACCGTACAAATTCCCTCTCTCCTTAAGATTCTTCATGGCAATTCGTATGAGCCTAGTAACTCAAATCTATGTTATATGGCCTAGACCACTCATTACCACTATCCACGCCTTCTGCTCATTCCCATCACATTAACACCATCATTACTAATTAGAGTTTTAATGTATTTTTCAGTTACTTGCATGTTGTTGAATTATAAGAAGATTGAGGAAGATGAACAACAGTAAGGGGAGAGAGGATAGAGATTTTATCTATGCGCGTTTCTGTGCACCTCTGATTTTAAATCGCATTCAAAAAACTTGACGAAAATGCCTCACAAACGACCTTCGTTCATTCACGCCGATATACTCAAGCCGATCACAGCGAACTCCATGAGTAACTATCTACTAGAATCTGAATATTGTGATTCAAACACTGAAACTGAATGATGGCATTGAATCACAATATTCACAATGTGGAAGGAAGAAGAAAATGGAGAGAGAGAGAGAAGAAGAGTAAGGTGAAAAAGTTAGAGAGGAGAGAGATTTTTGTACAAGACATGCCCTTCCACCCCCACCCCACACTTTATATAATGGAAACTGATGGCCAAGCAACTTCGCGCGCTCCCATTCTTCCCACGCGTGCACGTTCTGAAATGAGGTTGCTCATAGCTAGCTGGTATTTTGGAGAAAATTAATTATTACTTTAAATAGTTAATTATGCTAATTCCTCCTTTATGTATAAATTAAAATTAATTTTAGTGTTACCGTTTTTTAATATTAAAAAAATCATCCATTCTTTAAAAACATTGTATGCGGTTCCTGAGTTGATAGAGTTCGACAGTTATTGTATATTTATTACCTATTTTGCCTTCTTCATATAATTTTAGCCTAAATTTGATAGATGCTAGTGAGCCAAAATGGAAGACATCACGATCCCTTCTCCTATTCATTCTTGATCAAGAATACACAAATCTTCATTTCTTTCTCTCGCAACACCCACTACGATCACTCAATCTATTTCCGCTCAATGATCGCAAAAATTTAAAGTTGAAGGTGATATGGATCAAATTGGAAATCTGTTCGGTGCCTATGAAGCCATAGAAGTTAATGTCGGTGACTTCTCTTCATGGGAAGTCATCAAATCCTCCGACGAAGATGAGGAAGATCGATTCAATTAAAAATCTTATATCTTCTTTCCTCTCTGTTTGGTTTGATGTTGGAAAGAAACGATGAGTTAGGAAGTAGTTTTTCTTCTGATTTTCCTCTGTGCTCCTCTTTCTTTTTGATTTGTGGGCTTCTTATACATTAGACTTGTCGACTTAGGTATATTTTCTGAACCTGTTATTTTTTATTTTTCTAATAAAGTACCTGTTTTTTATTTTTTATTGCATACTTATTTTTTTTATTGTGTACCTATTATTTTTTATTTTTTTATTGCATACTTGTTATTTTTTTTTTGTACCTGTCATTTTTTTTATTATGTACTTGTTTTTTGTTTTATGGCGTACCTGTTTTTTATATATATGTTTTTTATTGTGTACCAATCTTTTTTTAGTACACCTGTTTTTCGATTTGTTTTTGTGGAGAAAAATGTGCGTAATTTTTTTAGAATATGTGTTTAAATTAGGTGATTGCATTGTCTTTATGTTTTGTAATTGGAAAGGGTTCTAGTTATGTCAATTACTTTGACTTTTCAACAACAATCTAATCTAAAAAAAAATTAGAGAGTGGATTTTTTTTGAAATCCTATCGGGGGAGCGGCCTCCAAATTCTTCTAATTTAAACAATAATTTAATATGACTCAAATCTGGTCCATAAAAGATAAATACTAGATTGATAATTTATCACACTAGATGACCATGATATTCTCAATCAATAATATGAGAAACACCAAACAAATAGTAACTCGAAATCGTACTCCAACTTCAAAATCTTGAACTTAAACTCATAGTTCGACTACAAAATCTCGAATTCCAGCTTCAACCTTGTTCACCTTCAAATTACCCCCAAAATCTCGAACTTTCAAATGATCGTAAAGTTCGTCGCAATAAAAAATTTTGCAAGTAACATTGAAATTTCGACAATCGCAAATATAATACTATTATTCTTAGTAGATAAAATAACCAATTACAATGAATATCTCAAGAAATTTGAATAAATAATTGTTCTAACATACAAAATCAAGATCACCCCGAACTGTAATAAATAGTAAGTCAAACTCGAGCTTTAAGATCTCGAACTCATACTCTTACTCTAACTGCAAAAAACATCAACTCTAGCTTCAACTTTTATCATCTTCAAAACACCTCGAAAAACTCAAAAGCCTGTTATTCAAAAATATATAACATAATAGATAATGACTAAGAATTTAAATTTAAATTATTAAGCAAAACTTGTAATCTACCGTCGTAAATCAAACATTTATATATTCCATCTCTGGTTTTCATATATAGCTCGTTGCACTCGGTCCAAAAAAATAGAGTTTGGGATAAAGATTTTAAAATTTAGGTTGTACATCATGTTGAGATTTCAAGTTCATTAGTTTAACCAAATTATTAAAATCGGGTTCAACCCGGAATTGAAATATACATATATATACACAAAATTTAAGACAATTTTTATTAAATTTATTTTAAATTTAAGTCGATCAAGCTATTGTGTCATGCCCAAAATTAACTTGGATAATACTCAAGTTGAAAGTCGAGTTTGGATTGGCACAGTGTTAAAAGTTTTACAACTTAGATTGGACTTGTGTTAATCTTTTAAGGGGCTTAGGAAGACCGATACTTCTCAAAAAATTTAATAAAATAAAAGTTTATTTTTTAAAATAATATGGATAGAAGTACATGTGCTTAAAAAAAATTATAAAAACTTTTTTACCCCTACCATAAATAATATATATTTAATTGAATGTGAGACTTTCAAAATTAGATGTAAGACTTTCAAGATTTCTTTTGATATTTGTGTATCATTTGAATTTTGAAATTTCACACACACACACACACACACATATAGACACACACACACACACGTAATACATAAACATCAAACAGCGACACGCTCAACCAAAAAAAGGGAAACATCAAACAGTAACACACTCAACAAAAAAAAATAGCATCAAACAGTAACATATATATATATATATATATATATACACACACACACACACACACACACACACACACGTGTCACTGTTTAATGTTACTATTTTTTTGTTAAATGTGTCACTGTTTGATGTTACTATTTTTTTTTAGCGTGTCACTGTATTAAGTATGTGTGTATATATATATGAAATTTTAAAATTTCAATAATATACAAATATCAAAAGGAATCTTGAAAGTCTCACATTCAAGTAGGTATACACTATTTATAGTAGGGGTAATTATGGAATACATTTTAAAAAAAATTTAAAAATATGTTAAAATGTATACTTATTGACAACTATTTAATAAAAATATGACTTAAACGAGAATAAATTTAGAGATGATACTTAAAGTTAAATAAATTTTGAAAAAACTACTCATATCTCTTTATCTCATTATTTAACCGGTTCGAGTTGCACCCTTAATTTTGAGGTACTCAGGCCCTGGTCCAGCATTTATATAGCCCACAAACTTGCCTGCAAATTAGTTTGAGCCTTACCACACTATGGTTGGCTCTGGGCGGTCTGTTTGGCCTAACCGGGTTGAGCTAATTTCTTAACAAGTGGGGGAGGGGACACTTATTAGATTAATGATATGTGGACGGATTTTAAGCGGCTCAGCAGTCCTCGAGTTGACACTTGTAAGAATCTAACCGGAGTGAAGTTTGAGAGACGTCGAAGAGCCAAACTGAGGGAGTATAACTCGGAGAGGTTGAGTGCGCCCACTGACACCAGCATTTAAGGCGACATGACATGCATTTATGGCGATGTGAGTGATAGAGACATGATGATTAATGAGCCACTGCTCCTTAGAGGCTCAGACTGACGCTAATGAGTACGAAGATTAATGACCAAATGCGCAGACACTGGAATCGAGGTTCTATCTGTCTGGCATCGAACACCCAGAAATAGGCGTCAGACACTGATCAGAGGCACTCGAGTGCTCGGGGATAGCCAAGGGTCCTTGGCATGGCGCCGAGGGCTTGACCTATCAACCAAGCATTTATGACATAAAGACTTATTTGGAAAGTACTCGATCACACATGGGTAAATGCGAGAGGCATTTAATGCTGTGATGAGACTTTGTACACTTGCACTCATTGTACACTTGCACTCATTGCTATTCCAAGTATAAATACTTGTGAGAAAGATGGACTAAGGTACGCAATATTGAACTTGAATACATAATATTTGAGTGTTCAAGTCCTCCAAGTTTTTACTGAGTTAAGCTTCAAAGGGGATAAGTCGGGTATTTACCCAGCCCCTTCTCTGACTTTTGTGGAAAGTTGCAGGCTCATCATTCAAGCGATTGTTACCTCAAATCTATTGCAGGAAACATCCTGTTCAATATGATATATCATGGCTTGATATTAATGGTGTGCAAGTATCTAAAAATCGACTCCGACTACGGTCCATCTCTACCTCTGTTAGAGTTGGAGTTTAATAGAGTCGGAGGAAAAACTCAAACTCCGATTGAAGTCAGAGTTTAAAATTTTTTTTTGAAAAAAGTTTAACTCTAACTTTTGTTAATTAATAATTTTATATAGATTATAGAGTATATTATTTCATATAAATATTAATATTAAAACATTAAAAAAAAACATTTGATTCTAGCCCAGTGTTAAATTATAAATCATATTTTTATGTATAAATATCAAATCTTGAAACATAAAAATATAAAAGAGAACCCCCACCTTAAATTTTTCGTCATCTTCTCCACTCAAATCTGCTCCACCACCTCCCCTAACCCTAAACTCAAACTCAATCGAAATTTGAAATCCTTAACCCGACTTCATTGCTCCACGACTCCTTTATTATTGAAAACCTAAAAAAAATAATTCTATTTTAAAAAAAATATTCTGACAATTATTTGTGAATAGTTACATATGAATAGACGTTTCCCTTCAAAAGGTTGTGAGTAATCCAACAAGTGTGTCTCTTGACCAATTATAAATATGAAAGACTTGTATCAAATTTGGTCACATGGTACATCCATCAAAAAATTCCTATTGATGACATATCCCCCTTGTTGAAGTGATGCCGAACCATACGACAATTTCCTTGTTCAGCTACAACCGTATTTGACTGTTTCCAGCATCTCATACTCAACTCAAGTGACAGGCGAATAAGATAAATCTTAAATTTGCCACACTTAGCACAGTAAATTTAATTCAATTACCACGCAAATGTGCGTTATATGGACTTCACTTATGTATTGATTTATTTGTGCAATGTCACTAACAAGGGTGACTTAAGATAATTGGAGGCCTAAAACAAAAATATTAAATGAGGTATTTTTTTATTTTTAATATTAATTTTTTAAAAAAATTAATTTATTTTCAATTTATTATATAAGAGAGACCGAAGAATGACGTGGTAGAGTTACTAAAAAAATATTTTAATTTTTGTTTCTATTTTTTATTAGAAAGAGAGTTTAATTTTAACTTTTTTTGAATATTTTGTACTAATTTTTACACACACACACACGCAGAGAAAGAGAGTAAGGATAAATATGAGTTAATTTTTGAGTACTTTTTATTTTTTCAAATTTTTAGATTTCTAATGTGATGAATTGAATCATGGATCTAAATTATTACAATAAAAATGTTTATTGTACTTAATATTTTGGGACCTTTTGGGGGGGGAGATGGGGGTTTAAAATTTAAAGGATTCAATTTTTTTATGGGTTAATAATGTACTTAAAAAATTGAGACTTTCTAAAAATTTGAGACCTAAAACTCATATTTTTTTTTTAATGTTGTTGAGCCGGCTCTAGTCACTAATTATAATCTAACAGTTCCTTAGTGCTTGAAGGAACAAATTTGAGTCAATGTTAAAAGATGTTAGTGGTTAAAATTAGTCTGATTTTCAAGGGAAATATTCATAATTACAGTCACAGTCGAAAATGATGATTTCGACAGTTGAAGGTCATTCCTATAAATAATAAGGGTAGGACTACAGAGAAAAGATCGGCTATCAAACATACCAATTCTACACAAAGTCAACCTCTCTTCTACTTGTCCTTTATTTTCAAGCAATTTTACTTTTACTTGTAATTCATCACTCCGATTGTTTTTACCATTTTATTTAATGTTAAGTACAATACTCTTTTAATTTTTCAAGTTTAGTTTATTTGCTATTTTATATTTCAATTTTTGTTTTTACATTTTAGTCTATTATGTAGTTAGTTGAAAAATTATTTAAAACTCTTGATCTTAAAGATATAGAAAAGAATTTAAAAATAATCTTACGTTTCACTGTATTCATATGAATAGTCATGATTTTAAAATGATAAGTGGCAGGAATTTATATTTTAAGTGTAATTGAATTTTGGCATGCCAAGCAGATACTGTAGAGTTTTTTTCTTCACAGGTTATTGGTAGTGTACGATAAGCCACATTTGGCATCTTCTACTCTCTCTAGGCCACTGGGGAGGGGAGCAATTCCAAATTCACGCCTTTCACGGCACCCCTGGGCCAGACCCCACACTACACACGGCTAAATCAATTCAGCATGTAAAAGTAAAACTAAACGCGGGCGGCTTACGGTCACCTCTCCCTGTCTCTCTCTCTCTCTCTCTCCATCACACCAAACAAAAAAGTACGAACTCAATCATTCACAAAGCCCATATTGGTCGAATGATGATTCTTATTCTACATCTTCAAGCTCTCCAAATATCTCTCTGAATTTTGATAGAAACAAGAGAGAGAGAGAGAGAAGGACATTGTATTTGTATGTACAGTTAATAGGTGTATGCATTGTTGAGGCATGGAGGTGGAGATCTCAGATGCGAAACCGATCGATGTTGGAATTGAGAGGGCGACGTCGGAGAGAGATCGGATTCGGGTGAAGAGGAAGACCTTGCAGACTGTGCTTGAGCAGTGCCAGAGAACTCTTGAATTGCTTAGTAACACCGGCTTTGTTGATGATAATGACGATCAAGAAGATGACAGGAATGTAGATGCCGATGGTGCAGAGCAGACCGGTGTGGCCTCGTCGGTGCCGTGCCGTGATAACGAAACCGAAGAGGTAAAGGATGGGGTTCTTTGTTGGCAAAGTGTGATTTATTCTATGATATTGAGATCTTTGAAGTCTGGAATTTCGTTTGGTTTGTGTGTGATTTCTTTCTTTCTATTTCTTTCCATTAGATTCATGTGTTTTTATAGCGATTTGAGTTTGTTTAGTCTCGACTATCTGATTTAAATGGGGCTGTCTTAGAGTAATTTTAGTTGTTTGTTGAGCTAGAAAATATGATAATCTAGTGAATAGATTGTGATGGGCTATTGTTTTGCGGCATAACTTCTGATACGTGATAGAAGGGGTATCATACAACAATCTAGTTCTTATGCAGTTTTAAAAAGCATTTGTTTTGCTTTTTATGCAATTGTATATATCTCATGCAGTTCTATCATGATCCGAAGAATCCAGTTTCATTCAAATCTCTTTTGTGTGATTTTTGTGGTTAACTAGATTGTGGTTTACATATGAAATTTACAAGAACCTCATGTCAGTATGTTATTTGGAAGTTTAACATGATAAGGATATTAATGTGTACTGCCCCTTTAATCTGTGCTTTAAGGCGGGCAAAAATATGCTTTCATCATTCCCCACAGAAATTACCCCATAGGAGATGGTAGCTGCTGAAAAATCGTCTGCATCTTTTTTCCTATTTGCAGTTGTGCGATCTCCTGAAGTCTAGAGTGGAATGCCCTGATTTTCTTGAAAAGCTAGAGAGTGCACAGGCATCCGTTCCACACAATGTGGCTGGTACGCATTCAAGTACCTTAACTAGAACATCTTTTTCTTTGTTTTCCTTGTGCCTTTGAAAACTTCTGCTCCTTCTCCCCTTCCCTATCTCCCCTCCACTTTCCTCAGAAGAGTTGATACTTAATTGGAATTGCTTCTAAAATCCCTATATGATGCAGAAGAAGGCAGTTCCTGGGACATGGTTGGCGAAAATGATATTTGGGAAGGAGGGAATAATGAATTAGACACAGAAGAGTATGTGCTAATTAGGCAAGAAGATATAGTGGATGGTATTGCATGCTTCATGGCTGCCTATCTGTTGTCCCTTAAAGAGGCTAAGGTACGTGAAATGCCTCCTTGTTGCTTCATTTGCGCCTTTTGAGGGTATTTACCCCTGTCTATTGGTTGAAAAACTCCGTTCAATTCTCTTAAATCCATTGCTTCAATTAATTTTCCTCTGCCATTGTGGTTGATGCCTCCTGGTCAACAACTGAGCATTGTGTGAACTGTGGTTTTTGCAACTTGATTGACTAGCAATCTTGTGCATATGGCTACATTTTTTCTTTCTTCTTTACTGGCTTTTGAGAAAAGGATTGTTTAAGTTTTATTTTTTGCAGCACTCATCTTTTTGGTTATACAAGGTTCTTTTAGTGGAAGTATTGGAGAAGATTCAGCAGCATGTCTTTATCCTCGTTTGCTCTAGTTCAACCATAGTTTTTCTACCTACATATTGCCATGTACGTTAGGAGCCGTAAGCTTTCCTCAAATTCTGGTACTGCTGGATATCCGGGTTGAGATAAGACTTGGCTTACCTTCATTGCTTGGTGCCATCTTAAAATTTTCAGTGTCATCAGTTTAGGTAACAGAGACCTAGTATATTCTAATGCTTGGAGATTAGAGGCCTCTGCTCATTCATGTTATCCCTTCTGCCCTATCCAGTTAATTTAACCCATCCACTATCCCTATTCTGTTATGAAGTGGTTCTATTATACCAATCTTTATGTATGATTTAAAATATTTTATTTAAGTCACATACTAAGATGTCGGGAGAAGGTAGTTAAAGACACTAATACTATTACTAGGAGGTGAAAATCTCCCGAGAGAAAATATGTACGCCCTGGGCTTTACAGCTATGACCCTGCTACTGGGCTTACTTGGAAATAGCCTGACATGGGTCATTGCCTCATATTTTGTACTTTGAAGTTGTTCAGGACACAATTAGCAGCAGCCACTTTAGTAAGTTATTTAGGTGTAAAATGAGGATAATGGTGGTATTATCTATATTCAAAGTGAACTATCTGTTGTTCTGAAAATCAACCTGAATGTTTGTTGCAGATTAGCATAAACTCAATATTGTTCCTTCAAGCAGAATGTCTATTCCTGACATTGAACTTTTTGCCTTGTTTTTCAGGATTTGACCCCGAATCAGCTTCAGGATGGTGAGTTGGATTGCTCTTCCCTTGAGATATGACCTTGCAGTGAACTCTTCCAGATATCGTTTCGAAGAGCATGAAAATAAACAGAAAAGAGCCGAATCTAACTGGCTTTGTGTTTATTATACTTGCACAATATTTTTTTATTTTTTTTGTAGAGTTTGGTTGTCAGATACTGAGGGAAAGAGGTCTAAGTTTCTTGAACATTGTTTCAGCTCTGAGCAGGACATTCTCTGTGAAAAAGAAGAAGGGAAAGCTTAGGAAGGCATGGGATGGAAGCAAGGTCATATATAACGTAGCATCCTGGGGTGCTACAGCCGTCGGGTAGGCTATTTATTTGATTTGGTGAATATATATAATTTGCGTTCTATTTAACAATATCTTAATGCAAGGTGTTTGGCTAAAGTTTGAGCTACAACCATATATCATTGAATGCCCTGTTTGTGATTTGATTTCATAGGTTTTTTGCACAACAATGCTGAAGCTTTACAGTTAACCAATATTCTGAATTCCCTTTTGCTAATGGGAATACTTGCTTAAGCATCATTTTGAAGGGTGAATGTGTGTCAAATCTAATGATGAAACATAACTTGCTAATTTTGTAGTTGAGAAGTTGCATAGCGCTTACAAATTAAGTGCATTGGAAAAGGGTTTTTATTTTCTTCTCATTAAAACTAAAACAATTGAAAAAGACTGCTAGGAATTTAGACTATAGGCGTAGATTTGCAGGACTAGCAATCTCGTGCAAATCAACCCCCGGATTGAAATTTGGATTTTAATTTCCGGTTTGCCTTATATGATTATGACAATTGAATTTGTGAAACTGGTAAGACATGTATTTGTTCATGGTTGCACAGTGAAGCCTTTAGTCTTCAGTTCACTCGAGCTTGTCAAATTGTCAAGGTTTTACTCTTGACATGTGTTCCAAATGTTGGTTTGAGATGCTGCTGTGTAACCTTAAAAAGACTTCTGAAACCAACCATTCTGATAAGTATTGCTTGTTTTTATGTCTGCCTCATTTGGTAATATACACTTGTGAGGAGTGGTTATTCCCTTTTCAACTTTCACATTCCAGTTCTTGGATGTCATGGGGGATTTGATGTTGGACTGTGAGCCCATGCCTAGGGTTAAAACAGCTGATGAATTCGAAGCTGCATTTAAGCATCCTCAAATGTCTTATTTCACCATTCCCACTTGAAATAAAGCAGAAGGCAAAAGGTTTAGCATCCTCATATGCATGTGTTCTTGAAGCTATTGTCGATAGTGGAAATTAGAATTCTGCATTTTCCGGATTTTTATCAGTACCTCTTTTCTTTTGACTGTTCATTCTGGATTATTATCAGTATCTACAGTCTGACTTCCTTCCGGGCTTTGTGTTTGCTTCAAACAGGATTTACCAAAATCCTGCCCTTCTTAGGGCCGCCTCAGCAGCATTTTGGCCTTTTTATCGCGTTGTATCAAAGCTTTTCTAATCTGCGATGGCCATTCGAGAAAGTTCCGATGCTTTGTATCATGGTTGTATATATGCACGTGCTGCCAAAGCAGCTTGGTATTCGTCAAAATTGTGCAATAGCAAGTGCCATTCTTTTTGTGTGACACTGCAATTGGTTGCTGATGTAATTTAATCCTGTAAATATTTATTTACTTAAAGCTGTGCTATGTACAGTTACAGTTGATTGGTTAACCAATGTATAATTGTCTCCGGCCTATGTTTCCGTAGTTGAGAACGTTATTAGGGCTCTGTTCATCAGTGGCTGCATACACTTACTAATTTCGTACCTTAACCATGAACAAAATTTTTTGAGGGGAAAACACTGCAAAGGTTGCATTTGCAATCTAGAAATCAATTTTATTCATTACATTACACTCCAAAATGAAATTGGGTTGTATCCTTTTCTTTTCTTTTTCGTTCAACAGTCAAAAGTAACAAGGTTAATTTACGTACATCTTGACTAATCTGTACTCCGGTCCAGTCAAAAGTAAATCATTCACACTAAAATTAAGATATTCATCAACAATAAATCCCTTATGATCTAATCTCAAAAAGTGGTTAAATTTGATTGTGTCCCTTGCACCATCGAGGCTTCAAGAGTTAGACAAGTTTGAGACGCTGTTTACATGTAGTCTTTAGACCCGGGTACTAGAAGTAATGTTGCACTGTTCGACTAGCTTGATGCAATGTCATCATTTTCATACACACTGTTCGACTAGCTTGATGTAATCTCATCATTTGAACTGAAAGTTTGGAGGCACAAGTACACATGCCGAACTGGCTGAACAGAATTTAGAAGGCAAAGATACTGGAGCTGGATCATGTAAAATGTATAATATACTAACTTTCTATATTTTTAAAAGTAACGACAAAATTAATCTGAGAAATCCTCTGTGGGAAGATAGATGAATTTGGAGCAGCTGAGTCACCTGCTTCCTGAAAACAAAAAACCGATGCAGCCTGTAAACAATTTCAACACCTTTGTTTTCAAACTCGG
>CM042193.1:5796337-5809990 GCA_023539305.1 Ilex asprella
TTTTGAAGAAATTAATTTTAGTGAATTAGAATTAAAGTTTATCCATCAATTTTTTCTTCCTTTCTATTTTTCTTTCTTATCAAACATGATATTTTATTTATCTTTTTAACTTTTAATTTTTTTTAAATCCAAAATTTAAAATTCGTAGCATTACTTTTGAAATTTTGCCAAGGTTGAGTTTCAATTTGCTTTGAGCCCCACATAATTTCCTCAACAGATCACATGCTGGTAGCCCCATCACTGCCGTGAATTTGAATACAAGAGAAGGTGCTTGACATGTCTCACATGGTGTCCAACAACAAGACATAGTACCTTGTACTTTTCCTTGATTCAAATTTCTCATCATAAAAGGGACCATAACAATCAAATTTATATTTTGATCCGTTTTTCAATTAAGCTTTCTTTTAAGAAATTAGTGACCCGCAATAATTCGTAAACCAGTAAGTTTCCCCACCACAGGACCACGCAGGAGAGGGTGACATGGGTCCAAATCATGAAACAATTTGTTTGCAGACATGTCATGCTCTCAAAAATGGGCTTGCATTACCACAGTCTGCAGCATTGTCTTGGAGGTATCAGCTGCTAAGCCAAACATCCAGTTACTAGAAAAGAAAACAAACATTTCAAAAACAAAAGGCCAAGTACGTGTTCATGGATGACATGACTCCGAAAAATATCCTCATAATACAATGAAATATCCTTGGTTCTCACTTATCAACATGCAAAACATAATTTGATGTCAAAAACAGTTGACAGGATCGTTTTTTGTGTACTTATAGACTCACAAAGCCAATGGATGATTATTGTGTGTGCAACTTATGCTTACAATTCAACATTACACTCCCCAAGGAAAACTTTAATGCTCCGCGGTGAACCACAATTTCCCTCAGCGATGAGCACTCTGTCATTGGCAGCCATGTGCGCGACAATCTTGTAAATCATTTCAATCTGCTACCACAAATGGAAATAAAAAAGGGTTTAAAAAGTGCAGTTTATTATGCAGCATGAAGATACTAACATAAATAATAGCTTTTATAGATGCAACTGGTCAGAGTAGTGGTATGTACATCCTCAGGAGCATGGCAACGCTCAGCTACTTCTTCGAGTGTTAATGGTTCAACAGGCTCTTTGCAGCTGGAAAAACCATAAAAGCACAATGCCAGTAGTTAGTGACAACCCAACTCTCAACAATGCAAACAAAAGAAATGAAATTAGGAGGTAATTGCATTTACATCTTACAAGATGGCTGTGGCCATCTTTTTTATGCTCAGTAAAATCACAATCAGACACCTTAATTGGCCAGAATACATGCCCCAGAGGGTTCTCTTTTCCCTAGTTTCAGTCACCAGTTAAGTTTCTGCTACACGTGAGAACTCATGGGTGGTTTTACGCAGTTAAGACATGTTTAGACCTGTTTTTTGCACAAAATTTACATACACCAGATTGGAGGAACTAAAGACAAAAAACAGTCTATAAAGTGCACTTCTAAACAGGGAATGCTGCATTTCCAAAAAAAAAGAGGGAATGCTGGAACAATTTGCTGTACTGAAAATATGAAGATCACCATCAGAGTAATCATAAGATGCGTGCCAGATACAACCAAAGTTTGATAGCTGGCATCTAGAAGTTCTAACACCTTTAGCCAACTACTCCACATCCCATCAAACACTTCCATACACTTTGAACCCAACCAACCTCATTCAAACAAAGTTTGAGTACACAATATTTATGACATCATATTAAACATGATTGGCTTAGGCCTTATCAATTGAAAAAACGCACAAAACATCACAGACCGTCATGTTTATGAAATAATGTCAGCATACCTAGCCTCATTGAGTACTGCAAGAATGCGTTTCTGAAGAGCTAAAACTTCTCCTGCTGCTTTTTTGCCAGCTTCTACACCTGGTGCAACAAAAGGTTAGTCACATGCATGGAAGGAATAAAAGTGGAAAGAGAAACGTCTATCATTTTATTTAGTCCACTAAGCATTAATCATCATTTAGGATGCACTGCTTGATGCAAACATATGATTTAACTGAAGAACATTTTATTCTAAGTTTCTGATCCAATATTCCAAGGGAATCCATAAGGAAAATATAGTTACCTGGTTGATGGTAAGCATTGATGTTGATCAGTGCGGCATAAATGCCAACTGCTCGCTCATAAAGTGCTATTAGAGCCCCCACCAATTCAGGTGTCACTTCTTGCACAGTGACTGTAATGGACTCCCGGTTATTGGCATACAGAGCAGACCTTGTTCCCTGCAAAAACATAAAATCAGTTTCAGGAATAACACCTGCAAGGAAACAGACACCTTTTACCATGTTGAACAACAAGATTTAACGTTCATCTACAGGTTGGAGTCGTCAATATGGTTGGGTTACTGGCTTCAGTGGTGTAATGTGTCATGAAACGGATTTCAACATAGAATGATGGATTGAAATGCAGGTTAAAACTAGCCCATGGCATTCAAACAATCACAAGATTAATAAATGGATTAGAAAACCAACCTGTAGCATTCCAAAAAGGTAGTCACCACAAGTGACCCCTGGTTCAAGCTCCCAATCATGACCAGGGGGTCTATCACGTAGTACTGCAATGAATGTCACAAAGAAGTTGTGCACCCCCTCCCGCAGTTGCTGAATGTAGCTATAGACAAGGATATGAAAGGTCTAACTATGGTCTACATCCACAGAAATGTAATATAAATTACTAGACACAAACATTACTCACGCATGCTGATCCGTGCTTCCTTTATTTCCATAGACAGTAAGTCCTTGATTCACCTGTCATGAAAAAGTTATGGGCTATAGTATAATAGGTTAATGTTTAAATTAAAACAAGAAGGTCTGCAACATTTTCATTGGAAATAGAATCCCACTCAAAGCAAAAAGACAAACTGACATACAAAAAAACAGTTCGCAGAGGGCAGGCCTAGTAAAATTAAAGCAAAAAACAGGAACCGAGTTGCCCTTCCACCATTTCGCAAGTGCTACATATCCGGTCAGTATCAACAGTTCAACACTGCAATGAGCATAAGCTATACCATGTTTACTACAAAAGATGAGATGTACAAAGGTGACTGTTTAGGTACCTAAGCAGCGGATGGGATATTAAGACGTCGTTATTTCCTTTATCCACAGTAGGGAGTAGAAAAAAGAGATATATCTGGAACAAGATGTATGCTGCCTTTTGTGAAGAGGAGTAGTAATCTCTTGCATTGATATATTTGAATATTGCAAATGCCTTGGTCAATTGAAGTGCAACATTGGCATTAAAAACAAAACTCAACATTTGTAACTACAAGGTTTTTTTTTTTTTGTGTGTGTGTGTGTGTGGAGAAAACAAAGTCATCGCCAAGTTAAGGTCCTTGTTAGTCAAGGGTGCGGGATGTGATGGACTAGATACAAATACAACCTTTGACATTATTTGCCCTGAGTAGATTCAAATATGAGAGCAGCTAAAACGAATATCATACTTCATTTTTTTTCGTCTAAATTTTTAGGTAAAAGAGTGTGAGTAGAAGATACAAGAATCAAGACATAAAACTAGATTCCTAATAGTGCCTAATTCTTGAACATCAGAGACTTCATTTACTAGAGACATCAAGGTATTGTTTTGGCTCGTAAAAGAAGTTGAGAACAATGTAGATCGAAATATGGCACAACATATTGCCCACATTCCCCCACCCACTTCTGTAGATATTATTAGCACACCAATAAATGGGAATGGGATGGGTGTGGATTTTTCAAAGAAAGATAAAAAATAAATCCACCGAAACCGCTGTCATCTTCTGTCACAAACTAATAAGGAACAATCCCATTCAGAAACCCAATCACACATGAAATGAGATCAACAGTCTTCACCAGGCAAGAAACCAGAAAGAAAAAAAAAACATTAAACAAATTGCTCGAGGTGCTTTAATTGTTTCAATTAACACGGCAATTTGAGAAAGAAGTAATATATCAGGTCATCAGCTCAGTCCACTAAAACATGGATGAAGGAAGAATTTCTAAGAAGAGTGAAACATACCCGATTACCATCCAGGTCAAACTCCTTCCCAAGTGATTCCATGACCAGCTGCTGCAAATACCTACTAAATAACAAAAGGCTGTCCTTGTAAGGAAGGACAACCATATCCTGCGGAAAGACACAAAACAAAAGCAGAGGTATTTCATGGGTGGAACTGCAATGTGGCATTGCCTGGACAAGATTCAGATGAAGAATAAAGTTAAGTAATTCGCACCTTGGATCCTATTCCATCAGAAGCCCAATACCAGCATAAAGCAAGCAATGCCGCAGGGTTTTTCTTGAGCTGAACCAAGATATTAACAAGAGGAGAACTTTCCATTATTCTTCATTTTTGTTGTATTTTCCCCTTGTATACTGAAGGGAGCCACATCCAAATATGGAAAGGGAAATCACAGTTGATAAATTAGCGCGACATCATGTCAGAGTTAGCTATCCAATCTCTCCTAAAGTTTGTTATAATTAATCATCTGAAAAGGCACTACAGTTACTAGCAGTAAAGAAAAAACTGGAGCCTGTGGCTTTCCTCGTATCAAACGAAATACTATAAAGCTCTATCAATCCATCAAGGAGGGAATGGGGTACTCTTAGTTAATAATACAAATGCTACACTTCAAATAAAAGGGGTTCTAGGATGCATAGATTTCTGTATCAATAACCATCTTTGCCGTAGATATTCAATCAGAATGAGACACCTTTCAAAAGCAAAAACTTACTGCATAAAATTGAGCCAAGATTAAGGGCCTTCCTAAAAATTACTGAAGTGTAGATGCACACTGTTGATTGTGAACATCGTTTTCAATATGACTAAATCCAGAATTGGTTTTTGTCGCACTTAAAAGAAAAAATCATAAAAATCTTATCTACACTTTCCTAGTTACACCGTATATATGTCCATAAACATCTCTTTTGTCTCATAGTTCATGTACTCAGTTTATTTAGTACTTCTTAACCTATTCTTGTCTGCCAAGTCTTCATTTATCTTTACTATTCCTTTTCCCAGAAAAAATATCCAAGTCCGATCCCACAGAAGGAATACAATTTCGTACAGGTAACTTAGTAAGAGTCAGGACTTGCAAACACAAGCAACACCCTCGTGTAGCCAAAAAAAGATAGAGAAAAAATCCTGGCAAGAAGAAGCATTTCCCGAGATTTTACAAAGTTTTTTATCCCTCATACAATTGATGAAAGCATCAAGAGAAGATCAATATACTTAGAAATTAAAATAGTAAGCGATCTTTACCACAGGGGTCCTATTTTCTTCATCCATCAATGAAGCACCAGCAAGCATTTCTCTAATGTCAATTCCCTGAAGTGAGAATTAATAAATGAGTGTAATTTTAAAATGAGAATGACGCAGTTTAAAACGTGAATGTGGACAGAAAAAAAAAACTGAATTTAAAGATCATCAACCTGAAGTGCTGCTGGAAGTAACCCAACAGCAGACATTTCAGAAGTTCTACCACCAACCCAGTCAAACATGGGAAATCTAGCTACCCAACCCTCAATTCTTGCAGTGTTATCTAGTAGCGAATTCTCTTGTGTAATGGCCACACCCTGCAAAATGACACGAGTAAGCAACATATCTCACATACAAACAAATGAAAAAAGAATCTGCCTCCTGGAGTACCATAATCTATCCTATACAACTAAAGATATCCAGAATACTGTCCTTGGAAATACAAAGTCAAATTTCAGCATTATTTTGACATACAGTAGAAACATGGATATAGTCCACCAATGTGATAATGACAATTACAGTGTAGTCCCGCCCAGAGAAGGACCTGTGTATAGGCCTGGGGGCCATGGCCCCCTCACATTTTGAAAAATCCTCTTAAACCCCCATATATTTTTAGATACCCTTTAGATTTCCAAAAAACCTAATGCATAAATACTTCACTTAGTGTCCTCAAAAAAATTAATGACTTGATATTTAATAACCAAATGGTTGATACAATCACATAGATGAGTGCTGCTCTTACAAAGAAATACTTGTTTGGATGATTTTGATAACTATAGGGAAAAAAACAAGTAGAATCTTTAAAATTGTTTACAAATGTGGATTTTATTATCGTATCATGTGATACTATAATTTACGAGGATAATTTATTTATAGTCATAAAGTTATATTATAAATAAGGAAAAAAGATGACGGTGATATTGTCACAAACTAATTTGGAAGAAAATACTATTTAAACCTAATTTGTTGACTTAATGCATCATAGTCATTGAATCCCAACTAAAAATAGGGTTCCTGATAATCTAATGACATAGAATGATTTGATTAGCAAATAAAGTCAAAAAATTATGTTCAAACAACATTACTCTAATTTTTATATGGTACGAGCCAAATTTTGGGTTTTGTGACCCAAAAATAATTTTTACAATGACAGTATACAACATTAATGTTAATAAGTTTTTTATAACATTAATGTTAATAGGTTTTTTATACATTGAAATTTATCGTAAACTATGTTCGTTGAATATTTCCATTGGACAATTTTTTTATCAATTCCATCATTTGTTTGCCCTTAAAAAATAAAATCATGGTTCTGTCTCCGGTCCGTCCCATCCCATCCACAAACCATCCCCAATGCTCCATCAAATTTAATAGTAAGCATGCCCGTAATAAAGTAACTATTACAAAAGGTTTGCAATTTATCTTAACTCCTTTTCTTTTTTGAGCATATTTTTCGTTAAATTAGGAACATGGAACTTTGCAACAGTAAGAATAATCTTTTATCATCCATCTCAGGATCAGATCATGTAATTGTACAACTTCCAGTTCTTATAAGTCTAAAGCAAGTGATAAAACCAAGTACCATATCTAGGGTAAGAGAATTTTTACATGTGACAGAAACTCAACCATGGTGAAGCTCGACATTTAAACTCTTAATATAACAAGAAGTCCACAAAGTAGCAACAAATTATAAACAGACAAAAGAATCCCTATCCTAGAAAATGAAAATATAGCTAGACCAGACTTATTTTCAGGACTTAATATATCAGTCAAGCTAATATTTACCTCAATTTTTACATGCGACACGAGTAATTTACATCTACAATGTGAAGAACTGGGAAACTGAAAAAGTAGAAACAAAAACCTGAGATCAAAACCTGTTTCGCGAACTCCAGGCCAGCTTCCCGAAAAGCCTTTTGTACTTCCAATAAACCATTTCTGGTTTCAGGAGTACCTCCACTCTAAGACAATATGGTGAACAAAAAATGATAAACAAATGCATCACGTAAGCAACATACTTCGGAAGCTGCCTGACAACAACTAAATTGAAAAAAGGAGGATAATTTCATGCAGACCTTTGAAATCACTATTACAAGAGTAGAAGCCAGCTCAGGGCCAAGCTGTGCAATTTGGTGATCAATGCCAGCTGGATCCGTATTGTCAATGAACCTTATCTGCCAAGAGGACAGTAAACGTTAATAAGAGAAGGAAGGAGGAGGAGGAGTGGTAGGATCAGTCATCATCTACAACATTGAGTTGCCAGGATATACCATTCACAAATGATGGTTATGGCACGGGCAAAAAAAGGAAAAATGATGGTTAGGGCATTAACTTCACTGCATAGAGATTGATGAGTAGCTCTTAGTCCTTATAGGGAATTTGTTCCCTGAAGCATGTGGCTTCCATGAAAGGTCAACAACTATTAGATTAGCAGAAAATATCTGACATATGAAATATATATTTTAAACAGGACACAAAATAGTAACAGCAAAGCTAATTAATTGAACATTTGATTGACAGTAACATAAATAGCATGCTATCAAGGTTAAAATTTGAAAAAGGAAGAAAGTGTGGTTTCACCAATCAATAATAGGGATATTATAGTTGATTATAATACTTGAGGACTGGCATCTTGTGATAATTTCAGTAAGCTAAGCTAGGCTAAGCCACGAACCCACTTCGTTGGAGTTAACGACGGCATTATATTCTTTAGCTAATTTTCAACAATATAGTGTACAAAAACAAATTAATGAATGCATGTCAGATTATTTCCGCGCTATCCATCAGGTGTTTGCAAGAAATGTTATATCAAACTGTCCCACAACTCACAAGATAATAATTCTTCGATGCTGAGGCAACACGTTAATTGGCCTCTAGGATCATCATGGAACCACTAGCCCAGGCCCTACCAGCATATGTTGTGACAGTCATGCTGAATAATGTTGAATTCATAATATTTCGCTACTTATCTCTTTTAATTACCAAAATTGTGTTCCATCCAGTTGAGAAATACTAATAAAATGTGCAATCAGGATCAGGAATACCAACAAGAGTATTTGCAGAAAATTAAGACAGTAATAAAATAGAATCATCATTCCTATTTCACTACGACCCGATCATATACCTTGAGAGGAGGATTATCAGGAGCCAATGCCTCTGCAACGAACTGTGGTCCAAGAGCAGAACCACCAATCCCAACAGAAAGTACTTGTGTAAAGCGACCCTCCGGAGAAGAGGGAGGCTTAATCTGCAATTTTAACGTGAAAAAACTCAGAACGCTAGACCCCCAATTAGACAAACTGACCAAAGACGTTGTGTAAAACTCGGAAAGAACTGACTGACCTTACCGCTGACGACGTCGGCTGCGAACTTGCACACGGCTTCAAGAGAATTCTCAATTTGCAGCCTCAAAAACGAATTCGGAGCGAGTTTCGGATTTCTCAGCCAATAATGGCCCACCATTCGTCCCTCATCGGGATTCGCAATCGCCCCCTTCTCGAGCTCCACCATATCCCTAAACGCTTTCTGAAACTTGGGCTCCATTTCCTCCACGAACTCGTCCGTGAACCCAACCCGACTCACATCCAAAAAGAGCCCTAATTCTTTGTGCTGGTACAACCAATCGACGAATCTTTTCCATAGAGCTTGTGGGTCTTTTTCTAGCCCTTCCGTCTTTGACTTGGGTAAAGCATCGCTGCTTGTCGAAGTCAGACTCGCTGGTACGTCACGAGCAACTGATTGAGCTATAAGCGTTGAACTCCGATTGCAACATCGGTCGAAGAGCTTCGATTTGTTAGGTAATGTGACTGAGTCTTTGCGAATCCATAGCTGTGAATGAGCTGAAGCTGATGATGATGAAGTTTTTGGGGTGAATTTTTCATGTTTGATTGTTGAAGAAGGTGAACAAAGGCCTGAGATTGAAGCCATGAGAGAGAGAGGCAGTAAGCGATGGAAACAAGGAGGGAGAGAGAGAGTTGGAAGCTAGTCCATGAACATGAGGATGCTGATTCTGTCCGAGGAGAGTGAAAGCGGGAGGAGCGTTTGGAAGGTTGCCTTGTTTTTTTCTCTCTCTCACCTGGAATAGGTGTTTGGGAGTTCGTGCGGGCGGCGGTTTACACCAATCACACGTGATTGATTGGCACTTGGCGACTGTTGGTTTTATTGACGAAATGGCCCTCTTGTGGACTATTATATTACGCGAAAGCCCTCGGATATTCTTCTTAAGGTTCGACTACCGACCAATGTACCTCCAAAGTCTAGAGAGATCAAATTTTGTCCTATTTAATCCTTTTTTATATGAGTGGTAAGAGGGAATAAAATATGAACTCGTGGAGTAAAACAGCCATTAATCGAGTATTAGATTTCAATGCTCGACATGATCGAGCATAACGCCTCGAGGCTCAGCAAGATGTACCGAGCATCAGATCAAAGTAAGTTAACAAATTTACCAAGCCAAACCAACCGAAATTTTTTTTGAAGAATATTCCCCAAAATAAAAAAGGATAATTCCGAAAGATCAAACGAAATAATTGAGCAAAAATTTGTCATTGATTATAGAACTACATTATAAATGTGAAAAAGAAGAGAAAGTCAGGAGGGAATGATGGCCGAGATAAAGAATTTAGCTGTCTTTATAGGTGTGTCATCTAACATAATTAAATGAGATAAAATTCTAGAAGATGATACATTATACGATACTATAAATATCGGGCGACTGCTTGAGTCAAAGGTACACATTTTTTTTCCTGTTATTCAGTTTGCCTATATCTAAAATTTTTATTGACTTAAATATCGGAGTATCGTCAACTAACCCAACCCCAATCTCTAGTAGTTTGCTTCTTTTGTAGTAAGAATGGTGCAATCTACATTTGTGTTTCCCAATCAAACTCTGAAAAATTAAGGTAAGTTATTTTCCACTTACAATTAGCGTCATTTGTGGGACGTTGGCAAATAAGTCATGTCAAACCTGTAAAATACAATAGGATTACCACGCAATAACCAAGGTACCAACGAATCTGACCATACACGTAACTATAAAAGTGTATTTCCCTTCGAACAACGAAATTAGGGAGGATGCTTGAAGTTCAGACAAAAACTTTGGGGATCCTAACAACGTCAGAAAGGTACAATCTCCAGAAAAGACCAAGGGTGACTACCCCTACCGAGAAAACTCCCCACGTGTAATGGGGAAATTTCAACGCTCATGAAACTAGTGCAATCCTTCCAAGACCGACTTGATGCCCATGATGCCATGCTAAAAATATTCTAGGAAGAAAAAGAAAAGCTTAGGTGGGAGAATGGGTGTTGAAGGAAGCCTTGAGGAAATCTAGGGACCCAAAAGTTCTTAAGTGGTCAAACCACTAGATGACCAAGGCCAAAGTTGAACATACCTAGGCCAACCCTAGTTCCAGCCCTTATAGGAACTAGGGGAGATGAAGACAAGATACTCAAGAGAAGAACAACAAAAGAAAATCAACTCGGGTGGAAGAATAGGAGAATGCTTGGAAATGCTTCATAACAAAGAAACTCGATAGTAGGTTAAGGTGTTGTGAGTAGAAATCTACTATGGAGCTCGCCAAGAGGGCCACTTGAGAGTATTTCAGGGGCGTGGAGGCTCCCCTTTTTACTAAGTGGATTGAGAAGGAAAAAATCCCTAGCAAATTCATGGTCCCAAATTTTAAATTGTACGACAGGAAGACTGATCCGATCAGACACATTCGACACTATAGACAATTGATGGTAGTCCACAAAAAAAATAAGGTACTGATGCCACAATGTTCCACAATACTTTAGGGGAATCTAGTATGAAATGGTACAGCAACCTACCCAGTTCTATTGATAGTTGGGTGCAATTGGCTAAGCCATTCACAACTTGATTTATTACCAACAATAGACACTCGAAGGATATTGGAGTATTGCTCTTCATGAAAAGAATCACGGTGAGACGTTATGCGAGTATGCTCATAGTTACTTGGAAATGATAAATGAAATAGAGGGTTACAACTGAGAAATTACACTAGCCTCGTTCAAGATTGAGTTCAAGATCGACTAAGAGATCCATTTGTATCAATCATTGACCAAGTGACCAGTCCTTGATGTGGAAGAATTGATGGCAAGAGTTGAAAAATACCCAAAGGTGGACGATGAGCTCAATAGAGAGGTTGGTCGTGACTAGCCGAATAGGCGGTGATCTCGAGAAAATGAACCCTGACCTTAGATGCTCCTACCGTCGCAAAACCAATCATAAGATAAAGAATTGTTGCTCCCTAAAACAATACTTAGGTGAGCTAGTTTAGGTTGACCACCTTTCTCATTTCATTATCGAAGAGAAAACCAAAGTCCAAATTGGAGGAAAAAAAGAACCTGCACGAGGTTGGGAGCAAGACCCAATATGAGTAATTGATGTCATACATGCAACCATAGATCCAAACATTGCAACTAACGAGACGACCATGGCATACATCTTAAAAGCTACAAAAATTAAAGAAATCTTTCAAGTCGAGATAGCGCCTGAGCACGTCAGCGAAAAGCAAAAGCACGATCAGTTGGTAGACTGATCAGCTTTTCTGATGGTGACTTGGCTGGAATCCATCACCCACACAATGATGTTCTAGTTTTGACTATGTGAACAGTCAATTTTCATGTAAAGAGAATCTTGATTAATCAATGAAGTTCTTTGAAAATTATGTACTCTAGCCTTGACCAAGTAATCGCAAGAAGTTGTTTGTTTGTTTGTTTCCGTAAAAGGGAATTGTATGAAAGAAGATCAATCAAAGTATGAACGATCGGGCCTAGAAGAGCCTACCAAGATTCCAGTCAAGCATTCAATGGAAGACATGAAGACAATGTATTTGGAAATGATGCAGATAAATACTTCTTGATCGGATCGTCACTTACAGAGCACAAGTGGAGGGCTCTACAAGATCTACTAAACAGAAACATTGATGTGTTCACCTGGAGTCCTTATGAAATGTTGGGCATTAACCACAATGTTATTTTCCATCATCTAAGCATTGGTCCAAGCTTCAAGCCAATTAAACTTAAGCAAAGGAGATCAACATCACAGAGCATGGAGGATCAACGAAAAGGTTGGAAAATTGATCGGGGCACAATCAATCAAGGAGGTTTTTATATCCATTTTAACTGTCCAACATTGTGTTGGTGAAGAAAAAGAAGGAAAAATAGAGGTTTTGTATTGATTTCATGAACCTCAATGATAGTTTCTCTCTCCAAAAAATCAGCAAACCAGTCGATTTTACATAATGGCACAAGCGGCTGAGTTTCCTTGATACTTACAAAGGTTACCACCAAATTCCACTATTGGAGTTCGATCAAGAAAACACCTCATTCATCACTCCAGAAAGGTGATGTCGTTCAGGCTTAAAAATGTAAGAGCCATATACCAACAACCAGTTACGCGAATGTTCAAAGGGATGTTGGGAAACACCATGGAAGTGTATATTAATAATTTGATTGTCAAAAATCAAGAAACAACCAACGAGCTTGCCGACTTATAGAGAACTTTCAACGTGGGCGAGCCTCATGAGATTTATGTCAGTCATAGAAATCAAAGAAAGGTTGAAGGACCATTCAATTCAATAAGGGGTATAGATCTAGGCCTATTTGTCCTCAAGATGTGCTTTTGGAGTCAACTCGAAAAAATTATTGGATTTTTTAGTCACCAAACAAGAAATTGAGGTCAACCCCAACCAGATTAAAGCCCCAATATAACTCTAGTCTCCAAAGAACGTTAAGGAAATATGAAGGCTAATCAGAATGGCCGCTATGCTCAAAAGGTTTATATCTAGGTCTTCCGACAAGTGCACACCGTTCTTCCAAGCATTAAGAATAAAAGGGGAAGGAGTGTTGACCCAAACTGCAAAGAAACTTTCAAGTCTTGTTCCATATAAGTATTGATTTTTATAGGAACAATCTTAATACCAATTTAACTTAAAGTTGGTTTGATAACGTTTTCGTTTTGATATTTGGAGAACACAAGAAAAAAAAAATTCATTTAGTAATTATTTGCATTTTTTGTTTATTGTCATCATTTTGAAAACGAATGATGATTTAAAAACGAAAAAAAAAAAATCACTTTCAAAAATTAAAAAAAATGTTTAACGTGCGTTTTGATTTCATAAGGTCTAACTTCCAACTCTATTAGCACCAAATCACCCACTTACTGTAACAGTAATACTAACTCACACCTAACTGTAACGTCTCATGCCTATTCGTCAGCGGACCCACTTCCGTCCACGTATTCTATTTTTGTTTTTCACTAAAGAAAAACAAAATTATTTCTGTTTTTAGATTTTTTGGGAATCAAAGACCATAAACGTATCCAAACGGACCCTTATATTTCTGTTTTTTGTGGAATTCTT
>CM042193.1:5829010-5849354 GCA_023539305.1 Ilex asprella
AAAAAAAAAAAAATTTAAGTCCGAATTAAAAATACTCTATAATATTTTGTATCAAATCAAAGATTTTTTTTTATAACCAAGCAACCCCTTCCAACCGAACCCATTTAGATTCATGACCATTAGTCAATTTGGGCCTACGCACGAAGTCTACTCTTCCTCGAGTTAAATTTAGGAGACGTGGCCCATGTAGATACTTTTTGAGTCAAGTTAAAGATTGTACGACCATTTCCCAAACTACATAAAATCATCTTTTTTATTTTTTTTATTTTATAAAACTGTAAAATTTTATTTTTTACATTTTATTTTTGTGGGGGAAATGTTACCTGCAAGGCAGAATGTTTCCAATTGAGAATGTTGGCTCCTTAGTTGTACACGAAGCACAAACTCAAGGAAATTATCTGTCCATCTCTATCAAACTCTCTCCCTCTCTCTGGAAAACTCCATATTTACAGCATATTTTTTGTACACCCCCGTAGCTGTAAGTCCCAGCGTTGAACATGGTGTGGGACGAATGGGACGACTATCTTCCAGAGCAGAGCGATGCAACAGACCACAACCATCAAGAAGACTCTCATGTCAACTTCGATTTCTTGACTGTCGCATCTAAGCCCAAGGTTTGCTGACATTTTGTCGTTCATTTTCACTTCTTGCGCTTTTTTGCATTTAGGGTTTTATTTTCCCTTTGATTTTTTGGTAATTTTTTTTGGATAATAAGGTTTGATTCAAGTTGTTGATTTTGTCTGTTATCGCCTTTGTAGGATTATTATCGGATATTGGAAGTGGATTATGATGCTACAGAGGAAGCTGTTCGAAATAACTATATTCGTCTTGCTCTGGTTCGAATTTGCTTTACCAATTCCGTGTTAATTTTTGGTTTTTCCTCTGACACAAATAACACTAATGCATAAATTTCTGCTTAATTGGTAAAATTTACTTCTTATTCGAGGAATGCATAACCTTCTATGAAGCTACCCCACTTATTTAAAGAGTTTATTTTTTCGATTTATCTTTGAAGTATGACATTTGATTCTGAGCTGAGAAGTCGCTTCTGTCCCCCTCCCCCTTTTTCTTGTTTTATTGGCTTGGTTTGCACAGAAATGGCATCCGGATAAGCAAAAAGATCAGGACAGTGCCACTTCAAGATTCCAAGAAATTAATGAGGCATACCAGGGTCAGTATTTGTGTGTATTTTTCGTAGTTCTAAGAAACTCTGCCTAGTTTTTGTGTGATCCATATCTACAGCTGAACTTTGACATAATAGTGCTTAATTGTGGAATACATGGAATAGAGTTTTTGAAACCATTTAATTTAGTGTTAGTTTATCAAGCATATAGAAGTGTTGCCTGATGGATTTATGCAAGTAAAAGTAGGAAATCTGTGGCTTAATGGGAGGATGGACAATAGGGGTGCAACTAGGGCGGGCCAATCCGAAAAAAGGGTTTGGGTTAGAATTTTTAATACTTAGGTTGGGCCTGGGCATAAAAATTCTAACCCAAATTGAATTCGTGTAAGTCTCAGGTTGTTGGGTTCAACTCGAATATTAAAATCGGGTTAAACCCGAATATCCATAAATATATAAATATATTTCACTCTTTAGAATTCAGATTTTCACTTCACTTCAAGTCTTCACTCCTGCGCTTCCATCATTCTCAGATCCCTCTTTTACTTATCAATTGTCTCTCATCTGGACTTAGACTCTCAGTCTCCTTTGTCTGAGTCTTGTATCAGACTCTCAGACTCCCTCTCTTACTCATCACTCTTCCCTCTTTTATCAACTCGAATTAACTAACCTGAGTCCAACCCAATTTTTAATCCAAAATTAGTCCGAATTAAGTAGCTCAAATTTAACCCAAGCCCGCCCGAATTAAATTCGGGCATTATTCGGGTTCGGGTAGGGTTAGAGTTAGAGTTGAAGATTATATACCTAGGGTTGGGTTAGGGTTGACCTCTCAACTCACCCGAGTTGTACCCCTAATGGACAATATAGAAGGGAGTTGTTTGGACCTACGAGAGATTGAAATCTAAGCTGAACATTTTTTTTGTACATTACATCTTGGATTTTTGGGAAGTGCAGTTCGTTTTTAGGATTATGAATTGGCTTGAAGAGAACTTGTTTCCGTGGTAAAGAAAGACTTGTATCTAGTGGATTAGCAATATCAAGATGTGTCTTTGGCAGGTGGATGTTCACTTTAGCTTCTTGTTGAGCTTTGCTTGATTACCAGTCTTAGGTCTTTTTTTGTAATTTTATATAGGGTTGTTTCAGAACATAACATCTTTCTTAATAGCTGGGCTATGAAGCTCTTATGCTTCTTAGTGTAAACCATTAGAGTGGGTCAAATTATGTAATTCATAATTTAAGGTATTTTGCTATACTAAACTATCCAGATGGAGACATATTAAAGTAGGTGGAGCCGTGGTGGCAATAAGTGTGGATCTTGGCAAATGTCATTGGTGGAGCCACATCCTCCACCAATTTGTGCCATATCACTCCTCGGCCTTTTTTTGTTTCAATAGAATTTGCTTTGTATCTGTTTTCGAGATGAGTTTTTGATTAGCAACAAACTTTTGATTAGTTGTGCTGAAGTTAATCCAGATATTACATTGTTTGTATGAATGAATAGGTGGTTCACCTTTTGTACTTTAAATGACCAAAATTGGCAACATATTTTGTTAGTTTGGTGTATTTTGGACTTAAAGGGAAAAGGGGAGAGGAGGGTTTGGGTTAGAGGGAGGTGGTGACACCCATAAGGTTTGAGAAAAACCCTTAATACATTTGTAAAATAACCCTACAATTTCATGGTGATTGAAGCACATACGAAATATCTAAGGTGTTTGTTTGGCCGGGAAAATTAATTAGTCTAAGATCGTCTCCATCTCTCTTCTTGAGGGTAAAACTTTACCAGACTAAAGGTAGGTGTTTGGTTTTATTAGCCATTTAAAGTATTCATTTTTCTCTCAAGTTTGATTCCTTGAAGGTATAGGAGGTTTGATTCCTTTATGGTTCATGTAGGCTACATGAGGAACAACTATGATAGTTGTGTTTATTTTAAAATGCTTAGAAATGATTTTTTTTGTTATTATGATGTTTTATGTTGGTGACATGTTTAATTGCTTCAAATAACATGCATGAGGTGAGTTCGTTAAAGTCCAGATAAGTAAATAAATTTCATATAAAAAATTTAAGCGTTGCAAAAAGATAAGTGAAATGGAAATTTGGAGGGACAGAGAAAAATGCAAACTGTGGGTATCACAAAAAAAATAGGGGGAGAACATGTTAAAGAGGTTTAACATGGGTAATTCGAATTTGGTTGGTGCTCTAGCTAACCACTTTAAATTATCTACTAGATTATGTCTTTCTACAGAAGATGAGTTGGAGGAAATGTCATTTGTGTCATATGCTAGTTTAGTGTAAAGTCTAATGTATGTTATAGTTTGCAGTAGGTCAGACACCTCACATGTAGTTAGTGTTGGAAGTAAGTACATAGATAATCCACACAAGAAGCATTGGAATGTAATTAAATAGATATTCAGGTACTTGAGAGGTATAGTAGATTTTGGTATATTGCATCAAAAACAAGATGCAACGTGACAGGTTGTGGGTTATGTTGATGTAGATTATGCAGGTGATCTTTAGACAAATGAAGGTTTACTACCGGGTAGATATTTACACTTGCAGGTGAACCTATCCATTAGAAAGTTATGTTTTAATTAACTCTCGCTTAATCCACAACGGAAGCCGAATATATGAAAACGATGGCAGTTGCCAAGGAGTCTTTATGGTTGACAGGTTTAGTCAAACAACTGGGATTGAAGTAGGTAAGCGTAGAGTTGTATTGCGACAACCCAAGTGCTATTCATTTGGTGAGGAATCAAGTTTATGGCAGGAAAAAACATATCGACGTGAGGTATCACGCTCTCAGAGAGCGGATGGAAGAAGAAAATGTAAATTTGATGAAAGTTCATACAAAGAAAAATATAGCTGATATATTGACAAAGTCAGCTACTGATAAAAAGCTCAAGCATTGCTTGACTTGATCGATCTTTCATGGTGTAAGATTAATGGTTCATCCCATGGCGTGGGGATGGGCATTTACTTGAAGATGTGGACCTAAGGCTTCAGGTGGATAGTTTTAAATTCTCACCAATGTAGAGATTTTTTGAAGGACGGTGACTCGGAAAGTCAATGAATGGTAGAATTTTGTTGGGCATCGCTTTGGTGCCAAAATTGGTAAAGAAATTTTGTATGGAACGTGTTGCGGCAAAAGACATGTGAAGAACACTTATTCAAATCTGAATTTTTAGGCTTAAAATTTGCATAGAAAGACATTCTTAATTACGATCATGTCATTAGGTTCATGCCTATAACTAGATTTCAGATTTTTCAAGTCTCAGCATCTCAAAATTTTCAAGTTTGAGGATCCCAAACGGTGGAATGGAAACGGTGATTTATTCTTGGTCAACACAAGGATGAATTACCTTGTTTATGGATATTGGATTTAGGATGTTCTTATCACATGTGTCCATATAAGATTTAGGGTGTTCTTATATCACATGTGTCCATATAAGAAATTGTTTGAAAGTTACAAACCCTATAATGGAGGAACAATTCTAATGAGTAATGATTTAACTTGCAAGACCATTGGAATTGTTGCATTAAAATTAAATTGTTTGATGGTATCGTGAGAGCACTAGGTGATGCGAGACATGTCCCTGACTTTAAAAAGAATTTAATTTTCTTTGGTACATCGTACGCTTGTATAAATGGTTTTACCTTCACGGCAACGGATGTGGTCCTAAAAGTTATCAAGTGACATGGCTGTCATGAAGGGAAAAAGAAAAGGAAATTTGTACTTGTAGGGAATACTATTATTGGTGGAGCAGCTATAACCACTCTGTTGGGTTCAAGTAGTGATGACAACACTATTCTATGATATTCATGCTGGACCATATGAGTGCAATAGGTTTACAGGAACTTCATCAACGCAATCTACTTGATAGAGTCAAACCTTGTAAACTTAAATTTTGCAAGTATTTCCCACCAGGTGGATAGGTTATGAGGACAAATTTGGAATATTCAAACTTGAGAAATCTGAAGCCTATTTATAGGCATGAACCCAATAGCATAATGGTGATTAAGAAGACCTTTCTATGCAAAGTTTTAAGCCCAAAAAGTCAAATTTGAAGAAATAGTCTTCTTTATGTGCCTTTTGTCACAATACCTTCCGTGCAAAATTTCTTTGCCAATTTTGACGCCGAAACGGTGCCCAATAAATCCATCGTCCATTGAATTTTCAAGCTGCCATCGTCCAAAAAATCTCTACCTTTGCGAGAATTTAAAAACTATCCACCTGAAGCCTCAGCTCCACATTTTCATGTAGATGCTAATTCCCACTTCATGCCAAGGAGGCTTTGTGGTTGTAGGTTTAGAAAAAACAACTGAGATTAAAACAAGGAAATTTAGAGTTGTATTGTACCAGCCAAAGTGTTATTTATTTGGTAGGAAATCAAGTTTATCATGCTAGGACAAAACATATCGACGTGAGGTATCACGATCTCAGAGAGAGAGAGAGAGGGTGGAAGAAGGCAAGGTGAATTTTATTGAAGTTCATATAGAGAACAATGTCTAGTTGATATATTGACAAAATCGGTTACTAAACAGAAATTCAAGAATGTCTAGTTTCACTTTCACTTTTTGGAATTGGCCATTTTAGGGGCTGCTTTTTCTTTTGCTTTTGATGCTTCTTTGTGTTTTGTTTTTTTGGGAATAAGTTTTCTACGTTGGGCATGTCTGGTGGTGGGGAGCGAGTTTTTTGCGGGAGAGTTGCCCAATTCTTGTAGGGGGTTGTTTGTTATTAGGGGAGAACTTTCGGGTCTAAATCCTCAGTGGGAAGGAGTTGGTTTACCTATAAGCAAATAGACTCCATGGTTTTCTTGGATGTTGTAATTTCTACTCCATTAGATGTGCCATTTCTACAGGACTTTTGATACACAATATGATAGGCGTAGACTTAGTACGATATTTTGCGTTGTAGTTCATTTTCTATTAGATTGCTTTCTATATTACATGAAATTATATTTAATTTTACATTCCTATACACATATTTAAATAGTATTTATTTGGGGGTTTGAGTTACAATTTAAGGTCGAAAATTTATGAGATCTAGATCGTGCACCCATCCCGTTTCGGGTCGTGTGACGATAAGAGTGTCCACAATTCTGGTTTCTTTGGTTTGAATATGTAGTTCTAGATGGTGCATAGGAGGAGATTTGGATGGTATTAGATATCTGATGGTGAAGTTGAACGAAGGTAGAGTTACAAGGAGTATGAGAGATTTTTATATTTTTATTTAATTTTTTAAAACTCGCCTCGACCTGGCGGGTTGATTCGGTGAACCAGTGTCTAAACTGGGTTGGTTCACCTATTGGATCGTTTATGTATAAGAACTAGAGTAAACCTGGTGAACTGGCAAAAACCCAGGTAAAACCGTTAAACTAGGCGGGTTTCATCAAATCGGTCAGATGATTTAATTTAGTATAAAACATTGATTTTTGCCCTTTTGGACATTTTACCCTAAATTGTTTGCCCAACCTCCTTCTTTGCGATGGCGGAGTGGTGGAGGACGTTCCTCTCAGCGTTACTCTCTCTCTGTGCTCTGGTCTGGTCTCTGCAGTAGTGTGCAGTGGGAGCACGAAAGGGAGTAAGCCTCGATTGAAGACTCAAAGGGAAAGGAATAGGTACATACTATATATTGTCATACTGTCTCTCTGTCTATCTACTCTTTTTCTCTCGGTTTGATTTGTATTTTGGTCTTTGGTTTTGCCTTTCCTCGCCTCACGAACGGCTTGGTCTTAGATCGCAGGTCGGTCCGACGAATCTCTCTCTCTGCCCATTGTGGAAGTGAAACTGGTGAAGACTCGGAGGCTGGACATGGACATGGACATGGACATGGACTTGGACTTGGACTTGGACTTGGACTTGGACTTGAACTTGATTGGACCTCCATTGGCATCGACAATCGACTTTAGTATTCATTCTCTGCACATTTTCTTCCCTCAAGCGAGACACCAGGCACCAGCATGGACATCCTCTTTCCCCCTTTTGTCTCTCTGCATATTACAATTGGTATATTATACACACTAATATTTTATTGTATGGTTACGGGTTGAGTGGTTATGGCTTTGTTGATACACTAAAACTAAAATTGTTTGTACTTAAGTTTGATTTGGTGAAAATTTTAGTTAAATTTAATTTGATATAGATTTTATTACGGTGATTATATTTAATTTGATATTTTGGGATTTTTGTTTGATTTAATATACATTAAGGATACTATTTTCATTGATTTTTTAAACTTATTTATTATTATTATAAATTATTTATTATTTTTTATTATATTACCAGTTCGATCAGTGACTCAACGGTTGAACCAGTGAACCATTGACTTGGTCCCTCTCCCAGGTTGATGTTTGGACCGAGGTTTAAAACTAAGCTTTTACTAGAGAAACTGAGCTTGGGGATTCTCCTTTAGCTAATTGTGCTTTTACTTGGTCAAATTTCTAGAGTAGGGTGGTGTGAAGTGTTTGAATAGGTTCTTATTCTCTATAGGTCGGGAGGATTGCTTTATGAGAATGAGATTGAAGGTTTAGCCTAGAATTTTTTCTGACCATTGCCCTATTGTTATCTAGAATTTTGAGTTAGATTGAATCCTTGCCCATTTAGGTTTGAAAATATGTGGGTGGAGTATAGTAATTTTGGAAGGATAATTAGGAAATGGTAAGCATGAAGGTGAGTTCGAAGGAGGGGAAGGGTTTAAGTTCATAAAAAAACTTGAGTTTGTGAAGCAAAACTGAAGGTCTGAAATAAATAGGTGTTTGGGGGATGTTCGAGAAGCTTAAAGAATTATTGAACAAAGGATTGATGTTATTGATAGATTAGAAGAAGGGAGAATGAATGAAGATTGGAGGAAGGAGGAGAGGATGGATCTTACGAATAGATTTGTAGAGGTAGTGCATAAAGAAAAAGTTAGTTTAAGACAAAATTCAAGGGTGAAACAATTGAAAGACGAAACAATAACTCAAATTTTTTTCATAGGGCGCCTAATGGTAATAGGGTGAGGAAAGTCATTGATAAATTTAAGCTTGATAGGGGAGGATGGTACATTAATTGAGAGGGAGATGGTGCATTTTTTCGCCAATTTTTATTCAACCTAGGACCATATTAGACCTACCGTGATGGGGTTGGAGTGGTGTCCCGTTGGTGGGAATGAGGTTACGTTGTTGGAAAGGCCTTTTGAGGTGGAAGAAGTTAGGAGAACTGTTTTTGAATGTAAAGACAAAGCTCTTGTGCTGGATGGTTTTACTATGCCTCTTTTTCAGGTTTGGTGGGAAGAGGTGAATGATGATTTGATGAGGGTATTTGGGGAATTCTATCATAATGGGGTGATAAATGTAGTTACAAATGCCACTTTTATTGGTTTTATTTCGAAAAAAGGTTATCTTTGAAGTTGAAGAATTTTAACTAGGATAGAGTGATCTTTTATCCCATCCGTTATCCCTTTTTTGTTTACATTTGTGGTGGATGGGTTGAGTAGATTAATGGAGAGGGCAGAGAAATGTAATTTGGTTGATGGTTTTGTGATTGGAAAGGATGGAGCTATTGTTTCTCACTTGTAATTTGTTTAAAATACTATTTTTTGTTCTTTGGGGGATGAGGTGAAAGTCAAAAAATTTGTTGATGTTTATGGGATAATTTCGGACCTTAGGGTAAATATGGGAAAGAGTACTATTGTCGGAATTAGCACTAGTAAGGCTAAGACTAATAGGTTGACTCTTGATTTGGGATGCTTTGTGTGTGGGTGGCCTCTAAAGTATTTAGGGTTCCATTTAGGGAATAATCCGATGTCCAGGTCTTGTCATGATCAAATTATGGAGAAGGTTAGGAAACGGTTAGATGAGTGAAAAGTTTTTATTTTTAGGGGAGGTAGGTTACAATAGTTGAGTCTATTTTTGGCTAGCATTCCTATTTATTTCATGTCTCCTTTTAAGATACCTCTTTTTAGTACTCAAGAGAATTGAAGGGATAACGAGGGATTTTTTATGGAAAAGGAGTGGAGAGGGTTGGAAGGATCAGTCGATATACTGAGAGGTGGTGTTTAGATCCAAGGCTAGAGGTTCTCTTTCGGTTGAGAATTTGTTGAAAAGGAATATAGCTTTGGTTGGGAAATAGCTTTGGAGACTCCTTTGGAACAAGATTCATTGTGGTGTTTTGTTATTAGGAGTAAATATGGGTTACATGCTAATGGATATGATATAATGAGGTAGAAAGGGATAGTTTTTGAAGTCCATGAAAGTTTTTTTCTCAGGGGTTACCTCTTTTTTTCAAAAAAGCTTAAGCTCCTTGAGGGTTACAAAGGTAAGGTTAGTTTTTTGGAGGATACCTATGTTAGAAAGTCTTTCTTTTCAAGTCTTTTTCCAAGTCTTTATCTAAATTCTAGGTTTCATGATAAAAAAATTGTTTCTTTTATTTGATCCTCTTCAAATCCTTTGTCATTGGATTTTGGTTTTTATAGGAATCTTAATGATAGGGAATGTTTAGAGTTAGTGGAGCTTCTTTCTTTGTTTAATGATGCTTCATTAACCCAAGATTGTTTGGATAGAAGATATTGGTCTATTGATTCTACTTGTGTGTGTTTTTTTTTAATGTAAATCCTTCTGAATCTTTAATTGATGATCCCTTTATTCCCTTATTTTCTCCATCGAGGGTGATTTGGAAAGTTAGAGTGCCTTTAAAGGAGCAAATTTGTGAATGGATAATTGTTCATAGTAAGATTAACACTTTTGACGTGCTTCAATGAAAGAGACGGTTTGTCCTCAACCATAATGATGTGTTATGTGCAAAGGAGATGATAAAAGCGTGGATCATTTATTCTTACATTGCCCCATAACGTTTTTACTATAGAATATGTTGTTTAATAATGCGGGTTTTTGTTGGGTGGTGCCAACAACTATGCTACCTATAATATGCTTGGATGTTTTGGGGGAGTGGGGGGGAAGTAATAAGAGGTGGAGAACTCTTTGGACGTTGCTTTTTTTTGTGCTAACATTTGAGTTATTTGGCTGGAAAGGAATGTGAAGATTTTTGAGGATAAATGTGAGGAAATTGAAGGTCTTTGGGAGCGGCTTCATTTTTTGGCCTTTTTTTGGGCCTCCATGTCAAAGGAGTTTGATTATATTCCTCTTTTTTGCATTACTTCGAGTTTGACAGCTTCATGTGAAATGTAGTTTTGTTTTCTTATGTATTTTTATTTTGATTTGTCTTTGGTTTGGATTACTGGTCCACCATCTTACTTACTTTTGTAATTTTTTTTTATCTTTTATGATCAATGATATTATCGTTTCCTATCAAAAAAGTATACATTTTTCGCTCCCTCTAGGGCCTCATTATAACTTTCCTTGCTGTTAAAATTGCATCCTACACTCTTATCCCACTTATCACCAAATCAAAGAACTAGTGAAAATCATCAGGAAGAATAACACGGATCACCTGTTACCTCACCCTGGGTGGTGCGTTGCTGCCTTTATAGAACCTGTGTCGTGAACTGAGGATAGGTGTGTTTAAGATTGCAGAGCTGAATTAAGGCCTGGGAGGTTGTCATCATCTTCTGTAACTTACAAAACGGCTATATTCTGGTAGATGCTATGCACTTATAAACTAGCAGCTTAGTCCTCATTCACTAGGTTCAATCAAGAGTCTAAAGGTTAAGCATGTTGGATGCACCCATACTTTTTGAATGTGTCACAATATACAAGTCCTTGGCCAAGGCTGATAGACCATGCATCACAATTTTTTGGCCCATGTCCGGTAGGGGGCATTCAGTTTGCTGCTTACACATAAAATTCTCAGTTACTGTTATTTACTAGGAAATATTTATCTTTTAAATCATGTGGACAGTGATTTTGTATTTAAGAATATATTAGTTTTACTCTGGATTCTGTGGAACAGTTCTAAGTGATCCTGTCAAAAGACGAGAATATGACAAGAATGGGATGCTAAATGTCTATGACTACAATATCACCGTGAGTATTTGTCCTTTTTCTTGGCCTTCAAACACTACAGTTTCTGTGCATTTCTTACTTCTTGTAATTTGCACTAACCCCCTATTCTGGGATTGCAGGAATACCTTAACCGTTACAAGGGTCTTATTTTAACATGCAATGGTCTTGGTATGAAGCACTCAATATTGTAAAATCAAGATATGCACAAATGTCCCTTTGAGTACGTCTGTCGATCCTTACTGGTGCGGTGGACATGTTTATGGTACTGCGAGCACACAGTTGGACAAGACCTAGCTCTATAATGTATTAAGGTATCAAATTTCTCTTTAGAATATGTATAAACGGAAATTAGTAACTTACAATCAGCTGTAATATCGATTGTTCCTTCCTCTAGAGGGTATTGTCTATATAAACTTATCGCCTTTTGCGTTGAAAATAAAATGGCCTTTCACGTTCAAAGATTTTGTGTGTTCAAATATCAGAGCTTGTTCACTGAAAGAAACAACATGTTGGGCATAACCCGATCTTTGTGCACGTTGTGCACATTGTCATGGTGGTGGTAGGGGCAGGCCATCCACAACATTCGTGTTTTGTAATGCCGGTTGTATTTGGTGTATTTTCATCGAACCATAGTGCGATGCTGGCAGAAATGGTATTTGTAGTGGATGGTTTGAGGTGTTTATACCAAAGCAACCCATTTTCATGTATTAGCTGCTAACTAGATGCTGGCTACCAGCTGCTGTGATCTTTTTGTGACAGCAGTGACAACATATCCAAAAACACGATATATATTTTGTGCTCGATATTATTTCCTAAAAATGCTTTCCGTCCGGATGAATAGTATTTCTAAACCCACATAGTCTCTTAAATAAACCTACCTATTTGGTGGGTTTAAATAATCCAATTGGGAAGTATTTGTGCAAAATATGTTTTTAACCATAAGAATATTTAAGATATAAATATTACTCTTTATCTTGAAGGTTCTTTAATAATTTAATGTTTATACTATCATTCAATACTCCCTCTAAAAAAAAAATTGGATGTAATAACTGTGGAGCTCACTACTTCTTAATGCTTGAACCAAACATAGAATGAGGAGACATTATTCCTATAATTAGTTCAAGGGCCAAATGAATGAGTATGGGATTGAGAGATTTGTCCAATCGGTCCTTCCTAATGCTTAAACCAAACACACCCGCAATCAAAGAAATTTGCACACGTACTGCTCGAGTGGGAAGACTAGTTACTCCAAAAGCAGAAGCAAGCAAAGACCGCAACAACGCCTCAAAAATGCATAGAAGAAATAGCAAGAAAACTGCGACACCCCACAATACATCGAGGATATTCTATGAGCTTTTTTCTTGTATTTCCAAGGCTGTGCTTCGGCAGGAAAAATTATGGAAAAATCACCACTCCCTCAAACTAATTCATCAAGCAGTTTAAAGGCAGGCAATAGCTTTCTTTCCCTGCATATCAAGTCAACTAAAACACTCCATGAATCAGGTTCTGGTTTGAAACCCATCCCTAGTAATCCAAACAATATCATAGCTGCATTGGCTCCCTTTCCAGCCTCACAAAGACGAATCAATAACTCATTTGAGGTGGCAAAATGGGGCAGAAACCCCCTACCCAACATCAGACCCAACAAATCTGTCGCCTTCTCCAATTCACCTTCCTTGCACAAAAAATTCAACACAATCCTGTAACTTGCTTTGTTCAGGTTAACACCCTCGTGAGGTAGCCTCTCGAGCATGTCAAGTGCCTCATCAAATCTACCTTCTCTGCACAAGCCTCCGAGTATAACATTGAGTGTTACAGTATCAGCTTTGCACTTTTTTTCTTTCATCTCTTTAAGCAACTCCATCGCTTCATCAACTCTACAGGCTCTACACAAGCAATTGATTAAAGTGGTATAACCAACTGTATCAGGTTTAATACCGGCAATCTGCATCTCATTAAAAACCTCCTTCGCCTCCTCCAATCTTCCCTCCTTACAGAAGCCATTCATTAAGGCCGAGTAATTGAATATATTGGGGTTGCATCCATTCTTCTTCATAAACTCCATTATCTTCCCAGCTCGATCAAGTTTCCCTCCGTGGCAAAACCCATTGATCAAAATATTGTAAGTTAAGGCATCTGGCAATATTTTATCTTTTGAGACCATGTCCTCGAATAGATCAATTGCTTCTTGAAGTCTTCCACTTTCACAAAGACCATCCATCAAAGTTGAGTAGGTGATCAAGTTAGGATAAGAAATTTTAGCCTTTTTCATCTCTCTCACCACTTCAAATGCGGAATCCAGATCCCTCTTCTTGCAGTGATGCTTAACCAGGATGTTATAGATGCAGGTATTGGGCCTCAAGTGGAGATTCATCTTGGCATTTAAGAGAAATGTCCTCACCAATTCAACTTGATTTGATTCGACCAGGAGATTAAGACATGTGCTGATGGCTTTAAGGGAGGGCTTTTGACGGACAATTGTTTGGATTGCATAGAACATCTCAAGTACTCTTTCATGAAGTAAAGCTTTCGAAAAATGCTTCATGAGGTTAAGGAAAATACCTTCATGGAACTTGCAAGGTTCGTGTGCCATTTGATGAAGAACAACATCTACGGCCTCAAATTTCTTGGATTGAGCAAGCTTATGCAGAATAGTGGCATAGGTTGAGTTATTGTGATTAAAACCCTTTTGATTTGCTACCTTGTTAAAAACTTGTAGGGCATGCTCTAGGTCTTTCTCACGTTTTATCAAGTTGATGGTAGCCTCATGAGAAATGAATTTGGGTTTCCTTGGCATCTCTGTCATGGACGTTGTATCGGTTGGAGGGTCTAGTTTTGGGGATGTGGCTTTGATGTATTGAAGAGGAGAGATCCATTGAAGGGATGATAGTGATTTAGAATGCGAAGAGGACAAACAACCACTCTTATGGGCAGCAACTTTCACTGAATTCATGAGTACTGCTGAAGTTGTTATAGAACTTCAACATTTGAAGAAGATGGGAATCACCTAGCCATGGGTTTGCACTCCAACTCTTTGCCTAGAAGTTTAAGAAAGGAAAATGTCGACAAAAACATACACAGATATCAAATTCCGGACAAATTATCTTCATAACACAATAAAAGAAAGAAAAAGAAAAATTCAATCATAATAGAAAATGAACTTAATGACTGATCAACCAAATGGATCTCAATTGAGAAAAAAGGTAGATATATAATGATCCAAACTGGACCATTTACATACATGTATACACAGAAACTTGCATTGCTATTCTGGTATGTGGATTCTTTCATGTTTGAATTTCACATGGATTTTACCATGAGCAATTCATGAGGGTATTGGTCCACAAGTCAACACTAACCACAATAAGAAAATGGTAAGAGGTAGAACATAGAGGATGTGACACGTAAAAAATATCTGAATCTTAGTGATTTTTTAAACACACGTTTATCTTTTTGGAGTTATAAAAATCGACCCTTTGTTTCTCTTTTAAAGATTTTATTTAACTTTTAGTGGGGTCAAAAATGAAAAAACATCCAATAAATTACAGAAAATATCCAATAAGCAACATCATTTTTTAACTTAGTGAGATCATCTGACCCATTTAAGTCACCTAACCCAACTGGAATAAATTCGGCTGTACTCCTGCTTGCTAGATTGTTTTAGGTTTTCAATCAATCTTTTAAGAAGGGTCACTGCATCCTGGCTTTGCCAAGGATTCAATTCTACAACAGATGGAAGCTGTCAACTTCATAATTTGCACCATGAAATCAACAGTGTTAAATCATTATTGCCAGGGGCGGAGCCAGGATAATTTCTTAGTGGGGGCAACCTATAATTCATTAAAGCCTTTTTTTAGCAAAATATTATATAGTCTTTTATAAGTAAAGTTTCATGCCATTTGTTTAACAAATAATAAAAATCACACAGCTTTAAAAGAAAAATTTAAGAAAACTTAAATCTATCACAAATCTAATAAACCGAACGTAGACATAGGAACAATGTAATCTATCACAATCAAATTATTTAAGTTCAAGCAAATAATTTAACTTAATCCACAATGTAATCCATACTTCTTCAAGCCTATTCAATCAAAATAGTTTGATCCAAAACATAATCCATAATGGGTAAATTCCAAATATAGCAATCCAGTTAATCTAACAAGCTCCAAATCCCAATTTTAATCCAACATATAAAAATGTCAGAGGAGAGAACTTACAGATTTTTAATTGTATTAGTGTAAACCTTCAAAATAATTTCTTCAGCCTCCAATTTTTGAAAAAAAATTCATTGGTATGAGTCATGCCACTGCAAACAATTTCAAAAGAAATCAATACATAAACGACAAAATCAACATGGTTCAGTTCGAATTCAATAATCAAAGCTCTAATTCTATATGAAAACAATTAAATGGGTGGGATAGTAGAAACCTAATTACAATCCCACAAAATTACAAAAGCTATTGAAATCAAATAAATCACTTATTGGTACCTCTCCACATGCCATCTCCGATATAATCTCCTAAGCTCTCATCTCTGTCAAAGATATCCTCCCAATCGACTGGAATAAACGACGGTAGAAGTCGAAAATGGAGAGAGGAACGGTTGAAAAGAGGGAAGATAAAAAACAGAAAACAAATAGAGGGAGGGAAGACCATAGAGAGGAATGCATAGGAGTAAGAGAGGAGCACAGAGATAGAAGCCTGGAACCAAGGAAGAGCTGCAACAACTATGGTGGGAGAGATGAATGGAAAATTTGAATGACCAGATACTGAGAAGCCTTTAAATCCTAACCTGGTAAAGGACGCCATATGTTTTATAAAATACAAAACCACCCCTTAAGTTTTTGACAACTTTTCAATGGGGGCTGCCAAAACTTATGTAAAGTTTTTTCCTTAGAGGCCAATCCATCTAAAACATATCATAAATTTTCAAGTGCATCACTGCAGTCATTGGAGGTTCTCAGTTAAGAACAAGCTCAGTGTTAAAGCTAACAGATATAAAAATCTATAATTCATATTAGAAAAGTCATTTACTTGAATCTTCTCGGATGACAAGGGTCACCCCATTCAACATGGATTAGCAGCTGTAACGAGAAATAAAATAACGATGATTAATAAACAACGCAGGTGATGAGTTTAAGCTCAACCAATTGCTACCGATTTCAGTTAAGATCAGGAAAGAAGGAGATTCATGCCCAATCAAGTAAACTAATCCTTAATGTGCTGACACAAGATTACCAAGGTGTTTAATTTAGTTACCTTCCTGGAGAGTCATGCATATTTTGAATGCACACATTTTTCCTGGCTTTGAAGATTTCTTTTCTTCTTGTTTTCAATCAAGTCATTTTGACTCTTAACTCGTTTTCACGCCTTAACCCTGATACCTGATTCTAGTGCAGCACACTTCGCCATAATGAGGGGCATTAGAACTACCCAGAATACTGATTCTTGAGTTCACTGCCACACATACCAGCCATCTCGATATTCATCTTATAAAGCACAAACAACACATAAGAGGGCTCTGTACCCACCAAAAATTGCTTAATCAACTGAAATATATATATAAAAAAATACCACTAAACTTCACAAATTGAAATATTATGACCCACTTAACGAAGAACAGTCCAGGAAGGTAATGAGACTTTCTTCAACAAATTGCAAATAAAAAGATCAAATTAACCAAAACAAAATAAGGGGAAAAAAGGACAGGAAAACCAAATATGAAGAACAAAAATGTTCACCTGAACTTAAGAGCAGGGGTTCTTCCATCTACCCTCCCAGTTCCTCCCCCCCTCCATCTAAACTAGGAAAACCTAAATATTAAATCACAGACAGGAGAGAGAGAAGCCAGGTCACCGCAGAGCAATTCTCGGGTTTGATAATGGTCTAATTTATACCTCTGGTACGACGCCGTTTGGATACAGTAGCAATTACCACTGACCCTGTCAATTGTGTGCAGTGAAACTAACGTTCAGAGGCCCATGTAAAAAAAAAAGTTCATTTATACCGTATTTATTTATTAATTTATGTTTAATAAATTATATTATATTAGAAATTTTATTTATTCGTTTATTAATTTATATTTAATAAATTATATTATATCGATTTTATACTAGGTTTAAATCATGTATAATTAATATATAAATAAATTAAATTATGTATTTTTTAATTAATTTTATTTATTTATTGATGATATCATCTCAAATTCAGTCAAAAATATTTTATTTTTAATTTTTTTAATTTGGTATCATCTCATTTTTTGCCACCTGATTAGAAACCCACACAACGCCAAGGGGCGTACCTATTTAACGACATTGTATAGGCTAAATGTTTGATGCATGCCATCACGTATCAATCAAACGGCCGCCATCACACTTCGTAGAATATTACGATACACTCATTCTTCCAACTATATATATGTGTCATCATCACCGCCGGCACCGCGGAAAAAGGGCAAAAGCAGTCATTTCTCTCTCTTTCTCTCACCTTCTCCCTCTCTCCTCTCTCCAATGGCGGACAATTTGACCAGAGACCAGTACGTGTACATGGCTAAACTGGCCGAACAAGCTGAGAGGTACGAAGAGATGGTCAAGTTCATGGAAAAGCTAGTCATCGGTTCTACACCAGCCGCAGAGCTTACCGTCGAGGAACGAAACCTCCTTTCTGTCGCCTACAAGAACGTGATCGGCTCGCTCCGAGCGGCGTGGCGCATCGTCTCATCGATAGAGCAGAAAGAGGAGTCTCGCAAGAACGAAGACCACGTGGTTCTGGTCAAGGACTACAGATCTAAAGTGGAATCTGAGTTGTCTGAGGTGTGTGCTGGTATTTTGAAGCTTTTGGACTCGAATCTTGTGCCTTCGGCTGCCTCGAGTGAGTCGAAGGTGTTTTACTTGAAGATGAAAGGGGATTATCATCGGTATATGGCTGAGTTTAAGGTTGGAGATGAGCGCAAGCAAGCTGCGGAGGATACTATGAACGCTTACAAGGATGCTCAGGTTGCTATGTTTTGAATTTCTTTGCTTTGATTGTGTTTGTGCCTAAATTGTGAAATTAGGGCAAGATATTACATGCGTGTGAAGGATAGATATGGATGGTATAATCAAACCAGTTAGGGGGTTACGGTTAATATTTAGGGTTTTGGTGTGAAATTTGTTGGATGTTGTGCAATTATTGTGCTTACGTTTGTGCATGGGCTGATTTATGTTGTGTTTAGCAATCATGACTGTAGTTATAGCTTGACAAGTGATGCACATGGTGAAATTTGGCTAAAATTACAGATAATAAGTTTGTATAACAATAGTTCATTTGCTATGGATTGAACTTTTCAGTGTTCTGAATGACTCAGTTTTGAACAATCTGAATTGGGGCTAGGATTGTATAGGTCTGTATATGTGTGTGTGTGTATAATTAATTAAGTTTTTGCAGGTTGAATTTGGGGTATTTCAGTGAATGAATATTGTAGTTTTTGTTGTAGGTTGAGTATTTGGGGTTTCAGGAGAGTGGTTGTTAATTGTTATCGAAGTCTAATTCAACTGCGTGATGATGTTTTTGTTTGAAGGAAATTGCAATGGCTGATCTGGCTCCGACACATCCAATAAGGCTGGGGCTAGCGCTCAATTTCTCGGTTTACTACTATGAGATTCTCAATTCATCTGACAAGGCTTGTAGTATGGCAAAACAGGTATGTGAGAATCTGGTTATTTAAAATTGGTCTTACATTGGGTTACTGTATATCATCATTTGATGATAAGAATATAGCTGAACGAGGCTTTTAGAAAAAGAGGAACACTATTGTTGCACGAATGAACCTGTATCTTAATTCTTGAACATGGGAGTGCTTTGAAGATGGACAGGCTCCTTGTTGTTTCCCAAGTCAGTGTTCGATAAGAAAAAAAAGGGGGGAGACAGTTTTGTATACCTATTATCACACCCGCAATTTTGGCTCCTGCTTATTCTTTGTAATTATTAACTGTTCAACTCTTAAGTCTTCTTAAGTAACGTAACCACGATACTTATGGATACTTTTTCTTTCTTTTAATTGATAATTCCCCTTGGCTGAAGGCTTTTGGTTCAAAATTAGATGTGCATCTACTATATATATACTCTCCTTATGTGTGCATCAGGTGGGGCTTAAACTACATGCATCTGCGTCACTTTTTAGATTTTGGATAGGAGTTTGCTTCTTATTTTGCAAGTGGGTGCCTGGCTCAATGAGAACAACCCAGCACTTGTAGTTGATTATTGTCATTTAGATTTCATTCTTGGTCTAAGTGAGAGAGCAAGGACAGAACAAAACTAATTAGATCTAGCCATGATGTATGTTGCAGGCTGGCTATACAGGGTAATGATTATAAAAATAGAAGCAAAGACTAATGAAATCTACGTAGACCGGAGTCACGGGATCAAGTTCTTGAAAGTACCTCATTCGAGTTTTCTTTCCTCATACTCCCTCCCTTCCTTTCTATTGGGTTGGGTGGTTTTTCTTTTTTTCTTTTTCTTAATATTTTTTGGGGGTTGGATTGGGATGGGAATGGGGTTGATGGCATACATGCCCCAACTATCTACTTATTTGGATTGACCTTGTTATTTTTGGTTGGTAAAAGTGTAGAGTGTGGACAAAGCTACTCAACTTTATATTTTCCGTTAGTTTCTTGTACATGTTTCAGAGAAGTATTTTTGAAACTCTTTGGTGACCTGACAATTCACTTGGTGGATAAGATGCAAATTACATTTATAGTTGACTACTGCCTAAACATATTCTACATCTTGGGCAGAAATAAAGATTACCCCAGTGATGGTCTGCATAGGATGCTGGGAAATTTTCATATTATTGCCACCTACTGAAATATTTTTTTTATAAAAAATAAAATAAAATAAAATACCCCAAACGCACCATTATGAGCCTATTTTTTTTATTAAATTTGGAGTGTTAATTTTTTTTGGGAGGGGAAGAGGGAAGGGGGCTTGAACTTACTGAAATATCAAATTCCCCTTTCTAGGGACGAACTTCAAATTTTTGGCTAATAATTAAACAAGCTCAGTTGACTTATTTGATGGTTATAATTCACGTCTTTGGCTTGTGCATATTATGCTACTTGAAAAGATAGTGGAGGCTGGTGTTACAGGATAGTTTTAAGGATTGGGATGCATAGTTTCACGCATCAGGTTGCAAAATGATTTGTATTGATATGGTCCTGCTATCATTCTTATGAATAGGCATTTGAGGAAGCCATAGCTGAGCTGGACACTTTGGGTGAAGAATCATACAAGGACAGCACTCTCATCATGCA
>CM042193.1:5882169-5893277 GCA_023539305.1 Ilex asprella
TTCTCTACCCTAAAACCACAAAAGGGACACCACCACTTCTTCTACATAAGCCGCTCCCTTGCAGCAATCTTTTCAGTCCCACCTAAAACCACAAAAAGGGACACCACTTCTTCTACATAAGCCGCTCCCTTACAGCAATCTTTTCAGTCCCACCCTGATAAAGAGAGAGGGAAACTCTTTCATTCGTTGAACTTTTCTTGTTCTTACTGCATTTTCGTTGTTGTTTCCTCGCTTCATTCATACTACCCAGAAAACCAAGGAATTTTTACCAGGTTTCTATTATTTGACAAGATGATATCCAACTAGAACAATATAGAAAAGTGTGTTTAGAGAAAGAGTTTCAAGGTAACATAAAGTTTTGAGGAATCGCAATGGCACCCAGTATTGATTGTGCAGTGTCAAGCCTTCTTTGTGCAGAAGATAACATTAGTGTTCTTTATGACGATGTTGATCAAGAGGATGTGGAGTTTGATGATGAATGGAACGGCAGAAATCATAGAAATAATGATCAAAATCAGAGCTTTATTGATGAATATTGTTTTACTGATCTGCCAATGCAGAGTGATGAGTGCTTGGCTTTGATGATTCAAAGCGAATGTGAACATTTGCCTGCTAGTGATTATTTGAAAAGTTTGAAGAATGGGGACTTGGACTTGGGGGCTAGAGAGGAGGCTGTTGATTGGATTGGAAAGGTTGGTTCATGAGCAACAATTGATAGTTGTTTTCTTACTATTATTTGTTTGTTTGAGTAGTTGATATTCATAAATGGTCTAAAACGGTTGTGGGTTGCTTTTCCTATTCATCCAGAGTTCCTTTTCATTGTTTGGATGAGACGGGTGTTAATTTTTTAAAATGGATTTCGAATCCCATTGAAGTCTAGAGTTCTGATAAACTTTTAGGAATGTTTTTTGAATCTTGATGATGTTTTCTCTCTCTTTTAGATGAATTTAGCTTTGTGTTTGATGAAATGGGTAGTCGTGCTTTTATTGTTGATTCCTCCTTTTATTACATCAACACATAGTATGAAATGGGTTGGCTACTGGGATCTTTTTGTTTTTGCTTTAGGCTTGGCTGATGCTGATTGGATTTGTATGCTTTTCACTTCTTTTTACCCTATTCTTAGATGTCCGACAGTGGACTTGCATTTTGCCATCTCATTACTTTTTAGTGATAAACCTCACTCTGGAAGGTGATTGCATTGTGTCCTTTTTGGTTTTCTTTTGGAGTTTCCTAGTGCTTTTTGGGGTTCTAAATTCTCCGCTATTGATCATTTTGTTCAGTGCTAATGATCTGTTTGGTCTAACAGGCTCATTCCCGTTTCAGTTTTGGACCTCTGTGTGCATATTTGTCTATAAACTACATGGACCGATTCCTTTCTGCCTATGAATTACCTGTAAGTTCATGATCAAATTCTAAACCCATATTATTCCCTGTTTTACTAATTATATGGTTTCAAGTTCCTCCGATGAATTGCTGATTTCATTCCATCTGCGCTTGTAAATGTGCTATTTTCAGAAGGGGAAGGCTTGGATGATGCAGTTGTTGGCTGTGGCTTGTTTGTCTCTGGCAGCCAAAATGGAGGAGACTGAAGTTCCTCTATGTATAGATTTACAGGTAAATAGATATGCAAATAATTGTACATCTTCATGAAATCTTAGTTGTTTCTATTTGATGGTTCTGATGATTTCAAGTATTTGGCAGGTGGCCGAATCGAAATTTATATTTGAAGCTAGAACCATTCAGAGAATGGAGCTTCTTGTCTTGAGCACATTGAAGTGGAGAATGCAAGCAGTCACCCCATTCTCTTTCATAGATTATTTCCTTAGAAAGATAAATGGTGATCAAATCACTTCAAGATCTTCAATCTTTAGATCAACCCAACTCATATTAAGCACAATGAATGGTAAATATACCTCTGTTCTCTTGTATATAGTAATTAGTAGGTAATATTTGCTTGTATTATGCGATGTTTGTTATGTTTGTTGCCCTGTATTAAGAATCAAGAAAAACGAGTATTGAAAGAGAGACTCAGACTAATATTTGACTGGGTTGGAATCCATTGCAGGAATTGAATTTTTGGAATTCAGGCCCTCTGAGATTGCAGCAGCAGTGGCAATGTCTGTTGCAGGAGAAAATCCAACAGTAGGCTCTGAGAAAGCATTATCTGTTCTCACTCAACATGTTGAAAAGGTAAGGTTTATGGTCCAAAAACTAATAGAGCACAAATGATGAAATTACTTTTCTCTTATCGTTTGAGCCTGATTTCCAAACACTTCATCAATAAATTAATAAAATTTGGGTTTTTGGTTTATCTTATTTGGTTTTGCAGGAGAGAGTGCTTGGGTGTATTGAACTGCTGCATGATTCATCTTTGTTGAGTGGATCAAATAGAGGTTTAAATGCTTGGGTCGGATCGGTGCCCCGAAGTCCAATTGGTGTGCTGGAAGCTGCATGCTTGAGCTATAAAACTGATGATACACCAGTTGAATCATGTGCAAATTCTTCTCATAATAGTCCAGATACTAAAAGAAGGAAGCTAAACAGATCCTACGAATTGGAGCTTTAGATGTGGTGATCAGTATATATGTCACTTCTCTCTTGAATCCAATCCGATTTTGTTGAATGGGAGGTTTGGTGTGGTAGTGAAGGTGCATCCAGAAAGAAAATCGAAAATCCAAAAAGATTATGAAGAACAAAAAGGTTTCACAAAGGAGAGTTAAGTTGATTCATGGATGGAGGATGGAAAACGGAATAGGAAATGTTCCATCCCTTTGGCATGATAGAAACTGTCATCAGCTGTTAAATATTAGACTTCTTAACAGCTACAGTATGGGAAAAAGGTTTGTCCAAAACAACAAGAAATGGAAAAAAAAAATACATCTGTTTTGTTTTTGTTGGGTACTTTTTTTTTTGTAGCCTGCAAGTTTCCATTGGTTTAGAGGAGGATTGGGAACAAAACCACCAAAAAACGAGGAAAACAAAAGAAAAAAGAGTCATGAGGAAAGAAATTGGGTGTTGTTATCTTTATTTCAACCTTTATGTTGATTTCTTGCTCTTTATTTTTGTAGTTTCTTTCTGAAAAACTTCGTGGCACAAGACAGTCCCTTTGCCAGGAACAAAAAGAGAGAATGCAAACCAGTTTTTTTTTTTTTGTTGTTGTTGTTGATAGACTAATGTTAAGCCCCCCCACCCCCAACACACACACCCCAACAAAAAAAAAGATGGAAAAAAAAAATCCCTACAGAACTAATCATTTACTTTACATGGTGTTGGTGCCCATCACACCAGCTCTCTGGTTGACCGTGTGTCTGGTTGGACCCTGGGGTTTGCTGCTAATGGTGATAAAGAAGTGGCTGCTCTGAGTCTATGACACATATGGGACTTTGGGAAGGCCATATTCAGAGGTGTCCCACACCTAACTTCCACCATGGAAATAATTATTAAGAAGAACTTGAGGCAGAAGACATGTTGCCTGGTCTGTTGTTGTTCCTTCTCCATTCCATTTTTCTTTTTATTATGAATTATTGGTTTTACAAAGATTGTAATGGGCAACCTCTTTGATTGATAAAGTAGCACCTGTAACGATCAGAACAATTCTAGTTTGCATATTAATTTTCCTTATCACATATGCACAAAAACTGAAAATATATATATATATATATATATATATTAAAGTGGATCTCTAAAGTATACAATAAGCACAAGTTTTTTCTAAAAACTGTCTTTTGCCCATTTTCCCATGGAATAATTAATCAATTGACAATGAAATAATATGTTGGGAATAATTCCATTTATCATTATAACTTTATAAGCAGATTGTTAAACATATAAAGGATCAATGTGTGAAACAAGTCTGAGAAATGAATGCTTTTATTTCTCAGTATGTTCCCTTAATGTTAGGATCAGGGCTAACAGCAATCCCAAAATACTTTATAATATGTACATTGGTATAACTGTATCTCTCATACATGATTAATGGACAGAGACTTAAATCCAAAGTACAATCATAAATCCAAATGTTTTAAATAGCTTTAGAAAACAATAGTATGGATAAATCTGTCCCTTCAACCAACCTATGAAATGATAGTGAATGTTCAATGGTTCTTTTTGTCATGCAAATTGAATGCATTGAGAGATGTGACACATATTGGTCAAATGGTCACCGTCTTTGTTCTTAGACTTTAAAATGATTACGGATTCAAACTTCGTCATGTCATTTTTGACCAGTTTAAGTACAATCAACTTTAAATTTGCTAATTTTTTTTTATCGATTTTGTATCATATTAAAGCATAGTATTAAGAACTAATACCCAAAGGTGGATCAGAAACCAGTTATAAGTACTGGTCCATTTACAACCATGTAGAATTTCTTCAAGGAGAAGGACGAATGCCCATCTACTGGGCTTATGTTCGGACCACTCTGGTTTTAAAGGAAGGATGGAGTCTCAAACTGAAACACCATTTCCCTCAGCCCCGACCCAAATTTATAATGGGCCAGACTATCCCAACTTCAGCCTAGCTGCTGGAGGAATCGTTGTTAAGGTGCTATTTGATTACGCTTTTAATTTTTTTTATATAAATATTTTACATACTTTTTGTAAGTAATGTTTATCTTTGTATTGTTGAATTACTTTTAAATTTTTCTTGCTGGAGTTTACTATATTATTCTAACGTTAATCAGATGTTCAGTAATATGCATACATATACGTATATTATTTATATGCTAAATTTATTTAGATCATTGTTGAAAAATAGTAACTGAACATGATTTTATTTTTTATTTTTTGCTTGAAAAATTTACCTATAAAAAAGAAAGAGTAATTTTATTGAAACCTACAAAATTAATCTATATTGTTAAAATAATTATTATGTCATTGAAAATCTATCACGTCTCATATTATTATGTCAATAAATTAAATCAATATTTTAAATTTCAATAACATTATTTTTTTCAAAATATCCCTTATTACACTAATACCAATATTGTATTGACTTTCATTGAACTTTTTCAATAAACAAAAAATTACAAAATACAAAATGCAAAATCTCTCTCTCTCACACACACACATTTGCCTACTAAACTTGTTCATTGATTGTCCACAAATGCGCTTGGAGGAAAAAGACATAGTTTGAGGCATCCGCAATATTTCAAAGAAAAAAAAATTATTTTTGATGATACCCAAAATATGCCAAAAATTGAGATCCGATATTCAGCTTGGACCTTCCAAGCTCAGGACAATAAGCCCATCACAAATGCCTAGGGAATTACAAGTCAACGCCTCCTCTTTAGCAACTGCACCTCCACAAGAAATAGCATAGAAGACAGTTGACTTTCATTCACGCACCGCACATAGCGTAACGGTCTTGTATTTGAGCAAAGAAGTCGTAATTGTTTCAACAATGTTCATGACAATCGCATAAAAAGACGCAATCATTACAAGAAGAAAGCTAAGATCATGCATCGGATTATACAAAGCCTCTAAAGACTATAAATAAGAGGGATATCCCTTACAATATGACATAAACACAACTAGCTTAAGTAAATACCCTGTGTAATCTCACTCTTTTATCAATAATATCATTTTCTGGAGTAAGAAATTCCATTCAAAGTGGATTAGTCGAACTTTCAAACAGATGAACCACTATAAACTCTTTGTATGAAAATCCTCACTCTCCTTGTTCAATTCTTTAGAGCCTAGGAGTTCCAACTGAATTATTTAGTGGCCACCAATCCCTAAATATCATAAGCTCTACTCAATTGTGTGACATACATCATCAATTTCAACTATATATTTTTAACATATGTATGTGCTACTTAAATACAAAGTCAGTGTAATTACTTGTAAATCACAAAGTATAGTATTTTTTTTTTACCAAACGTAAACTCAAAACTTGGCTAAACTTCTGTCATCCAAACAACCTTAAACGTAGTTGTCTACTTGCGTCTTTACTTTTTCTAGCACTCTTTGTGAGTCAAATCACCTCTAATTGTACTTCTAATTTAGCTCTTCGTTAATGGGCCTTGGACTAGATTAATTTTAATTTGATTCGGTTTTGCTGGTAACTCTCCTGTAATAAAAGGATATTATTATCAATTTTAAATATTTTTATTTTATTGTAATCTCATTAAATTGAACTAGAAACCCCACTTTGTAATTTATAATATTTCTACATGATTGCGGGCGACATCATTTCTACTACATCTTGGGAAGAATAATTCTTTGATTAGGAATGTAGATATAATTGAAGTATGTATTTGGGTGCAATGATTAATTGTTATACTAATCTAGTTAAATTCGTTTTTGACAAATATAATGAGTACCGTCAAATATCACGTGATTTCACTAACAATAATTTATTAAAATAATTTCTGGGCACTCCCATCTTTTTTATCATTAACACAAAAAATAAAAAACACAAGAAGAAGAAGGTACAGCCATGATGGAGAGATATGCTGGTCCAACTGTGTTATCGTGAGGAAGGTAGTACCGCTCGTACTCTCCGTCCAGTACTTTTTTAAGAAAAAGCTATAAACCAAGTAAGGTTGACTTGACCCCAATGCCCAATTGCTTCGAACAAATACACAGCAGATTTCTTTCACTTGAAGTCCATAAGTTTATGAAAATTCTCTTATGTCACTCTTATATCCTCTTGTTTTCTTTAACGCAGCCCTACCCACGGACAACTACCTTACACACAACAATCTTAATTTTTTTAAAATAATTATTGGTGCAACTCTAAAAATAGTTCAAGTGAAAATAAGAACTTCGATGTCCAAAATTTAAATTTTGATATTCTTTTGATATCAAATAAATGAAAATTTATTCCTTATAAATATTTTAATTATAGTGTGAATGACTTGTATTTGACCGGATAAAAGAATAAATTAGTCGAGGTACACGTAAATTGGTATTGTCTTGTGATAATAAAATAAAATCAACAACAATGAGGGGTCCGAATGTGAATAGTTCAAATACAAAGGACCAATCCGAATTTCCAAAAAATCTCAAGGCAAAGGTAAATCCGCCAGTTAAAACACACGCCAGAAAGCACGCCAAGCCACTGGCGGCTCACTCTTCCGCAACAGCCGCTGATCATGGACCCCACTACTTCCCTAAATCGATCGGATTCTGCCACGTGTACACCAACTGCCAAATTCAGGTCCGTATCCACGAAAAAAATCGCCCCTTTCCTGTCTCCTTCCTCTGCCAAACACCTCGCGTGCATGCGAGCCCATTAAACTATCCTTTGACCATAAACTCCCTCTCTCTTTCTCTCTCTCAAACTATCCTTTGACCATAGACTCTCTCTCTCTCTCACACACACACACACACAAACAAACAATCTGAATTTACCAAAAAATTTAGGTGCAATATTGTAACTGTTATTTAAAAAAAATATTAGGTATAATTATTATACAACGTCAATAATATCATATGATGTATGAATCTATTACTAAGAAAACAAATCAATAAATAAGCCATACTAAAATTTATAACTATTTTACCATGCAATATATAATTACTTCAATGATAAAAAATGAATCTTATTTTATATATTTATTATTTTTTAATTAAATAAATATATTATGATAACAGTGGACTAACATGATATAACAGTTATACTTAATACATTACTCATGAATTTATCAGATTCTCTCTCTCATAAACGAGAAAATATTTATCGCAACAATGATTCTACGTAATAATATTAGAGTAATATCACTAATTAATATTATCAAAATAAATAAGTAAATTAATTTCATTAAAATTAATAATAAAATTTTCAAGTAAACAAATAATTATTTAAGAAAAATTTACCTTACTTAATTAATATTTATTATTAATTAATTATATTTATAAAATATCACCGTTCCATTCGATGATTCTCGTAGTCATGGGTGTACGAGGGCAGACGAGCACGGATGCATGCGGCCCATGGATATAGATCCCAACGGTGATTCTCTAGAGACACAGTAAATAATTGTACACACAAAAACCTCTTTTCACGCTTATGATTGTGCCATACTCCTCTTCCTCTTTTCTCTGTCTACTGTACATAGATAGGGGCTGTCATCGAGGGAGGCGTGCCTTCCCTTTCCCATCGCCGCCACGTGTAAAATTCTCCATGCTTCGCGGATTAGTTTAATCCTGTGGACCCGACATTTCAACCGCGTGCGTTTGCTTGATCACCGCTACAATACCAAATCCAACGGCTTCGGAACTCATCCTCACTTTTTCTTTGGAATTTTATTTGTTTTTTTGGTTGTAAGGCTAAATAATGTAGATTAACGAATTTCTAACCTAAGTCTCAACTATTTAATCAAGACATCGGTTTATATTGGGAAGTAGGGAGGATATACACATGAGGAGGAGGGAATATTTGCCAAGTGTCAACGTTGTCACGGCGTGTTAATTAAAGGGCGTGAGAAGCGTGAAAGCCTTTTTGGTACAAAAGTCTGCAGTTGCTTACTGTACTGGAGATTTGGTGGTCGGAGTTCAAAGATTTTCTCTCCTTTTTTAAATGCTTTTTTTTATTACTATTAATTATTATACTTTTGTTTCATTAATGTGAACACGAGATTAGTTTGTTGATTAGTATACATACATACATACATACTATTAGACATTGTTTAATTGATTTCTTATGTAGGCATATGAAATTACACCACTATCCCTTTCACACAGGGAGAGAACGCCTTCCTTGTGTGTAAATATTTGGACCCAATATTGTGTCCTTAGTTTAGCTTCCTCGCCCTTACATTTTTACATATCCCCTTGAGAATTGTTACTATTGCTGTTAATACTATCATTATACATATTATTGTAAGAGTAATGCTATAAAATTCAAAAAATTACAAGTCAAATGCATATATTTTTTAGATCACTAGGTTCTGTCAATTTTTTTAGTGGAACTCATTTATCTCATACTCATTCAAAGAATGATATATATTTATGTTTCAATTTTCGGGTTTTATTTGGGTAATGTAACATTTTTCTTATTATAAACTAACTTTTGTTTAAAATTTTAATCACAAACCAACTTTTTTTTTGGGGGGGGGGTCTTTTTGAACAAGAATCACTTAACCAACTTGATTGCTTTACAAAATGCGCCTTTTTTTACCACGTCCAAATCCAACTAAGTACGGATCCCACTAAGACAAAAACATCCCATTATTCTTGCGTGTGAATGGGACTTAAATTAACCTCCCACATGTATTGTTGTTGTTTATTTTTCAAACCAAAGTGATAATTACGTTGCAGCTATTGGTGGATTTGTCACGAGCTTTCAAGGGCAATTCAACAAAACTTGCCCACATTCAACACTAATGGAATTTCTCAACTCTAGTATGGTGAAAAGAGTTGAAAAAATAACTACAAAATGTTGATTTTTCATATATATATATATATATATATATATATATATTGTTCAGCATGCAAGGTGTTTGAATCAGTTTATGTGCACCTCAACTAATTCTATTCTCGACCCGATCAAAGACAGACTCTCTACGCTGAAACAATCAAAATAATATTTACTCAAAATTAGACAAGCAAGGTACAAATCCATGAAAATTGCCTAAATTTATTGTAATGGTCCTGTTCCCATTTCTTATAAAAAAAAATAAAAAAAATACTAGGCTTACTCCTACGGATAAGAGTGATTCCTCTTTTTCTTTTTCGCTTTTGGACTTGGATTCCACTTATTTAAAGGACTATTCTATGATCACCTTCTAGGTCATAGGTTTTTTTCTTTATCAAATTTTTTGCTGATGAAAAGCAATTATTTTGAGTGGGAAGCGTAGTGGCATGACTCTTCCCACAAAATGCAAAGTGATTAAATCCAAGTATCTAAACACATTCGGTCTGTTTGAAGTTAATTTTTTTGTATGCGAAATAAATATTTAAAAAGTTAAATTCAAAATTTTTTTTACAACTGTTTAGAGTGTTTCCAAAAAAACTAATTTTTTTTTAGAAGTCTTTGGATAATCCTTATTTTTTAGTTTTTTTCTTGGTGCTGATAAACACTATTTTTGTGAAAAAAAAATTAATGAAAAATTTGTCCATTAAGCCCGAATCCAAACTGACAAGACTTTTTTCCCTCAAAAATAAAATAAAAAAATTGAGGTTTTCAGCCCTCCAAACAAGCAAAACTTTCTTTATTTTTTAGGTAGGAAATAATATTTTCTGTTACAAATGGAGACATCTTGTTCTTTACACTATTCAAGCACGTCTATCATAGTTGGAAGAAGAGGTTGAGAAGTTATATTATCTTCAACATCACATCTAGGAGACCATGATGAGAAAGGGTTTTATGTTTTCTTGCCATCCAAGGGTCCAACAACCGGCTCCAAAATGATGTTCCATCACTACCAACATACATGGTTTCTTTGGAAAGGGGTCATAAAAGTCATTTACCCTCTTCAATGTGCATTATATATCAAGAGTGCTGTGATGGATGAATTGAATTGAATGTAACATTTGTCATTATTTGAATCATGTGATTCTTTTATAAAATGTAAATGTGAACGAGTCCATACCAAAACCCCAAGAAACTCGCAAAAAAAAAAAACATTGATTCGTTGTCCTTGTACATCAGCAAAAACCCTCTTTGAAACTCTTGCCGACATGCTTAAAATCTTCCCGTAGCGTCACAACGATGTTCATCACACGAGTTTGATGACGAAACTTCAAACCTAACACACACCCTGATCAACCTCTTAGGTTTGAGAACCGCACTTATTTCCAAAACCTACTATTTAAAAAAAAGTTTGGGGAGGGGTTGACACATTCTAATGTTGCTTTTTCTTTTGATAAATTGGGTATATATGTACATAAACATTAAAGCTAAATTGGATAAAAGTCTAAGAAAGTGGGTGGTATCTATAATATAAAATGTGAGAAGGGGTTTTGGCATGGATTCCCTCCCTTTTGCCTTTCTTTTTGTATTGGTTTGTTGGTGTTTTTTTAAAAGCACACAACACGTAAACTTTAAGTACCGCATGATGGAGAGGATATTGTTTTAGCTTTCCAAGCGTGGATGTTTTTGTTGGAGAATCCACAATCAAATGACTCCATGGTCTCATGTCCCCACACTCGAGAACGCCCCCC
>CM042193.1:5893377-5905407 GCA_023539305.1 Ilex asprella
TCTCCAAAATGAATTTTCTCCCCTTTTTCTCTTTCTCTAACTCTAAGAGATAGTTCAAGTGATAACAAAAATGAGTTGTACATCAAAACGTCGTGAGTTTGAATCTTAACAGTCCATTGATGCCAAGTCATAAGGAATTTATCCCTCATGAATATCTTATTCCCGACGTGGATGACTTATTTTTTATTAGACTTAAAAATAGATTAATCGAGTTATACGTAAACTGGTCTGGACATTCCTAATCGTTGAATAAAAAAAATTAATAACAACTATGTTTTGCACCATCTATTTATGAGTTTCTTACACAATGCATCTAATTTTTTGAATTGACAGAATTGAATAGTATATTTATTTTAGAGAAAAAGTATCCATGTGTGTTATTCGATTTTGGAACCATAGTAACAAAACTAAATAGTTTAGAGGAAAAAACACACAATTTTTTATCAATGGGAAATCATTGGATATAACGGTAAGTGTAATGTGAAAAATATAAAAGTTGAAGGGCTGGTTTGGTACAAAAGGCATACTTGATGGGATCAAAGTATAATATACCCTATGTACATGAATTGGTTCATGTGTCATTGTCACTCGATGCAGACATAATATGTGTTGCGTCTTCATGCATATAACTGCCTGGATTGCTCTGTATTTTCTCTCAAAACATTTAAAACAAAGTTTTTTGTGATAAAAATATTTTCCCACTCAACTCCGATGCATAATTCAAGTGATAAGAATGATAAATCATAAATTTAAACGCCACGAGTTCAAGACAATTTTTTGAGGTTAGGCGACGAAGAATTTATCTCTCATGAATGTCATAGTTCTAGCATAGATGACCAACTTTTAATCGGACTAGAAAGAAGATTAATCGAAGTGCGCGTAAGCTGACTCAGACACGTCTGATCATTAAAAAAAAAGAAAAATTCACCTTTTTCAATGATTCAAATACATTATAAGGTGATACAAACACAGTATAAAAAGGTTACCGCAAATCAATAGTTATAATCGAACTCAAATCAAGTTTGACGGGTTTAATGATTTGAGTATACAGATTCTAATTTTGTTCTATAAAAAATGTCTTTTTCCACGTGTCGAAACGCATGTTACGTTTAATGTAACTCCTTAGACTAAAAGTTAATTTCGTAGATAGACTTTTTAAGATAAACTTTTACTTGGATCACTCTTCATGATTAATTTAAGTATATTTTAGATAAACAAGTTTAGTGGAAGACCCCAGCTATAATATGCCCCAAATGAAGCCTGCGGTAATCTCGTAAGCTTAATTAATACTTAATAGGCCAAACTTATGATAAATTGACTATTGGATCGTGACATTAGGATTGGAAATAAGTGACGCATGTGTGTCATTTGTTTATTCTCACAAAGACCCTCTTATATCATTATGTGATAAAACAATTTTAGCTCTCTAGAACACCTATCCCTTCCACAAGGATAACAACTTTTGATTGTTATTTTTCGTAATCATGAAATGAAAATGTATCAGCCAAAAAAATAAAAAGGGTAATTTGAATAACAAAATTTTAGAGATTCTTATCGCAAATCAGAAGTTCGATTTTTTTTAAGAGAGCTTGGATTTATTTGATTTGTGTGATTTATTTGTGATTATGTGTATTCTGAATTCTTAGGGTAACTTTTAGTTTAAAGGACTTTTGATCGAAATGATTTTTTGTTATCAAAAACATATAAAAAAAATTGTGTATTGGATACAATCAACATCACCATTTGAGGGATAATTAGACAACCCAATATATCAAATCTCAATTCTAAGGGTAATTCAAGTGATAACAAGAATTATTTGTAAATTCAAACGTTTTGAGTTCGAATTTTTACAATCCCTTGGGATCAAGTTATGAAAGATTTATCCCTCAAAAATACTATAGTTCCGGCATGGCTGACTTGTCTTTGATCAAATCGAAGAAAAAATTAGTTAAAATGCATGTAAACTTATTTAAACAACCTTGACCATTAAACTAATATATATAGTCTTTATTTGGTGTTCTTGGTGGGTAAGCAACTATAAAAACTGTTTTTTATTTTTGAAAACAATTTTTAGGAAAAAGTTATTTGTTACCAAACGGCACCTTGGCCAGTTGTTTTTTGCATTTTTTTTTTGTAAAATTGAGAATAAAAATTGGACAAATTTTAAAGAATAAGTTAGAGCTATTTTGTATATTTTTTAAAACAACATTTTTAGAATTTAGAAAATACCACCACACTCCCACCACCACCACCCTTCCACAACTAACACCACATTTCCACCACCACCACCACCACAACAACACTCCCACCACCACCACACTTCCATTATCAACAGTACACTCCAGTTACCCACTACCACCGCCACCACACTCCCATCACCACCACCACCGCCACCACACTCTCATCACCACCACCTTCATTACCACATTTTTGTTTTCATTGTTTTTTAAGTTACTGTTCAAACAAGTTTTACTGTTTTCTATTCCATAAAACTGTTTTTGGAAACATATAATCAAATTAATTTTGCGACACAAAAAAACACCAAATATAATTTTGTAAAATTCTACTAAAAAATAGTTTTCGAATAATATTTTTTGAGACGCAAATCTAACATACCTTTACGTTTCATCTGATCTGTATATGGCATTGTGTATTCGTGCTGCCAAAAGGCTAGAGCCAATGAGATTGGGAAGGGAATGATGAGGGTCATGTTATATTTTGTATACTTGAGCTATTTTAGCTTCTATATATTTGAGTTTCTCATTTTGTCCCATCAATTATTGGAATGTTCATTATGTTCTAATCCGAAAATAATTTAGCAACAACACATTTAGGTGTAAAACACCACAACTTTACATCTAGTTTATGATGAATCGGGGTAGTATGAAAGTAATAAACATTGTTTAAACGATAATGTGAAGTAGAAACATAGATTTTTTTTTTGATAACTCAAGAACTTACCACCAACCGAGTTTATTTGGACTCGTGGTTGATAGTTAGCCTGCACCCATGCACAAAGTCTCATCTTCATGCGCATGGGTTAAATTTAAGAGAGATGACGCGAATGGACATTTTTATTCTCTGGAGTATTGAACTCTTTAAATGACAACTTAAAGTATCTATCAAATGACTGACTACCACTTGAGCTAAAGTCATTTTAATTTTTACTTTGTGTTATAATTTTTTTTTTCCAAAAATGGGACTCATGAAGAGAGTTTCCACCTGCTCCATTCTAATTATAACCAACCACATAATATATAGTGGAATTGATCAAATATGCCATTCTATAAGTAATTTATTCAATAAGCACAAGCTTTGATTATTAGAGATATTTGCCTGGAGATTTGACTATCATTATCACATAAACACCTACTACCATTTAATAATTGAAAGAAGAAAAAACGGATTTGAATGAGATGTAAGAGGGTGAGCGGTAAAAGAGTGACCTGTAAAATACTTCAAAGTTCAATCATAATAAAATGGATCAAATTGACGCAAAAATTGCTGGAAACCCTTCTTTCACATGGAAAGGATGTCAATAATCCTAAACTCGAGTTTGATTTTTTATTTTAATTCTTAATGTGTATAGTTTACAAATGATTGTTACACAATCAGAATTCACAGTATAGTTAGGAGTTTAAGACGCATAATATTATTTGTAAATGAAAGTAATAGTACTATAACTAGTACGTGTAATCCAGTAGCGTGGGGTTGAGAGATTCGATCTTCACTAGTGTTTTCCTAGTTTCATTGATTCTTGTGATTTGAAAGTAATTATTGATATTTAAGATTTACTATAATAAAAATGAGTATAAAATAAAGGTTTGTTATTAAAAAGGAAAAGAAAAGAGTAAAGGTCATTAGGGTTAAGGTTTTGATTAAGTGCATACAGAAGTATAAAGCTAGTAATGGTCTCTATCTATCCCTGGTTTTCTGGCACCCATTCTATGACTCTCTTGATGATTCAGAGAACTGCATAAATCACATCAAAGAAAAGTATTTATTGTAGTCTTTGGTAGGCCAGTGGGCTAAGGCCCTTTTTAATCCAGTCCTAAAGTAGGCTCTTCATCAATAAGTGTAGATGCAGTGCTGTGTGTGTGTGTGTGTGTGAATTTATTATATATTGAGTACGCATTGCAGGTTTGTGGGGACACTTTTTGTGGTTGTATGATTCATGGTTTGAACGGTCAAGCTTCAAATCATTGGTATTCATGTAAAACTTAGGATACCAACCAAAAAAAGAAAAAAAATCTTTGATTTTTTTTTAATTTGTTAATAAGTAGCTTCTTCGCTTAGAACTCATGGCTGTAAAAATAAATTTTGGGTATCTATCTACGATCACCAATAAATTGTAAGTAATTGTTAAACACGAGAGATCCAAGCGAAGCTCAACTGTTCTATCTTTGTAATTTCTCACTTGAACATAATGAAAAAAAAAAAAACCTTATCCTTTAAAATCATTTTGTATTGGCAAATAAAAGAACGCTTGACAACAATAAACTAAATTTGGCATTTATCTATATAAAATAATCAAATTGGCACTTATTATTTCTTTTATCTTTAAACTTTTGATTTTTCTCGTATTTTTTTTTTTAAAATTCATATTACCATTCTACATGCATTTATTATGGTGTTTTATCTTATACAATGTGACGATTCTTAATATTTAATACATTTTTTAGGTTAATTAGGACACAAGCTTAACCAAATTGAGTTTTTCTTTTAACTCGAACTAATCTTAAATTAATATTTGGATGTCGTATACTGTGGATAGATGGTGAGAGGAAAAGATAGAACGAGAGTGAAAATTTGATAATTACACGAGTTCACTAAAACTAGTAATTGCATACGATGTTTGATAAATGAACGAAATAAAAAATTGCACACTTACGATGTTTGGTAATTGCACACTTACAAAAAAATTGAACGAAATAAAAAATCCAAATGGTGCAACAACTAATATGATGAATAAATCTCAAATATTAAATAATTAGAAATTAAACTAAAAGTATCAAAATTAAAGTGATATGTAACTTAGTCTTTGTTTTTTATACTATTTATCTTATAATTTAGCATTATTTTTTATAATAAATAAAAATAAATATACAAATAAGTTACTCTATATATCGATTAATAAACATTATTTCTAAGCAGTAAATACCGTACCACCATCTGTAGAGACTCTAATACACCTAAACCATGATCAAAATTAAACGCATTCTGAACAATAAAAAATAGGTTTAGTTAATCATATGACTTAACCAATCATAAACCAAAGAGACCCAACTAGATGGGTCAACAACTCACCGCTCGATTGGAATCATGATACAACCACCCAGGGGTCCCACCCACGCGCCACTATGGCTTACGAATAAATTCTCTCTCTCTCCCTCTCTCTTTTTATTTTTATTCTTTATGATTAAGTTCATCAACATCACCAATACACACCAAACACACATACACATGATTGTACGCTAATTATACCCAAGCGTGCGCTTCACACGTATGAAACCTTAAAGCCCACACGCACGAAAGGATATTCATGTCAATTTATTTCTCTATATAGTCGCACTCTCCGTGCAATCCTCACGACTTTGGCTTACTCTCTCTCTCTCTCTGCGCTCTTCCACTGCTCCGCCTTTTGGGTGTACTGTTTTTGTGGGTTTGATTTGAGGATAAGCAATTTGGGGCTTGGCTTTCATCCAGCGCAAGGTATTTCTTCTTCGATAGTTTTGTGGCTTCACCATTTTTGGTACTTTTCTTTGATAGTATGTGGGTTTGATGCCTTCTGTTGATTTTCTAATTTTTGATCCATCTGTTGCGAAGTGAGCTTTGATTTTGATGGGTTTTTCTTTGATTTCTTTCTATGGGTTTCTACTGGTTTCCTGTGGGCTCAAATTTCTCCTTTTTGTTCCTTTTGGATGCATTTTCTGTTTGGTTGCTAAGAAAAGGATGAGAGAAAACATTATGGAACTTGAAAGCTTAGTTTTTTAGACTCAAACCCTGATCTAACTAAGCGTTATTCCATATACTCTCCGTTGGTAGAGCTGATTTTTCAGTTGTCAAAGATAATAAAATTATCTATAAATCAGTATGTTTTGACGAAGTTCCTCCAATTTTTTCTGAGGAAGTTAACTAAAAGCTCTCCTGTTTCTCAAATTTATGTGTTTTCTTATAGATCTATGTCTTAAGTATGTAAAAGTTGATGGGATTACCTTTTGCTAGCTTTCTTGCATTTTCCTTTACGGTTCTGTTGTATCTGATATATGTGTAACTGTTGCAGGAGAGCTTTGATTGGAATCAACAAAAAGAATCAGTCAATAGATTAAAAAAAACAGCATGCGGTGTTATAGCCTCTCCTTCCGAAAAGTCGTCTCTCTGAACTTGTATTGCCGTGTTATTCTGTAATTTTCATCCCTATACTCATCAACACTCCAATCCCAATCTCTCTCTCTCTCTCTCTTCGCCTTCAATTCATACATTCTTTCCATGGGATCTAGTCGCTTTGCAGTCATTCCTTGTTACGTCCGCCAGATTAGTTGAACTCTTTTGAATTGCCGTGTCCTCACATTCTTTTCGATCTTGAATTCGATCCACTTTTGATCATTTTGTTTCATTTGATTTTCCTGTTTTCAATTTCTCTTGGGTAGTTTTGCTGGGAACACTGCTGTTTGTCTTTGGGTGAAAGGTCTGTAGGTTTTTCAGTTCTTGTTTGCCGGAAGATTGTGGGTTATTTTGATTTGAAAGGGTTGGGTAAAAGGTAGTTATGGTGTGCCAAGCAGCTAGCCAAACAAGATTTCGGGCATTGAAACATGAGAATGGAATTGCTGGGTGCGCCACCATAATTGTTAGAGTTATAGCATGCTTTCAACCTCTTCAAGATTGCCAGGTCAGTTGGCGATATTCCATCTTTTTTAGCTGAATTAGATTCAATGGGTCAATATTCTTGATTCCTCCACATCATGCTTTATTCTTCTATTAGCCTTTGATGATGATTGAGAAAAGTCTAATATGATGCTCTATTTTTGGGTGTTTCTACAGGCTGAATACTTCCGTCATTTGCTTAAACCTGTTACGTAGCTTGATTTTTGCGGCATTGTGTTGAAGTTAAAGCTGGACTTTTTAGTTTTCCCTTTATTCCTGAAAGGAACAAGACGTAATCACCCATCTATAGCACTACGATTATTGTTCACTTGGTATGTTTCGTTGTGTTTGGTTTTAGACTGCTATAAAGTGTTTTTTTTTTTTGTGAATGATTCTGACTAGTTGTATGCTTTCTGGGTTCTGCTGTGTACTAATATTTAGGTAGTTGTTGCGGTTGGATGGACGAGGACTTTGGATCCTGGTTTCATCACCAGCATTCTGATCAGAAATCACCCAACTTGGGTAGCTTTACTTTTCCATTCAACCTGGGGCTGCAAGGAACTTGCATGTACCCGTCCGGTGGTAACATAATTGCTGCTAATGGGACTTACCCTTTGTCCGTATTTTCTGGGCTGCCTAATGACAAGGCATGCCAACCTAATGAGCCTCGTGGGTGGTTCTATTGTTTGCCTCGTTTCCGCCAGGCTTTTGCTCCTGCGCCTAACTCTGTTCTGAAGGAAAAACTTCCTGCTAATCCGCATGAAATCTGTAAAGAGGCTGGAGCTCCTGATGTGGGTCCTGGATGTCCAGAGAAGAGATTCCTTGTGTTTGATCAGTCCGGTGATCAAACAACCTTGATTTTCAATTCTGGGATTGGGTCTCCTGCCCAGTTTATGACTTCTTGGAACCCTAAAGCCCCTGCTGCTTATGAATTGAATAAAGATCCAGGAGCTAAAAAAGGTGCAGCCTATCATTATGGGGCATTTTTGACTGATGTGTATGAGGAAGGTAATCACACTGATGATGTGGAAAGTGAGATGCGTGAAGACACAGAGGAGCTTGATGCTTTGCTTGATTCTGATGATGACTATTATTATTCAGAGGATGATGAAGAAACAAGTACAGGTCATTCACCTAGTACCATGACAGGTTACGATAAACAAGAATTGTCCGAGGAAAGTGGTGAAGAAGTTGCTAGTTCTGCTGGGCCTTCAAAAAGACAGAAACTCTTACATGGAGAGTATGGTGTTCCATCCCTCATGGACACAGCTAGTTCACTGAAACACAATACATGCTTTGAGGATGAGAATGATGCTGAATCTAGCTGTGGTGATGGAAATGATCAAGATCAAGTTTTGGGAAATATGGATTATTCCTCAGCCGGCAACAAGGGGTCCAGGAGAGAGAAAATACGGGAGACTATTAGCATTCTGCAGACTATAATTCCTAGTGGGGAGGGAAAAGATGCAATCATGGTTATTGATGAAGCTATCAATCACTTGAGATCCTTGAAGCACAAAGCCAAGGCTTTAGGCCTTGATACTCTCTGAGATGTATCATGTCTTGTTATAAGTAGTAGTGATTTTAGTATGTGTAATAATGTAGTAGCAGTGGTACTTGATATATTATCGTCAATGAGGTGGGGTGTGCCGTGTAAATTAGGGTCGGTGTGGCCAAGTGGTGTTGTCACTGGATAAATTGATTCAGGTAGTTGTGGAGATTGATTCATGAAGTTGTGGAGATAAGGTTCTTGAGCCCCTCTTGAAGGCTTTCATCCATGATTGAATTGGAACCAGTAGCTTTGGTTTATAAGCTCTCTGGTCTCTCCCCCTCTCCCACTACCATAGTTTTACAGAATGTGCTATGTCGATGCTGAAATAAAGATTGGTGAATGAGTTTGTCTCTTGAGGCTCGAGAAAGTAACACTGGCGCATGCGCATGTGGGTTAGATGAGAGGACCTCCGGTTGTCTTGGCCGATGTGGTTGCGTTGGTTTTGTTATTGTCCTGTCCTCTTTCCCCACTACAAGAGTTCAAAAGAAAGCGCTGTATCAGTGCTCAAACATAGATTGGTGAATCATGAGTCTGGCTTCCAAGTTTAAGAGAAAGTAACACTCTTGTATGGCCATGGTGGGGTGACCGGTTATCCTAGAAGGCCCCCATAAATGAAAGAGTGCACGCCTGATGGGTTGCTTGGGACCCAACGCTCACTTTCGTACTCTTTTTCATTTCTTGTCAAGTAACATCCTGTGGGGTTATCTTATCTGCTGGAGGAAATTGCAGCGGCCAATGTCTTCATATTTTATCTACTATTTGTGGTTAAACTTCAACGGACAACCTATATGAATCTATTGTCAATGAAAGCTATCTTTATTTTTCTTGCGAGTATAAAACTGTGATTCATCTGTAATTTAATGGTTATGTTAATTGACTTGATGTATGAATGTTTTGAGTGCTTGCAATCTATCATGGAGGTATCGGTGGTGTTTTTATTAGCAGCAGCTGGTGGTACGGTTGTTAGATGATATGAGCAGTATCACAAAGTTATTGCAAATCACATAGAGAATAAGAATTGAATGTGACTCAAACTTAGTTATTCACAACCGAGTTCAGATTGAGAAATTAGCCTGTGAATAGTGATGGTAATGTATTACTTGGGACACTCATGCTTAATGTGATTCCTCCTTTACTCTTGGAATAGTTGTAGGTTTGATCGCGTGACAAAGGAACCATAATGTTGCATTATCCTCGAGCTCAAGTTCATCTCTGTGGAAGCGCGCCGGATGTGCCCCATTGTCTTGCATTTCTTGTGAAGTGCAACTTGGGAAAAGAGCTTGAGAGAGAAAGGATAATAAACGAAAACAAACAAATTTTTACTTGTAGTGCCTAATAAATTCAAGATACGTGTCCACACTACAGAAGGATAAATTACATGAGTCACCAACTGACGTGGCAGTGGGGCCTGCTAGGGTCCAATGTTGCCGCAACAAGCACTAGCACTGCAAACGGCGGAACACATCCTCATCGCATTGAAAATGACAAAAACTTCATGGCAAGAGTCTGGGGGCAACCTTGACATGACTCACCTCTCCCACTGCTAAAATATGACACAAGACTAAGATTACACAACCAATATAATTGGTATTCTCAACCTACAAAACATCGTTGTTCAACTGATCCACTAGACTAAGATGAAGGGTCCCCATCTAAGGATAGGGTTGTATGATCCTTCTCAAGGGAGTATTAAGTAACGAGGGCGGAGGAGAATGATTGTTAGCCTTGGCCAGGGATAGGGTCTTGAAAGTTTAATTTGCCTGAACATACCTTCTAGTGTATGACTCATTACCCACTAGGATGTGTTTGATTAAGATTCGAGGACTCCTAAGGTAATTGGAGTTATTGATCCAAATAAACATATGGAATAATGTGACACATAGATTGATGGCTGAAGGATCGAGACTATATAAGTTTTCTCTATTGGACACCTTGACAAAGGTCTCGAGGAAAGGGTTTAGAAAGGGAAGGAAGGATCCTAGGTAGGAGCATACTGGAGACATCACGTACATGGTCTTCTCAAGGTTATGGTCCTATAATGATCAGTCGCGATCATTAACAATAGAAAATCCCCTTTGGCCTTGGTTATCCCATTCCTCCTTAGGGGCTGCGTTCAAGCTACGTTTGGTGAAACATCATACCACCTACACATGGTTCACGGTTAGTGGCTAATGGTATTACCGCGATCGAGACAGTTGCGAGTTGACATAAATGTCAAAGGGTCGCGACAAGTAACCCTTCGGGTAGCCCAACCTATCCGGGCACTATGTTATAATTATCCACATTACTCATCCACCACAAAGGATGAGTTTTTGACTTGGTTGGTGAGAGCATTTACTCCACCTACTCTTTGGTCAATTGGTTGGTTCATTTGTTAATAGGTTGTTCGAGTATTTTTCGTCTCATCTATTTATCTTACTCATCTTTGTAATTACTCTTAGTATAGATACATGTGTCAACCTCTTTTAACCCCCTATCTATATCACTGAAAGAACTTATTCAAGATTATAATACTTTCATCATAGTGAAAAATGACTCCTTATATGGAGGTATCTATTGAATATTAGAGACACGATTTTATACACTGTCTAGATGTTGGTTATAGGTCTATGAAAATCGAAAACATTAGGGGGGTGAATATGTCACAATCAAATTAATGCAAAAAAAAAACTCTTTTATCCCTCCTATGCTTATCGTGTTATTTGAGACAGGGCCAAGCGGGGTTTGGATCAAGGCCCCTTGGGCCCAACATAACTCCGTCATTGTTCATAACACTCAATTGTTGTTATGAGGTTAAGCTTTAAACCAGTGAGGAAAACACATTTTTGCTAGGATCAAAAGAATAGCAATAAAAATTTCATGATGGTTGTTATTTAATCACTTACATATTTTTTAGGAGAACTACATCAAGGCCTTCTGGGATTTGTTATTTAATTACTCAGATCCTCTAACATTTGAAATATTACACATATACTCTCTGAAGTTTGTTTGTGTGTAACATTTAGAGTGTGTTTGGTATGTTTTTTGGGAGGAGTTTGAATTGGATTATCCAAACTCGGGTTTGACCCAAAGATAGGATTCAAAGATGGGATTCAACATTTAATGTTATCCATATCCATGTTTATTATGCGCAGGGATATATGATTATTATGGTAATATATTTGTATATAAATGATTATTTTACCCTTTACCCAATTTGTATATATGAGGTATATAAAATATATAAGGGTATAAATGTCATTTTCCCAAACCCACATATGAAACTCACCCCCCTCTTGGGTTTCATGAACCCATGAATGAGGGTTTCATGACCGGACCGGGTTTAGAATCTTATTCCTACTTTACACATACTAAACATGGATTTAAGGGGATTTACTCCCTAACTCATGTTCCCAAACCCCCCCAAGCCCCCATACCAAACACACCCTAAATTCCTGTGGTCAAGCTTGTTAGAATATCTTTTAGTAAATTCTATTGAAATTTATAGACATGCAATATTTATACCACTCAAATTTCAAATGGACCAAAAATAATCCAATAAAAAATAGAATATTAATATTTTAAATTTTACAACTAAAATCCATGTTATATTACGTCATTTATTGATATAAAAT
>CM042193.1:5912167-5926337 GCA_023539305.1 Ilex asprella
GTAACATTGTATGCTAGATCACTCGGTGTATATTACTAGAGATTTGCTTTATATATATATATATATATTTTTTTTTTTTTAAAAAAGGTTAGAGTAAAGGAGAGCGCTCTGAGACCACTCTGATAGATAGGGCTGACAGTCGAACAAGTTTGAGTCTAAAAAGTTTGTTTTCTTGACTGTATTTAAAAAATTGTTCAAGTTCGGTTCGTTAAGAAAACAAAATGAGCTTCAACAAGTCGAACCCGAATATTTGCATATAACCGAGTCGTATCTGTTGGGCTTGTTTTTCAAACAAGTCTATAAAATTGTTCAAATTCGACTCATTTAAAAAATCAATCGAGCTTGAACGAGCCAAAAATAAGTCGAGCCTAAGTCGAACTCGAAATAGTTCGATTTGATTAACAACTCTATTTATAGGACCTCACCGGTAGAATTATAATGCCTCTGATTATGCCCATTACTCTTATCGGAAGCGAATTTAGTTAAGATACCATAATGGTCGATCACTGAACTCCAATGTAGACTCTAAGACTCGAACCTTCAACCTGAAGATGAAAAGTTCAATCGGTACTCCAATGGACTACCCCGAAACTACACAAGACACATAGATTTTACGTGGTTTGACAATTTGCCTACATTCATGAAGTTGCAGAGATTTCATTATTGAGAGGAAGAGTTACAAAGAGCGGCTACACAATACACTCACAAACCCTAATCATCAAAATAACGGTTTTAATATGTCTTGTGCACCGATTCACAAACATAGGCCCAAATTTTTTTTTCCAGGGGCGTTGCCTCCACCCCCACGAGCCTTGTCCATGAGCGCTATGACTTGGGCCTGTCTAAGCCTTTGCTCCACGAACTAAGTCTCAAAAAATTTCCCATTAATACTCGCACAAAGATTATTTTGGGTCGGATCACCATTGGATCACACACAAAAAATTAGGCTCCACAAAAAAGTCCAACAGCCAGGGGGCATGTGAGTGGTAGACACGTGCCAATGTTGAAAGTTTGCTTTTCCCGCTTATTCCGTTTCATTCCAAATGTAACAGAAACACACGACCTTCTCTCTCTCTCCTGCATGTATACGGTCAGGCCTGAGAATTACAATGATAATAGCATTCTCAGCATTCAAACATTTAAAAGAGTTCAGTGATGGCATGAATTCCATCTAACTCCACATTAAAACATTACCGATCCTTGAATTATGATCACGTATCAATTTGATTATTGTTTATTTAACTGTTCTGATTTCCCTCTCCCATGTTTCTAGATTCATTTGATTTCTCGCTCAATCATTCAGCTGTCAATATCAATTTTCATTGTTCAATTAGGGTGAGAAATCCATATGGATCTTCAGTAGATTGAAGTAGAACGCAAGTCATGGAGCATATGTTCTATTAATTACATATTCTGAGATATGATCGATTTTGAAATGGAGGCGACATTAACTAATAGCGTCAAAGATCAGTTCTCAATCCAATCAAATGGTGACTCAGAGCATGTCCCCAATAATCAGCCCTTCATAATTGGTAAGGCTATTTCACATTCAATCTTTTTGGTTTAACCATGATAATTTTGTTATTATAGTTGTTTTTAGTATCTTAATCGATTCCTAAATACAAATGTTTGCTCAATATAGTTGACTTTCGTGTTGTGACATAAATTAAAGTGAAGAGAAATTTTGCTCCTAAGGGCATGACCTAGGCGATCCTATAAGTCAAAAGTGGATTCTCTAGCCCTAGATTTCATCCCTTATGTGACACATAGACCAACTAGGCAAATAATCCCGTATTATGGTTGATTTACACAATTATCATCTAATTGGGCAGACTATAATGAAAACAAATTAAAGAAAAGGGAAACATTAGTTTTACATGGAGGAGGGTGTGTATTTAGAGCATATGAGATGAAATGTTGACTCAAATAACTATTGGAGGCTTTCAATTTTTCATATTAAAGGTGTTGCTGGTGGGATTGCATCTGGCAAGACAACCGTTTGAAATATGATAATTTCACAGCTCCATGATCAACGTGTTGTTCTTGTCAATCAGGTGAGTTCCGTTCTCTCTTTATGTTCAATAATGAAAAAAAAATTGGTCAGTGTAGCATTACTCTTTTTCTATAGTAACTTGAAAATGGAAATTGGCACACTATACTACTCTGACATCTCATCGAAGCAAACTTTGTGGACTCATGTTATTATGTGGTCTTTTCAGGATTCATTTTATCATTCACTGAGTAATAATGAGCAATTAGAAAAAGTCCGCGAGTACAACTTTGATCATTCTGGTAAGCAGCTTCAATGGAGTTGATAGTTTCTTAACACGAATGACCTGCTTATTGATGCACATCATGGTGTTCATTAGGGATGTATACTTCTAATCATGTCCATTCACAGTATGGATGCTTCCAGATGCCTTCAGTACAGAGCTTCTGCTATCTATCATGCCTAGCAGGGCGGCCCAACAAATTCGGAGGTTTTAGACGAGAAAATGATAGTGGGTCTTATTAATAGACAGTAATTATTAAAATATATTCATTTAAAAAATATTTTTTTAGCTTTTTGAGATGCTAAAATATTGATTAAATTTTTTATATTCAAGGTTTGTTGATATATATTTTTCAATAGATAATATAGCTAATCCATTTAATCTTTATTGTGACATAGTTGATTGGAGATAAAATTTTATTAATTTAATTTTAAAAAAAAATTCAGTCGAAGCAACTATCATTAGTATTGTTAAAAAAAAAATTGGCGTTAAATCCTTACCAAAAAAAAAAAAAATCTAGCGTTAAATATGTGATTTTCTTAATTCTTTCACATCTGAGAGAGGGAGAGAGAGACATTATCCTTCCTTGTTGTAGAAGTCTAACAATCTACTGCAGTTCGTAAAGTGGAACAATTTTCTAAATAAGTTGTTAAAGTGGTAATGGACTTATCAATAAAATTTGGACCCTCTTAAACCAACCTATCAAAAATATATGAGCAATGCTATGCAACACAAATTTGTAACTCAAATGAAGGGGGACAATTAGATCAGTAGATCTTATTTAAAAAGGTTAATGAGACCCACTCATCCAATAATTCCCTTTTATTTGAGATGCAAATTTAAGTTGTAAATTTAAGATACATAATATTTTCCAAAATATATATATTCATAATTAAAACTCTTAACTGGAGCCCCAAAATTTTATAAAAATTGGGGGCCCTAGGTGGCCAACTAAGTGGCCCAGGCCTAGGGCCGGCCCTGGTAGTAAGCATCCCAAATTATGATTTCAAGAGCCATAAGAAAGTTGAGCCAAACTATTTCTCCCAATGTCAAATTGAGAATTTTATTTAGTTGTCTCCTTTATCCAATAACCATCGTTATAATATCACCAGTGCAGATTCTGATGTGAGGCTTGCAAGGAGGATAAAGCGGGATACCGTTGAGAAGGGCAGAAACATTCAGATTGTTCTTGACCAGATCAGTAGACTTTCCAATGCTATGTTAGCAAATGTAATGGAGTCTACAAGTAATTAGTGAATTTTTTTTGTGGTGTTTGTAATCTGTCACGAGGAGCTATGAGCACATTATATTCTCCGTTGATGAGTGCATTCTTGTTTGTGCTTTTGTCAAATACTAGTCTCATGCATATTGTAACGTTTATGGATGCATGAGAACTGAATTCACAAAATTTGCATCATAATAAAAATGTCTACAAAAGCATGGGTGTTGTCTCTGTGTGTGGAAAATATGTGTGCGTTGTGATGCAGAGTGGCTCTGTGAGTGAAAGGGGTAGAAAGAGCAAGAGTGTATGTTTCTGTGTGTGTGTGTAATGTGCATGCTCTATTTTCAAAAGTTTACAGAAGCAGGGCGAGAGAGAGTAGTGGCTTTACAGAGGATGAAGGGAGAGAGAGAAGATTTGGGGAATAGATTAGGGCATGAATTGGGCGAGACATTAGGGCAAGATACCTTGTGGTATGGAAAGGAGATCACAGGCCTTCTCATATGGAAAGGAGATTGTAGAGATCAAAGGCAAATGTGCTCGCTTCGCTGCGTGTCTGTGTGCGTCAATGAGAGAGAGAGCATTATGACCAATTGAGAGTGGCGTGATATTCGGGAAAGAATTAGGTTGAGCAATTAATTATTAGAAGTTCATTTTGGAAAAAATTAAAAACATTGAGTGATAAAAATATTTCAAAGCTAACGTGGTACTTAGATCGAAACAATCTGAAATGTTAATAGCTTGAGATAATTTGAGATAACGTCGTTAATAAAATAATTTTTTTTTGTCTCAAAATAATTTGAACCGTTTTTAATCTCTTGAATTTAAAATCGTTTTATTTTATTATATAAATAAGGGTTAATTGCACCAGAGGTTCCTAAAATATGAAATTTGTCTCATTTTGGTCCCCAATGTTTCAATTGTATCATTTTAATCTTTGAAATATTGAATATATTTCTATATGGTCTTTCAAGCAGACAACGTCCAGATTACTAAAGATTTTTTATTATAAACTTATCACGTAATAGTTAAATATAGACAAAAAATAATTTTGATAGTTCTTAAACAAAATTTGGATAGCTCTTGACAAAAAAATGTGTAATATATGTAGTTTTTGAACAAAATTTGCATGGTTCGTGATCAAAATAGTGTAATTTAGGTAGGTATTTAACTAAAATTTGAATAGAAATTTGTTCAAGAGTTATCCAAATTAATTTTTTGTCCACATTTAAGTATCATGTGACAAGTTTATGATAAAAAAATATTAGTAATTTAGACATTGTCTGTTTGAGGGACCATATAGAAATATTTTCAATACTTCAAGGACTAAAATGATGTAATTAAAATATTAGGGACCAAAATAAGACAAACTTCATAATTTAGGGACCTGCGATTCAATTAACCCTATAAATAATATAAAATGGGTGTAGTGATTATGGAATATGATGGATTTTTTTTTTTGACAAATGTTAAATTCTAATCGGTAATTCAACTCAACTCCTTAAAAAGGAGAAGAGGTGAGCACCATTGAAATATGATGGATTTAGTTAGTGTTGAAGGGGGTATAGTTGAAAAAAATATTCATTACAACGGTGATACTACGTAGCAAGGTAATGTGGTATCACCAATTAATAATATTAAAACAAATAAGCATAAAGACCCCACAAAATTAATAACTAACCTTTCATGTAAGCAAATAATTTTCCACCCTCCTGCTATGTAAGTCTAAATGAGATCCATTTTCCTTATATAAGGATTTTATTATTAATTGATGATACCATATCGTTAATTGTGATATGATATCACCGTTATATTTAATATTTTCTCGTACAGCTGGGTGGTTTTAAGGAAGCAATAATAGTGGGCCAGAGTAGAAAGCACGCGAGGCATGCAGTCGTGTGTTTTGATGTGGTTAATTGAGAGAGAGAGAGAGAGAGAGAGTGGTGAGTGCCAGTATTCATAAGCCGAATAAGGAGACAAATTAAAGGGGCGTCTACCGCCACGGATTGAACATCTCTCTCTGTCTCTGAGTTGAGAGAACTCATTCACAAGCACTTCTTCAAAATCGAACGAGCTAGGGTTTTGTGCTCCCATTCATCTCACAATTTCCGAGGCTTCGTAAATGGAGTCGGTGTGTTTTCACGACGCCAACATCAATAACTTGATCGACAGTCGCACTCTCGACGTTCGCTATGTACGTTTATTTTCTCTCTCTCATCTCTCACTGATCATCAAATTATAATCACTTAAATCGATTTAATCTTCTATTTTCTCATTTTTTTCCTTATGAAATTTAAATATTTTTATTAGGTAAGGGAACAATTTTGTGAAATTATACTGTTTGATAGTGTTGCTTATTGCCGTAAGTTTATATGAGATTCGAAGTAGGTCGTAAAAATGGAATTCGAGATGGGATGATTCGATTAAAGCATGCATTATTGGATTTGTCTGTTACTTCTTTCACTGTACAATGTCGTTGTTGTCAATTTTTATTGGGTACTGGTAGTATTTTGTATTCGACTGGACACTCAATTTTTGAATTTGATGTACTGGGATTATTGAATTGTCATTCTTTGTGCGAGTGGTTTACCTTTATTTTCCGCTGAGTCGTATATAATATTGTAAAGATAGGATGTTCAAAAAGAAAATGCCACAGTTACTACTTTAAAAGCGAAGGCAACTCTTGTAATGCCTTCTGAATTTGCTATGCAAGAGATTCAGATATTTGCAATAATACCTGAAAAAAATGTTTAGAAATATACCAGTTTTGGGTTTTTGGTTCTTGCATACGTAAGAAATATATCAAGGTTCAGGACTAAGTTCTTTGTCAGCCTTAATGAGATATAGAACAAAGGAAAGACACAATACTTGTGTCTTATTGCCTTTCACTTGCATCACCTATCCAAATATGGCTTGATGTTATTTGATGTCCTGAAAAATAATCTATAACTAATTTTATGTGCAAAATTTCTTATTCCTTTTTAATACGCACAATCATAGAGTTCACTAAAATATCATTCATTTGACTGAAAATCCCATCTTTAACAATATAAATAGCTGAAAATAATCCACATGCCTAACAGATATCAGTGATTTCAAGGACCATTGAAATTCAACTCATTACTCATTTATCTTTTGACTTGTTCAAAAAATGGTGTATAAGAAGTGGATGAAAACTTTTCATGGTGATTACCAAACACTCTGATACTTCTCTCTCTCAAGGCCAGCTAGGCAATTTTGGCCAATCAGAATAGAGAGAAGGATAGACAAATGAGTCTTGCCAAGTTGGAAGCTTAAGGCTGTTTGATATTTTTAGATTAGGTGGAAGAAGACTTATGTTCTGTGCCCGTGTAGAGGGCCGTATAAACTAGATGATGTTATGACTTGGATTCTGTTTGAGGCCACACTTGTATCAAATAGTAATGGACATTGGATCCCTGTGGTTATTGGGACATAAAAAAAGAAAAAAAAATCCATAGGAGGGTAAAAAATGAAATGCGACAGGCAAATGACAACTTACACTGAGGCATGTTTATTTGGCTCTGCTGGACATATTGGATCTTACAGTTCACACCTATATGTGTTCACCTGTTCTGAAGACTCCTTGTCTGCCAAACTGAGTTAAGGATTATACTTGTTCATTTTGATTATTGATACAAGTTTCATGTATGGATCTGTTTTTGGTTATTACCCTTTCAGTATGTAGCATCTTTTATGGGTTTGTTGGTTTAGTAAGATTAGACCATCTGTATGGTCTTACTTAACCATTTTTTGTCATATTGTAGGACATTAATCACAGATTGCAAATGCACTCGTCATTGGTACAAAGGCTTTCCCAGGAAAGAGAATTGGAGGTTCGCACAAACACAATTGATTTCATTACCAACTGATATTTTCCCAAATGAGCTTAATTTATATGTGTATTTCAGTTATTTGTTGTATTGCATCTCTCTCTCTCTCTGCTGGTTATGCTAAATTCATCAGCTCTTTTCCATTCCTTTGCTCTGTGTAATCCATCAATTTTTAAGATAGGTACAAGAGGTGCTGCTGAAGCTATCTGGACTTGACTTGACTGCTCTCTCTCTCTCTCTCACTTTCTTTAATTGTTATTGCAACTGTGTTGGAACTCCATAGTGTGTTGATATGTAATCATGACCATCAACAAGTCTGCATTCATTTCTTTGGATATCTGAATTGGCTGTAATGGAAGGATTGGAACCTGCTGCAATATCTTTATATGTGATCTACAAACTTTAAGCCAATGGTGTGTGTCATGGCCTTGCCTTTGCCAATACATATAATTGGGTGAGAGGTGCACCTAACCCACTCATCAGTCATGGTTTTTAGCTTACTTGCTCTGATAGAATCTTATTGCGTTAGAATTAGGCACTCATCTTTTGTATTGTTGTTAATTAATCTCTTCAATGTTCGATTCTAATGGGTTGTTTCCCATAAAAATATAAGAAATCTCGAGTTTTGAGCAGATTATGTAAACCACCCATTCTCGGGCATAGCCTTTCATGAAAGGTGTCATGGGAAATATGTCGGCTGCAGGAGTCTTATATCCAAGAGAAAGGTTAGATCAATCCATTTACCGACTGAAGAGAGGGGGAGCGCAGCCCCCACTGCTATATGAGATATAGACTCCTTGTTTAAGATGGAGGTTTAAGTTGTGGAGGGGAAGTGACTTATCCCAAAAAGAAGCACATTTGGTTCTAATATGATAAATGCTGTGGTGACTTTCCACCGTTCTGAAGTGGCATATTGAGTGCAACAGTGATGATATCATCATTATGAACTATATCCGTGATGCAATTTCATTTCATTATAATCTATCTTCTCTTCATGTCTAGTTATGCATTATACAAATCTATTAATGAGCATAAGATTCCGTAAGCTACCATGTCATTGGTTTCCCATTAGGACCTTCTTCTTTGGTCAGAGTTTAGTTTTTTTTTTTGGAATATTTCTTGTGTTTTTTGCACTCTATAGTCTATACTATAATGGTCTTATTTTATGCTGCATCATATTATAGTATATCACATTATGCCAGAATTTACATCGAACAAAATTTGTGATCTCAACACTTGTACATTGTTTTACAGGGGCATCAGGGCTGTGTGAATGCCGTGGCTTGGAATTCAAAAGGCTCGCTTTTGGTATCTGGGTCTGATGATACACGCGTATGATGCCACCATATAATTGATTTGATTAGCTTATTTCTTAATATGATTTTTGCATTGTATACATTTTCTAGAAATCTTGATATGATTTAATTTGGCAATCTTTGCCGTGCCTGTCTACTTGAGACTCATAATAATAGGGAAATATGAATTAGTCTGTGTCTATTGAAGCCATAGTGCTGCTGTTCAAACCTCTGATGATGAAGGTGTTATAAAGTTGTCTTATCACAAAAAAAGTGGTACAGGGTTGTTCAAAATGTAAATAATGAGCGACATGGTAAACAAGAAGGGAGCCAAAGATTGATCGGAATGGAAATTAACACAATGAAGTCTTAAGAGAACTATACCAGTTATATATGTTATCATTGCAAAATGAGAAATATCTGATAGATATTAGATGCAGTTGTTTGGAATAAGCAGCTCTTCAGGTTTCAGTTCAAATTATGATGTACTAATTAACCAGTAGAGGCTTAAGTTTGAATGGACCATTACATTGTCTTATGTAATGTTTTCACTGAAGAGAATTCTCCAGAAAAGATAAAGCAAAATTAATAGTGCATGATATCTTATGCTTAGAACTGTGTATATTCACGCGACATTATACTTTTCCGTCATTTGAAGAAAAATGTTGAAATACGCTAATAAATGGAGGCTGATCAGGATGGAATTTATCTGCTGTGAGATAGCATTGGAAATCATAAGGATGCAAAAAAAAAAAAAAGAACAGAGTGAATGGTGATTAACCCAACTTTACAATTTTTTGATTGACAAGAAACTTGAAATTGAAATCTGCTGCTTGCTTTGTAAAGGGGCATTCAGAAGCCATTTTAGTGTATGCACAATTTGTAGAAGGATTGTGCAAAGTTTAGGACTAACGTAACCTTGTCCATCTGCTTCTGGTTGGCTACATGAATATTTTTTGTCTTGAAAAAATTAGTTTAAAAAAAATTTATGTTTGCATCAAGGAAATTGGAGGGGAAGCTAAATATTGGTTTGTCTGCTTTGAGCGTCCTCGTCGGTTTTGTGACTGACCTAGACTTGACGGCTTTAATGGTTCAGCAGTTCAGTCAAGCATATTCTAGTACATAAATGGCATTGCATGTGATCTGTTCGTATTGAGTTTCTTTCAGTGAGTTACCAATCTCTTTGGTAAATTCTCTTTCTTCGTGAGCGGGTGCTCATAAACTAACAGCCACTCACTATGTTTTGTAGGAATAATTTGTTCTCAGATGGACCTTGTAATTTCCCAAGAACGGTGATTTGATACATATCGATGGTATTGCGAAAGGTAGATATGGGATGTAATTAACTCTGAACGAAATGGTGAAAAGGGATGTGATAGCTCACAGTTCAGTGGAAAAAATGACTCACAATGGACAAGTAGGATTCATGTATGCGACCCCAAATATTTGGGACAAAGAATTTTTTGTGTTGAGTTGAGTTATGTTTTTTTTTTTGGTCTGGAGTTGAGTTATGATTGTGTACATAAATCTTTATGAGAGTGGTTAGTTGAGTAGCAGTTGCAAAAAGTTGATGGTAAGCAAATGCATGGGATGTGAACTTTCGTATACCACTCAGATGGACATCCTATATGCACTTGTTGATGATAAGCAACTGCCTGGGTATGAATGATCCTCACAAACACACTCAGAGGGACATCCTATTTAGACTTTTAGGAGAGATTTGGTTGATGACTTCCTCAAAGCACTAATACTTGGGTGGTTCCAAGAGGTTGTTATTTGGTTTTGAGTATGAATTTTGAAGGCTTTGGTTCATGTTCTAAGGCCAAGGTTCTTTGAAGATGTGATGTTGGATTTATTTTGGGTGATTTGGTTAGAAAGAAGTGGAAGGATTTTTTAGGATAAAGAGGCTCCTTGGGCAAGATCTATGGGATAAATCTCTTTCATAACATCTCTTTGGGTATGACGTACAAGGATTTCAAAGGGATTCCATTATTTTTAATTAACGATCATCGGGATGAAGTGTGTGAATAGTGATGCCTTGTTTTATTCTGTTTATGCTTTCTATTCTTCTTTCTTCATGTATCTATGGAGGACTCTTTGTCCTCTCATGTACTTTTACTCTTTCCATTCACTTTAATGATTTTGTTCGTTTTCTTTCGAAAGTAAAAAAAAAAATCTTTTCTAGTTGCATTATTGCTTCCTAGTTTGTTGTAAAGTCAGTATCTTACAAGTCTGATAACCTTTTTTTTTTCTGCCAAATAACTTTATTTTTTCCTGTCAAATATATGTTTGTGATTAAGGGGATTTAAGAAATGTTTAATTTATTGCAGATCAATATCTGGAGTTATTCACGGCGTGAGCTGTTGCACTCCATTGAGAGTGGGCATTCTTCCAACGTATTCTGTACAAAATTTGTTCCCGAAACTTCTGATGAGCTTGTGGTCTCTGGGGCTGGAGATGCTGAGGTGATTTTTTGAAGGATTTGTTTATATATGTGTATATATGTTTTTTATTTAGGTATTACTGTATATCATGCAGCTGTCATGTTGTTAAACGGTTTTGGAAATTACTGTTTGCGTCCTTTCTTTTTTGTCATATTGCAGGTTCGTCTTTTCAATTTGTCCCGTTTAAGGGGAAGGGGTTGTGAGGAAAATGCTATAAGTCCTTCAGCGCTGTTTCAATGTCATACCAGAAGGGTCAAAAAATTAGCTGTAAGTTCTCTTTCATTCTTCTAGAAGTGGGTTACATCATAGACTTATGAATATAAAGATGTGAATAAAAAAAAATTCCCGTTCAGACTTGTCAGGTAAATACTAAAGTCATTTGCTTGCTTCGTGAAATTTGTGCAACTCTTGTCCCATTTGCAGGTGGAAGTCGGTAACCCAAATGTGGTATGGAGTGCAAGCGAAGATGGGACCTTGAGGCAGCATGACTTTCGGGAGGGTTCTTCTTGTTCTCGAGCTGGATCTTCTCGCCAAGAATGTCACAATGTTTTAGTAAGCACTGAATTAGAATTTGCCTTCCCGGCTGCTGCCTACTTGATCATTTTTTTTGGGATGTGGGGGTGGGGTTGTGGTAGAGTGGGACGTGATTTGTGAGTTAAATTACTTTTTTGGGAAATCATCATTTGTTTCTCCTCCCAGCAATATATTTTTATGCTGCATTGAAATTGTGTTGCCATATGTCTTGTAAGTCATTTGGACCTGAATATGTGAAAGGAAATCATCTATGTTAGTATCTTTTGTACAGAAGAAATTGTGGGTGTTTCAAAACATTGATCAGTTGCATGCTTGCTTCCATTGGCCATGAAGTGTGTGATGCTTTTAGAGGTCTGTTTAAAATCTGGTTGCTTATCTGTAGGCTAAGTCGGATGGTTTGAATGTGTGAAGTTTTCTACCCACCATTCTGTATTGACCTTTGAAACTTATCATAACTCCGCTAACATATTTGGCCCTGTTGAACTCATCAGGCCATGCCATTTTGCAAGTTTAATAGTGAAGTTTAAAATTGATTCATGGTGTGAGGGATATAATAATTCTACATCACAATTATTTTACATGTTGCAGACATGTTTAGTTGGAAGCTTTGATCTTTCAATTTTGTATCCTGTTAAGTGGATTTTGCCCATACTCTATTCAGAGTGTTTATTAGAAATGGGTGTGTCACTTCCATAGCCAAAATGAAGATTTAATGGTAGTTTAATAGATGTAGGAGGCAGTTTTTGCTCTTTGGTTTGAGGTGTTTGGGCATTCTTGGGTTACTCCAAGATCTATATCAAGGATGTTTTGTGTGTATTTTAATGGTTTTGGAAGGGAGAGTAAAGGAATTACTCTTTGGGATTGTGCCTTGTTTGGACAATTTGGGTGGAGAGAAATGCAAGAATTTTTTAGGATAAGAGTGAGGTGGTTGAAAGTTTATGAAATTTGTTTCTGTCTCTTAGTATCTTTTTGGGCATCGGTCTCAAAGGAGTTTGCAAATGGGCCTCTACTTGGAATCTTGCCTAATTGGAATGCTGCTTGTGACTGTTATCTATCTTAATTTCTGTTTTTTTGTTTTTATGCAATGCTTTTTTGCTGTTTATCATTATGGCTGGACTACTTGTCCATTGCTTGCTCTTATTTTGTTACACTTCCTTTATATTATTAATAGAATATGTGTTTCCTATCAAAAAAGAATTTGTTTTCTTTCCTCATGATATATTTTTCAATCACAGGTTGAATTCGTACATGACATTTGATCTTTTGCAAATTTATGGAGTTCTTCTAGTATTGTCTTCAGTAATTTTGATCCCATGTTGAAATTGTTGATTTTTCTTGTTGTTTTGACCATTTTTATTCTTTCCGATGAGAGATCCTTTGGTATGATTGTTTCACATTTTTAGTACTTGATGGCAGCTTGACTTGCGGTGTGGATCAAAAAAGTCATTGGCTGATCCTCCCAAGCAGTCCCTTGCTCTGAAGTCTTGTGAGATCAGTTCCACTAGGCCTCATTTGCTCCTTGTTGGGGGAAGGTACTTCTTTTTGGTTAATGTTGCTTTTGCAATTTGTTTCCTGTCATGTTTTTGCTGATTTGTCATCATGAATGCTTGCAGTGACGCGTTTGCTCGTTTATATGATAGACGAATGCTCCCACCACTGTCATCCTGTCAGAAAAAGTTGTCACCACCTCATTGTGTTAACTACTTCTGCCCAATGCATCTATCTGACCGTGTTAGTCCAGAACTTCTCCAATATTTTAGTGCTGCACTGTCATTTCTTATCAGTCTAAGTGCTTGCTTTCATGAACGTTATGGTTTATGTTCATATTTACCTTGAAGGGAATTCCGATTTTGAGTATCTCTTTGGAGAAGTATGGACACTCTTACGAATGTGACAAATCCGTGTCGGATATTGACATTTGTCGGATATGTGTTTGATACTCTTTTATCTGTGTCCCTAAATGGGAGATCAAACTTTAATTTCAGGCATGTGTCCAACATTCATTTGGCGACGTGTCCGACACATCTCTAGGTTGTGTCTACCACTAAAATATAACTTGCATTGACATGTGATTTAGCAAAGCATAAAAAGTTGTTAAATGACTATCTTCCAGAATTTTTTTTTTTGATAAGAAACAGTGATTTCATTAATCATAAAAGGCAAAAGTACAAAGGGCATGTCAAGGCTTAGTCATGTTAAGGTTGTACTCAAAATTCACTAATAAAAGGAAAAGATGCATTAAAGTTCTGCTAAAGCAATGAAATTGAGAAAATGAAAGCAATCATGATAATTATATTTATAATTAAGTATGTGTATCTGTGTCTATAAAAAAATCCCTGAGTTTTGACTACTATTATCATTTAATCTAAAAATCCACACTAGTTGACTAGGCATAAGATTTACCTGTCACAAAAAATGCTGAATTCCTTATGAATCTAATTCCTTCTATATTTGTGATAATTATATAATTTGATGAATACAAAATTATTATTTTTAAGGTGTCCAAGGCGTGTCCGTGTTGTGTTGTATATGTACTTTTTAAAAATGGGGATTA
>CM042193.1:5926737-5937469 GCA_023539305.1 Ilex asprella
ACATTAGCTACCAATATATTAGAAATACAATTTTCTTTTCTTTTCTTTTCTTCTCTCTTTTTGGGTTAGGCTTTTTTTTTTTTTTCCGGGAGGGGGAAGAGCTGCAATAGGGCTTATTGAAGGTAGAGCAGCAGTCTAAAGGTTCTGCTTTTGTCTCTGTCTTCCCAGGGTCATTCTAGCTTGCATTTAACTCATGTTACATTTAGTCCTAATGGAGAAGAGGTTCTGCTTAGCTACAGTGGAGAGCACGTGTATCTAATGGATGTAAATCCTGGTATGTACTGTTTGAACACTTGGTTCCTAGTTTGGCAATTTGCAATTTTTATATGCTCTATGTTAACTCATGTTTGTGTAGTATTGTCTGGTTAAGGAGGTCACAAATTTACTGTTTCTTGGTATATTAAGAGTTTAAGTAACCAAAGTCAATGAAGGGGTGCTTCTGATTTGGAAAATTGTTTTGCTTTAGTATGTGCCTCATTGATTTTTTCTGCGCACTTAAAACCTTATTGCTGTGGTGTCTGAACAACCAGTAACATTCCTACAAGTAAATATATCTTTTGATAGGCACATTTTTATAAGCAGGCTCGGAGATGCAAATTAGGCAAAATCGCCTTCATTGCTCTTGGGATCCTCCTAGCTGATACCCTCTTTCTGCAAAGTAGATATATCGTTTGATACTTTATATATAATTGGAGTATTGCATAGTGACACATCGGTGTTGCTTTAAATGCCATCATTGGACTTTTAACTATACTAAATGGGCTAAATCTGTTGTTATCAGTAGACTGCTATACTTGTGTTGCTCCTTTCACTTTGCAGCTCCTGGGAGTGCTATGCGTTATAGCACAGGAGATGTTTCAAAGCTTATGAACTTTACTCCCATACTCAATGGAGTAGAATTGCGGCCTAAGGTGTCCAGTGGCATTCCGAATGGTTTTCCTATTAAGAGTCATGTTGCTGCCAGGGTGTGCATTTTTGTTCTCCTAACTATCATTAGTCTATTATTTGTCAATCATGGCTACGGTGCGTTGATTATAATTTGAGGTCTGGTTCTCTTGTTCCAGCTTGACAAGTGCAGAAAATTAGTTCAAATTGCAGAAAAGTCCTTGAAGGAGGAAACAAATTATTACAATGGAATTGAGGCTTGTAATGAAGTTTTGGATGGTCATGGTCGTGAGATTGGACCTATGCTAATGCACGAATGTCTTTGTATACGAGCAGCCTTGTTGCTCAAGGTTTTTATGAACTACTTTTGTTACCAGAGTTCTCAGTTCAGTTCCATACCTTTGCCTTTTAGTATTGTGAAAGTTTTGAAAGTTTTGTTCCTTGTTTTAGCGGAATTGGAAAAATGATTCTCTCATGGCCATAAGAGATTTTCATAAAGCAAGGAAGATCAATTGTTCTTCACTTAAGGCATTGCTTGGTATGGCTGAGGCTTTGTCACAGGTAGGTTTCAGTAATCTTTTATCACAATTGGGCGTCTGAGCACTTTAACATGCAATAAAATTGTGAAAATGACAAGGCAATTTTAGTTCCGATTGCATGTGCTTTCATCTTGGAGCTACTACGTTGATTGTGTTCTTAGACCTACCTGAGAGAGGAATTTGCCGTGTTTTTATGTTACCTTTAGTCAAGCAGTAGGTTTCATTGCATCAGCAAATAAGATCACTTGGAGACTGGAAGGAAACTTTTCCTAGGAATCTCAGCCAGAAGTTTTAAGTAACATTTTCCTTCTTTAGACTGTAGGTGGGACATGATAATTTCCCTCATCTGATTCTATACTTTATAAGGACAGTTATATCCATGTGGAATGCTTCATGAGGCTTGATGACTTGGGATATCCATGTCTCAACTCCCTTTTGTTTACTTCAACGGGGACATTTACGAAAAACCTTATCATACTTCGTCTCTTTGACTGTTATTATCTTGCAGCTGGGCAAACATAAAGAAGCTCTAGACTTTGCTATTGCAGCTCATTCTCTGGCTCCATCTGATTCTGAAGTTGCAGAGAAGGTGGAGAATATAAGAAAACATCTTGCTGCAGGTTAGTGGCAATACACTCTTGATGTCTGGCACTCTTTTTCTCTGGCCTTTATTGGGAGTATAACTCATCCATATAATTTTTTTTTATGCTACATGTGAAATTTTCCAACTGTTCCTATTTGTTATTTCCCCTATTTCTGTGGCTGCCTTAAAGTTGAGGCTAGCTTTTGTGCTTGAACTGCTGGTGGTTTATTGAATTGATCATGCTATGGTTATGATTCGTATGTTCAGAAAATGATTATATGGAGGGTGCTTAATTGCAGCCAGATTCACTGTCTGGTCTAATTAACCACGGCACACTTCCATCTACAACTTCTTAGATTGGTACCTTGTCCAGCAGCTTCCCAGACTCTCTTCTTTCTCTCTCTTCCTCTTCAATGCTATTTTTGTTTCTACTTTTTTCACTATACATACATTAATCACGATACCCTTGCTGGTCAACTACTTCTAAATCTGCCACCATACCACCATTGAGTTGCCATCCACACGAATCACCACCAGGCACCAACAGTCACCAAAGCCACTTTAACACCATCATGCCACCAGATCAAGTTGTTTCTGTTCATCATCAGAACCGACTAACGGTCTTATATTACTAGTCGATAATGAGAATTTGCTTCGTTGGATGTCATCTTCGTGGGATTTTAATTGGGCCGAATTCCTGTTGGACGTAGTTTTTAGATTATCTGGAAATGATTTTGGACTTTTCTGCATTCTTCCATATATCTTTTTGTGTAATGTTTACCCTTTTTTACAATTATACTGACTGTTCTTTTTTAAATGCTCACTCAACGAGCTGTTGTAGAGTTACTTTCTTTGGGGCTGTTTTGATGTTCTTTGATGCATATATTTTGTGTTACTAATCATCTCTTCTGGTAGTATAGAGCAAATCTTCTTATAGTATCCTAAAGCTCTATAGAAGGTATTGAGGGCTCACTACAATTGTGTATTTGCACTTAGTATCTTGTGTTTCGATGATTATAGCTTCTCTTGTACCTACTGTATCTTTCCCTCTCCAACTATATCATTCTTCTAAGAAATGGCCACCTTCAACTAATCTACCAATTTGTGGTGCAATCTGTTTCAAAAAAAATTTGTGGTGCAGTAACCATTGCATTTTTATGCATCTTCTTGTCTTCTATTTTTTTTTTCTTCTCTCTTTTTTATTTCCTGGGTTGGGGTGGTACCCAGTGACACTATACTTTTTGTCACTTAGACTACATTTAAGAATGCCATTGCTTTTATTGAGAATTTTCTGGATAGTTAACTACTTGTTCCTTTATGAAGATGGTCTTTCTCTTCCTTGCGCGTGTTGAGTAAGTTGATGACATCCTGTAAAGTGTATTGTCTTGTCTTCAGCAGTTATTATTATCTGAGAAAGCTATATTCGCATAAATTACCTGATCATTTAAAGGGATGACACTATCGGGTTAGATGGTGACATGCCGTTATTGGATACATGCGAACCATAGTTATCAAAATATGATTCACGTTCGATTCGATTTAGTCTCTATTCAATTCGTATCTTGCTATTGAATCGTTTTTGGTCGAGAATCGCATCGGAATCTCAAGAATCATACAATTCAAATTGAAGGTTTTATCATTTTTTCAACCTTATTTGGCATCATTTTGCTAGTAGAGGTCCACTGTCAAATATAAAACATGTCTCTCTCTCTATTTCCTGTTCAAGTCTCATTCACTTCAGGTATGCTTCTTCTTAAAAAAAAAAAAAAAGTTACCAAACCCTAACATACTCTATTTCTACTTCTTCTTCTTCTTCATCAATAAATGCTCCATTTTTTGTTTTTCATCAAAAATCTATTTTTCAATCAAATGTGGGAAGTGATTTTTTAAGTTTACATGTTCGAATTGGTATAAATTTTTCCTATTTTAATTTAACTTCATTGATAGAAAGACCGTAGCTACTTGTTGCTTAAAAATTATACTTCTTTCATCGTGGCTATTTTGAGGAATCGATTTAATATGTATTAAAAAATAAGTAATAGAGGTACAAACTTAAGTGTAGCTTTATAAAGATTTATAAAGGTTAGCATCTTTCTATTTAGACGATGTGACCAAGTCAATATACTAACAATTGATTATTTTTAAAATACAATAATGTTCAATAGTTAATATCTCGCCTATTTTAAATATGTGCATGTCATTTTTTTATCATTGTTAGATTTTTATGTAGAATCTTACGATTCTCAATTCGAATATCAATTTGATAACTATGATGCGAACGCTAAAAGATAAACCATTTAAAGTGATCACATCTTCATTATTGTGTAATTGTTATTACTTTTAGTTGGTGGTTACATTTTAATACCTTTGGGTGTTTTTTTTTTTTGCCATGTTTTCCTTTGTAAGGAGTGAGTTTTTTTTTTTTCTTTATTTTCCACTTTTGTGTATTCATTTGTTTGTTTGTTTTAGGGAACAAATGTTTTGTGATCTGGTTGGACGTGTAAAGATTTCATTTTGATTTGTTTATTGGTTCAAGCATCTCTCTTAATGTTTCTTTGATAGGTGAAGCTGAGACAACTAACAAAGCAAATAACGGAACACATAAGTCTAAACCTCGAGCCGGAAAAGTGCTATCATTGAGTGAGATCCTCTACCGTTCAGAGGCAAATAGTGATGCTTCACAAGATGGTCCAAGGTCTGAAGGGGAAGATTCTGACTATGATGAGGAGATGGAGTTAGATTTTGAAACGTCAATATCCGGTGATGAAGGGCATGATGTTGAGACTAATGTTCTTCATGGAAGTTTAAATTTGAGATTTCATTGCAGAGGTGACTCAACAATGGAGACCGGCCGTGTCAATGGCTCTTGTGGCTCGCCTACGTCTTCTTGTCAAAATGATAGAGCAACTTATCGGGTATTTGTTTTGCAGTTTAATCTTGATTTCATATTCTGCTTTATGTATATCTATGAAAAGATTTTTTTTTTTTTGCATTTCTTTCGTCTTTTTAATTTTTTTTTACCTTTTTGCAACGTAGTTTTGAAGGGTTTTTCTTTTTGGGGGGGGGGGTGATTTCACGATTTCTTTACTCAAACCATATTCAGCAGTAATTGTCGATGCATGGTTGTGATAGATGTGATTTCAAACAAAAGGATTATAGATATAAGTTATAAACATTAGCCATTAGGAAAGACAAAAAAAACAAAATACATAAATTTGAAGTTTTAAATATCCACGGTGTGTTAATAAAAATGGATTACATTGACGATGGAGTTCAGTAATTGCATTACCTTGGTGATTTTTATTAAATGGAAAAAATATACGTCCAATGGGTTGCCGAAATTTTGAATATTTTCTCACTTTTTATTCTTATTAGAGTAATATTTTGTTTTGTTTTGTTATTGTTATTGTTATTCTGGTTTTGCAGTTTTACTAATTCTTCCTGCACGTGCAGCTTGAAGCCGTGGTAGATCTGAAGCAGAGATATGTTGGCCACTGTAATGTTGGGACTGACATAAAACAAGCCAGCTTTCTTGGCCAGAGAGGTATATATTTAATTCTGTGTGAAATTCCGAAAGAGAACACATAATAGTAGTTCTGTTTATTTGTTTCACATTTTTAGATAATAAAGTTAGTGGTGTGGTATCTCAAGAAGTTTATTGTGGTGCAAATGCCCCTGCATCTCAACGCCTTGAACAGAAATTATTTTGGTAAAATTGTGAATTGGTTGGCACTACAATTTCTGGCTAGCACCTCTTCTGTCTTGTTAAATTCATATTATTGCATACGTTTCTTCACTTCCATCAGCAACAAGTATTCAAGGATTTGAATTTTGAAATTATAACATTACTCTTTGTATTAGACTATTAGGTGATATAACACCCTGCATTCTAATATAGCGGTGAGCGGATGGGTCTTATGCCCAACTCTTGGCATTTTGAGATCTTATATCTGCTATTAACTTGAAATAGAAGAGCTCATAGTTGTTAATATCGTACGATATGCGATATATATCGTATGATACGTTCTGATACGGATCGTAGGTTTGCATCGTTTTTGCTTCGTATCGTCCGATACACGATACGTATCGGTACGATACGTGCAAAAGTTGTTTAATTTTATTTTTTTTGAACGACGTTATTTTGAGTTAATAAGAGGTTTATTTTTTATCCCTACCACTGAAACGATGTCGTTTTGTGGCTAGGGTTTACCAAAAAAAAAAATCCCACTTCCTTTGCGATTTGGGTCTCCATCCTTCTGCGATCTGGGTCTTCTTCCTTCTTCTATCATTCGATGTTTGTTGTCTTCTTCCTTCTGCGATGTGGCCCATCTGGGTCTTCTTCCTTATGCGATCTGGGTCTTCTTCAGACTTCACAACGACCTTCGACAACCCTCGGTCTAGTCTCTCTCTCTCTTCTCTCTGTTCTCGGTCTTCTCTCTGTTATCCGTCTTCTCTCTGTTCTTCATCGATGAAAGCAGCAAAATTTGAGAAGCCATCGAAGCAGGATATGCAGCTAAGCCATCGAAGCAGGATCTTCCTCCTTCAGCTACTCCAGCTAAACCTGTGCAGTGTAAGAAATTCTGTTAATTTATTTACAATGCCTTTGCTACTCCAAATTTAGAAGTTTCTTTGGTGTTTGAAGTTTAAATTAGTGAACTATGGTTGTGAACTTTGCATTATAATATTAGTGAACTATGTTGATGACTTGAATAGTTGGCGGAGTATTAATGAAATGCTATGTTTTTATGAGTGCATAATTTTTTTTCAAAGATATATATTTTTTTGATTATTTATTTAAAATTGTACCGTATCTTACGATACACGATACAATACACTATTTTAAAAAAACGATACGCCTTTCGTTACACGATTTGATAATTTGATAACTATGGCAGAGCTTATAAATGAATTAATTGTAAGTTTTTAGTGAACTATGTTGATGACTTGAATAGTTGCAACATGTTTATTTTGTAAGTTAATATCCCACTAGATTACATTCTGATGGAATTGTCTGGGAATCTCAAATCAGATAGTCATTTTCATGGGATAGAAATCATGTTTTCTTTTGTGCTCCTTTTTTTGTTTTTACATTTTGGCGGCTTTGACCTTGAATGCATATTCTTCTTAAATTGAAAGCTAGATTTGTGGGCTTTACCGTGATTGCTGACTTCATCATGATGTAAATAGTAAGTCATTTCATGTTGAAAGCAATATTCGTAATCTAGAATAGCATTTTTCAGGCTCTCTTGCTTGGGAATCATTTTCGCTAACTTCTTTATCTTATTGCCCCTTTCCTCCCCACCCGAATAATCATAGGAAAAGAAAAAGAAAAGTGTTCTTGTGATACAGTCATGTCCGTCCTCCACCCCCGTGGCTGGCTCTCTTTTGTTTGTTTTCTTTTTTTCCTTTTTTTGGTTCTGTGTGAGGGGTGCTGATAGAGAGGGAAACAATGGAGATGTGAATGGGTGGGAGATTTTTGCTTTTGATGTCCCTTTTTGGAATGCATTGGAGAAGTTATGAATTTATAGAAATGGAAAACTGAGGGCCTGTTTTTTAGAAGAGTTTTAGAAAAATATGTTTTGATGTTTTCTGAGACGAAGAACTTGTTTGGTTAGATGATTCCAAAAACAGTTCCACAAAATAAAAAACAGTAAAACCTGTTTGGATTGACGGTTTCATATAAAAACATTTTAATATATTAAACTTGATAAACTGGAATAAAAAAAAGGAAAATCTAGCCATCGACTGTCCATTACTTCCTACAGACCTCCAAGCAAAAAAAAAAAACTCATTCAGATCATTAACGAAGAAGGAAAATCTTGAACCAATCGAAGGAAAAATCTCCACATAAGATATTGGCTACTGAATCATACAAATCATTAATACAGAAACATCCCAAAAAAGTACAAATCTGAATTCTGAAGTACAACAATCCAAGCTTTGCAGCCAACCCACAATGAAAAATCATAATCAAAGCCAACAACAACAAAATGATGTCTTGAATCTATTTAGGAGAGGTTCTGAGATGATGCCGCCGGATCTAACACGAATAGACCAAATATGTTTGGATCTAACACAAATCGCTAGAGATCTTGAACCAGTCACTGGATATCTTGAAATAGTCGGAGAAGATGACCTCTAGCCACCGAAGATCTTGACGTTGTGTGTGTTCGTTCCCTTTGAGAGCCGAAGTGGAGAGAGAGAAAGTCGGGGAGAGAGAAAGGCCAAAAAAAAAACCTTTTATACTCTTCCTTGGGGACATGACCTGTTTTGCATCTAAGAAGATTCGAAGGGGAGACCTTATTAAAGAGACCTGTTTTGCTCTGTGTTCTCCGTGTTTTCTATTTTTCCTTTCTATTGTCTCCAAAACACCCCAAAACAAGTTCAGCTTGTTCTTTAAAATTAGATCTCAGTTCTCACTTTTTTTTGAAAAATTAAAGAATGAAAACTCTAACCAACCAACATCTCTCTAGTTTTTACTGGTTTGATAACAAAAAACTGTTTTCAAGATACAAACCAAACAGACCCTGAAGTTTTTAAGTGCAACTGACATCTCTTGGCTGATTGGATTAGAGTTGGAAATCAACCTTCCTTTTTTTATGAATATTTTGTCATGGAATGTCTCTTTGCTAATGCAGGTGACTTTGTAGCTAGTGGAAGCGATGATGGTAGATGGTTTATCTGGGAAAAGAAAACTGGTAGATTGATAAAAATGCTTAAAGGCGATGAAGCTGGTAATGCTTGTTTTCTCTATTTGTTTCTCCACATGGAGTATGAATAATGGTGATACTTTGTAGTCTCTTCGCTATTGCCTAATATCTCATCCATCTCTATATTCAGTTGTAAACTGTGTGCAGTGCCATCCATTTGATTGTGTTGTAGCTACCAGTGGGATCGACAACACTGTAAAGGTGAGTATGTTGAAATAGATTTAAGTTACATACACCTGCCCTAGTACATTATTCTATTTATAATGTTAATGGTTTCAGATTTGGACTCCAAGTGCTTCAGTTCCTTCCATTGTGGCTGCTGGATCAGCAGGACCAGAGGCTTCAAATGTGATAGATGCCATGGAAAGCAATCAGCATAGTTTATGCCTTACTCGTGAAGCAATCTTGTAAGGCTCATGAATTTGCTGATTTTGTGGGGAGACATTAGTGTTCTAACATGGATCACAATGTAGAATGTTGATGATATTGAATTGAAACTCTCACTCATTGAACAAATATGAGCTACTGAATCTTTTTTCTTATTCCCTCAGGGGAATCTTTTTCCAAATGGGGAGGAAGAGGAGGGGGCTGGGGTTTGTTAAGTCATACCTGGATTTGCTTACTGGATATAACTCGTTTGTGTTTTGGGTAGCTATGTAAAATGCGTTTGATCCTCGAGTTGCTTGGACAAACATGGGCCATTGGTCGTGAACTCAGAGATATGGCATTATTCACAACCTAATGAGCCCATCATATGAAGAGGAAATGTACTGTTGTCATTCAGAGAAGCTATATTGGACGCTCTAACCACCTTTCACGAACTTGTAACATTCGTACCAAATACATTGTTGCATGAATGGAGCAGTTTTCCAAGTTACTTGTTTTGTTCGTTCTTATGGATTGTGACATTTCAAAAATAGTTGCCCCAACCCCACGTTAAAAACACTAAATTAGAAACCAGGTTGGGAGTAAGAAAATCTGGAAAATTTGTCGAATCCTTCATTTGGGGCTAAATTAATCTTACACTTGGATACGAGGGACTCGTAGCATTTTCAGATTGTACTTTGACTAAATTGTGTAGGGGACCACTTTCTTTCCCATTCCTTCTCCTCGAGCTAGTGTAATCCATTTCGTAGGTATTGATATTTAAATGATGTCTCCTGTAGGCCTTTTGAAATTTTGGAGCGGTTCCGGATGCACGAGTTTAGTGAAGGATCCCTGCATCCATTTGAGTGCACACAGAGCTAGTTTTTTCCTACTGAACTGCACAGGTAACTGACTTTAAATTTAAGCAAACTACTTTTTTTATGATCTTCTCTCAGTTTGTGATGGGTATTTATCCTTTGTTATGTCTTCTTAAAGAGATTTCCTCTTGGGATTCATGTATTTCTTGTATGAATAACAATTGTTAATTAACGATGATTTCAATTTCCACAATAAATCTCATTTTTGAAGATTATATTGGAATATATCTTCACATTTAGATCCTTGTGATACTTGCAAAATTATTAGGATTTTAGGTGTGAAATGTTTGACTAAACTATTTTTCATGTTGGACCGTAAAAGTTTTAGCTGAGGCTGAGGCTGAGGCTGAAGCAACAGAAACTTTGTTTGATAAACGAAAAACAGTAATACTTAAAGCATGATATGTTTTTCTGTTAGGTGATTCAGATAGTCTTTTTTTATATAAAAGCATGCTCAAGTTGGGAAATCTCATTTGTATTAGTATCATGTTAGAAAGAATGTCTTTTGTTGTTCAAAGGTTCAATGGACTGGATTCCAATCCGATCTGAATACAAATCCGTTTGCATGGCTATGGATTAAAATTCTAACCCGTTTATCCTAATCCGTTATGAATTCCTAATCCGACCAGCTATTAATTCAACATGAATGTATTAAAATAATATTACATATCAATATCACATCTATTACATGTATATTGGGAAACCCATAAACTGTGGTAAACACTTCAGAATTGAGACTCACTTGTACCACTTTCTTTTTCTCTCTCTTTT
>CM042193.1:5955563-5974431 GCA_023539305.1 Ilex asprella
TAATTTTAGAGAACAAAAATTATAAAATTTGTTTAGACAATAATTTCCAATTCCCACATCTCTTCAAACTCTCCCTCTCTCATAGTGCATCAAGACCACCACCACCACCGTCTCTCTCGTTCACTGTGCATCAACCCAAAACCACCACTACCACCACCACCAACCCAAAACCACAACAACCACCATCAACCCAACACCCAAAACCACCACTGTACATCAACATCATCACCGAACCACAACCACCCAAACCGAGGATCACCATCAACGCACAACCACCACCGAACCCACAACCACCACTGAAATCGAGAACCACCGTCAACCCACAACCACCACCAAACCGAGAACCACCACCCAAATCGGTGCTCCATTTTCGTTGCAGACAGAGAGAGAGAGAGAGAGGGGCTCCATTTTCGTTGCACAGCGATCTACACAGATCTGTGCTTTAGACCTAAGTGAAGGGCTCCATCTTCGTTGCTTCAGATCTGTGCTTCGGTGCTCCATCTTCGCTGCAGAGAGAGAGAGAGAGAGACGCTGGAAGAAGAAGACGCTGGACAGAGGGAGGAAGGGAAAAAAAATAAGAAGGAATGAAGATTTTGCTGCTATAAGGACTCGAAGGGCAGACCTCATTAAAGTTCAAAGCTCTTCTCCGTGTTTCCAGAATTTTCAAAGAAACTAGTGAAAATAAGTTTGAGTTGTTTTCTGTTTTTGTATCTCAAATCTCATTTTTTTCAAAAATTTTGAGAACAAAAATGTTAAGCAAACATGTTTTGGGAGTTTTAAAAATTTTGAGAACAAAAAACAGTTTTGCAGAACATATCCAGACAGCCCTTAGTAATTGCAACTTTAGTGTTTGGTTTCAAAGCTTGCTAGAGTGAAAAACAAGTGTTTTTTTGGCAAATGTCCATACATCTTATTGTTGAATAAACCTCGAGGATAAAAGAAAAGCAACATACTTCAAAAAACTTCGATGTCCTCATTTAGATTTTTTTTTGGAGGGGGTATGTAATGTAATTTAGATAAATTGCCAAGTAAAAGTTAGTATCTCTGATTAATTGTTTCCAAAATAGATATAAAATAATGGAAAAGGAATTAATTTGAAATAGATTTGTAGTTGACGTCTCAATTCCTCTGTATCCAGAGTCCCCTCCACATAATAATTAGATTGGAATGGGTATGCATGGTTGACTCATTAATTATTCCAATCAAATCAACTGAATTAGGGCAACTTGAATTCGGTGGGGTCATAAAGGGATTGGGGCTTCTACCGTTGTTGCTCGATGAAAGAGATTGATTTATACTCAAAATACCTTTGTAGGGTTTTTTTCCTATATTATTGGGATTTAGATCTTTCTTATCACATTATTTACCATCTATTTAAATAGAATTCATTGTATATCAGTGAGTCTATCACTCATTAATGATAGATAATGTGTTAAAAAAAGTATATTAAAAAGAATTTGGATCAATGTTCTTGGGTGATTTGGGGAATCATCCACCAATTTTTTGTAGTTCTTACATTGTATGACATGGATTTACATAATTTTAGACATACTGGCACCACTTTTTTCCACTCTCCACGACTTCCCTAACTTCTCATCTACTTTCTTTCTCTATTTTCCACTTTTTGGTTGGAAAACAATAATTTTATACTTTTTCGGATTTCTAGAATTTTTACTATTCTTACACGATGTATTTTGTTAGAACTTTGCTGTGCATTTTAGGGGTGCAATTTTGGCTGGTTAATTTGAATTTAACCCGAGTCCAACAATAAAAAAAAATAAAGCTTGGTTTAGAATTTTTAATACTTGAATTGGACATGAACAAAAAAAAAACACAACCCAAATTGAATTTGAATAAGCCTCGAGTTGAGGTCTCGGGTTTAACCCGAATATTAAAATCGAGTTAAACTCCAATATACATAAATATATTTAATAGCGTTAGCATTTATCTTCACTCTTTAAAGTCCAGACTTTCACTTCAATTCAAATTTTCCCCTGTACCTCCATCACTCCCAAATCTCTCTCTCACTTGTCACTCCTTCCTCTCTCACTTCCTCTCTCTTCATTTGTGTCTCGTCAGTTCATCTCAGATCACTTAAAAAAATTATATCTACACTTCAAAAAATCAACCCAAATCAAGTAACACTAATCAATTAAATTTTTAATCCGAAATCAGCCAAAATTAAGTAACTTAAATTCAACCCGAACGTGCCTGAATTAAACTTGAACAGTACTTGGGTTAATGTAAAGTTAGAGTTAAAGTTAAAGTTGAAGATTATATATTAAAAATTTGGCTAAAATTAATCTCTTAACCCGTCCAACCCACCTGAGTTATACCCATACTACATTTGCATTTAATAAGGAAAAGATTTGTGTTAGAGTGCACAACGGTTCCACCTATAACAGAGTCAATTGAAGATATTTCGAAACTACAAAAGCAACTTCTTTTCGTTTGTATTCTCTCTCTGTCTCTCCTCGGGATTATCTCTCAAACGCCTGTAGAATGAATTCTAACAATAAAAAAAAAAATCAGCTTCACATTGACCTAATCTGATTTTTGTAGGCTAAGTAATCAATCGAATATCACCAGACCTAGAAAGTTAGTGTCCAGTTATTGCACGATACAAGGCAGAATAGGTTTTTTCTTTTTATTTTATACTATTCGTCATTAATAATAATATCAGAGCAGGGCTTGGCATAGTTTTATATTATAATAAGACTGTGTATATTTAATTATTTTTAAATATTGTGATGGATAAAGGTTCACAAGTTTTTATTTTTTTTAACAGAAAGACTCACAAATTTTTTGAAAAAGAAAATGGGGGAGAGAGGCGACCAAGTAGTGATCCTCCCTGGTGATCATGAGAGTCTTTTCTGATGTAAAATGTTCGATTAATCATAGCTGCAAACTCTTTTAAAGTAGTCTGTCACCACACCACCATCGAAACACTAATAATGAGTAAAATATGAAGATCCCGTAAATCAATCCCTATTTACTATTCTCTTAAAAATCAGGAAACAAACAGAAACGGCACACCTTACTATTTTTAAGTAATGAAAAATACTGTGCTGTATGTTCGTGAGGATAAAACGTGAGTGTTGCATTGCCCATAGGAAAGGGGTAGCTCCACCTTCCATAAGTCGTTGGTTTGACTTTGTAATGAGAATCGAAGTCCTAGTGTTGTGATGGAGAAAGATTTGGGTGTTGGACTTTATTTTAATCATCGTAGGGTTCGACTCGAGTCAAGTTTAAATAAATTTTGGCCTTGTTTAAAATAACGAATTTAAAAAACTCAACTTAAATTTACAAAATTTGACTCGTTTATATATAAAATAATCAATTTACTCCGATTTAGCTTGTTTTAAACTCGGTTTGGAATTGACTCATTTTTTTCAATGATCTGAACTAAAACAATTTTGTAAGCTCAATTAAAAATGCGCTCACAAAACTTGACTCGATTATGAATCCTACCTATAAGTTAAGATTTGAATCTAGACATCAATTTCTCCCATAAGATCCTAAGCCCCATACAGTGGACCTACCAGTATGTCATCTACAATTAAATCAACTTTTATTATTTACCCAGTAAAAAAAACGAACAGACAAACTTCCAAAAAAATTTGAATAAAATACGTTTTTTTTTTTTGGTCATAGAGGTGCCAAAAGTCCAACTAGCTGTTGGGCATGGCAGATCTTGTGAAAGCTTGAAAGTCAGTACTCAAAATTCAAAATCGAAGATAAGGCTACGGCATCGAATTGGTACCGTTTTCCTCTAAATTTTGGCTTTGAATTTTAAATTAGATAATTTATAACTATTTTTTAAAAAATAATAAAATTTATAAAATAAATAAATTATATTCATGATACATTTCTATTAATGGAAAAATATTTTTTGGTATCCCAACCAGGCCAACCAAAAGCAAAAGCGAAAGCAAAAGCAGAACCGCATGGTGCTTAGAGTGCCGTCAACGCCAACCCGATGCGACTAGTCACGCTCATTGCTTCCTTCTCTGTGTCTGCTTCAACAAGAAAAAAAAAATTAATGATCAGTTTTGAGTCTTTTGACTACCGCCACGCTTCATTTGCGTGGAAGAAATCAGCAGAGGGCAGCACATCACATTCATTGGGCACCAAAAATAAAAAATAAAAATTGGTACCATAACTTCAAAATTTATTATTTTAATAAATATTTTTATAATTTTTATAGGTTATGTACAATAAACAATTTATAATTTTGGTGAGTTTTTTATCACTGTATCGGTAATTATTTTTATTATTTTTCATCGATATAAATTTTTTTATCATTTTTATGGTTGATTCAATATATTTTTTGCTATTTTTACCACTGTTGTGAATATTTTTAACATTTTTTTTGGGACATCATAAAAATGACAAAAATACTCACAATGGTAATAAAAATGTTCACAAATATGATAAATATCAGTACGATACCAAAATTTATTTTTTGCGATATCGTAGACAATTCCAACCCCAACCCTCAAAGATTGTTAGACATACAAATCAAAATGGAATTATATATGCAATAACTTAATTAGAGGGTGATTGAATAATGTAATTTGGTGTTTATTAATGAGTGATCCTTTTGATAGATTCACGTGTTGAAAGTTTGAGTGACGAATATAATCTCTTTCAGTAAGACTATTGATATTTGACAGTTGCTAGTTGCTTTGAGGTTAGAGGCTTTCTATGGCAAAACAGAGTTCTTCCATCCATGACTTAACAAAGGAAGATGGGGGAAAGGGATTGAGGTTGTGAAGAGGTGTGTTTAACGTTGAGATTGAGGAATGGCATTCATGTACACTTCCTTTCTTTTGTTTGTTGAAGATGGAGCGTCTGACATTTGAAATTTCGAGATATAAGGTCATTGTAGTATCTCTCATCTCCATAGGTTTGTCAATAAGTTGGAAGTAGACCGAATTTAAATTCATCTGAATTCAATTAAAAAATTTATTATCAAATTTAATACACTTATCAAACAGATAAAAATATATTATTTCTAATTCATTTATAATTAGACATTTGATTCAACTACCCGATCCGATTCATAATAATATTTCATCAAAAATTTAACAAATCTATCTCTCTATATATAAAACAATCAAATTAGGTGGAAGGTGACTTGAAAAGCCTTCCCTCTAACTTTCTTTTTATCTTCGAATTTAGAATTGTTTTTTAATTCAAAACTTTAGACTTCTTTCAATCAGACGTTGTCATGTATCATTGGTAACTATCCACCAATTTTTCAACAACTAATCATTATTTTTTAAAAAAATTCAAAAAAAAAAACACTTTTAATCACCCAATTATTTAACTTCTCAATTAGTAAAATAAAAAATTAAAAAAACATGAATTATAATCTCGTGCATCGCACGGGCCGACTAGTAGTAATCTTTATTTAGATCAAATACAAATAATCAAAATGCATATATGTATATATTAACCAAAACATATTTTTATCGGATTGGATTTATATATATTCATATTCATATTAGATTTAAGATATCTAAACGGATTCATATCGAATTCGGATTAATAGATGAAAGTATTAGCTCATATCTGGTTAGACGAATTCAAATTTAGACAAAAATTTAGTCCATTGACGGGCTTATTCTTCTCCACTACTACCATGAAAAACACAATTTCATTGAAAGAATTAAAAAGGTGGAACATAAAAATTGTTGTATCTTGTTAATGACAACATAACTTTCTAAAATCCAGTTGACCAATATTGACTTTCTAAAATTGGTGTCAAATGTCATCAATCTTGGTTCTGCCCTTTTTAAATGTGCTCAATTCAGAGCTCTCTGCATTCTGGGTAACAAACAATGAATGACACACAACACTCAAGAAATCTATTGGGCTAATTATAAGAATCTAGAAACTAAAGTGAATGGAGAATCATTTCCACAGGTGTGACTCACTATTCAGGTGTGCACATTAAAGTCAAGAAAAAAAAAAAGCAGCAGAGAAAAAAAAAAGGTCGGAATAACTTTAGCTTTACATATTGCACACAGTTTCTTTGTAAGCTTTGCTTTTGGAGGATTAACGGCTGTGGGACACTTAGGTTAGGACACAAGCTGATTGCTGGCAATGTACTTAAAAACACAACAAAAAATGTCATAGCTATCCATCCAGTGGACTGTCATTTGAAGTTGATGATTGAGTTAATAAAATGAACTTTTAAGCTAAAGCACTGATACGACAACTTGCTAGGAAGATCAGATCCTTGTCATGTCAATATTTATTCAAATCATGTTGGCTTTTACAATTAATGTAATTGATGGTGGAATTCAAATTGTCTATAATTGAATACATTTCATGTTTAATGATATTCGTGTTAATCGATTTATAAATAAATTAATTTAATAAGACAATGTAACCTACTTTCTCAATACTTGCCGTATAATAAGTCAAGAATTCAAATCTCGACTAGGATAGTTGGAGGTTTGGGTTGTCCGAAATCCTCAGTTTTGATTGTGGATCAACAAACAAATGTTAACCTCATGCGATTTCTAAAATTTAAGATGCAAGCAAAGAAGAGAAAAACATGTACTTATAGGTGGAGAAAAATACCTACTAATAGGTGGAGAGTAGCTAGTTAATCGAAGAATAAGTCCCTAAGTCCCTAACTTTACCAAATATTAATTTGACATCTCTACAAAAAAATTCAATGTCCTTATCTAAATCTATCACTCACAGCCAAATCATAACCTCTCAAAATAGAAAGAAAAAAAAAAAAAGTAATTTGGTAGATAGATTGATTCCTTGAAGGTTAAAGAAGTTCAATTATAATTGTAAGGGAATGATTAAGTAGAGCTTTATGTCCCTTTCGCACCTAATATGATTGCTAAGCTCCAAACAAAGGAAGCTAACTTGGCTGGTCTACTCAAAATTCAATTGGGCAGCAATAATAATGGAATAATTAATCTGAACCCCGAAAGACAAGAAGAGTAAATAAATACTTGACACTTTTTTTGATAAATGAAAAGGGATTTTTTTTTAGGTAACTCTTAAGATGTGATTACGAGGATTCTCCCAATATAAAATGTCTGCTTTGAATTATATTATTTCAAAAGGATAGTTCATCACTGCAGTACCATCAAAGTCAAGCAACAAACTGTATTACTCTTGTATGAGAGTCGATCCTAAACGGATACGACTTACCATTAAACCACTAGTTCGGGTGGTGAATAAATATTTAACTTGATCAGATTTGGTTAATCTTTGCTTAATGTTAGTTACATCAAATGACATGAATAATTTAATTTTAACGTTGATGATCTGTTTTTAATTAAATTAGATAAAAAAAATTAGTTAAAATACACGTAAATTAGTTCTAGATATCCTTGACAGTTGAAAAAAAAAATACTAAAATATGTATGATTTATTTTCTCAATTGTTATATTTTTAAATTTAAAAACGATAACACTTGATGATAATAATGCGTGTTACTGTTGCAACGAATATTTTTCTCCGCTGCTGGGATCAGTTTGATTAATTAAATACAAAACGGATAACGAAAAATTGAGAGCAAGTCGTAAGGCAAAAACGTGCTGTGTATGAAGACATATCTGAACCCGGGCCCACCCATTTAAGACCATGCTCCATCCCCAATATATTCCCCATTCTCCTCTCTAAGCAAAGCTTCGCACGCCTTTCTTTGCATGTCATCAGAAACGAGAAAAATGTTGGATGGTTCAAATTACGTATTAATAAAAAATAATAAATAAATAAACTAAATTTTATTAATTTAATGCGTTGATGATTAAATAATTATTAATAGTAATTACAATACTGAATTTTACTTTATTTGCTTATTATTTTTTATTAAATAATAAAACCACACACACATTAAATATTTATTCAAGTTATTGAGATTTAACTTGAATAACTAGTTAGAGACATAAATTTAATAAAATTATTAAATTAATTATAAATTTTAATGTTAAATGGATGTCACATTGAATTAAATTCCTAAATTTAATAATTATTAAGGATGGTTCATTGGCTTAACTTAGTATCTCGTAATGCAGATGTCTTAAGTTCAATATTTTTTATATCATTAAAGTCAATTACTCTTATTTCTTAAGGGATATATTATAAAAAAAAAATTAGGGTGGTCCAGTGAACAAGTCCATTACTTTCTTCCAAGTAAGAGATTTCAAGTTTCACATTTTTCACGCCCAAAGAATTAGTCATTTTTGTTTTTCAGAAGATATGTTTTTTAATTAGCTCGAGTTATGGTAATCGATTCAATGCTCAAAGGAGTAATCGACTAAAACCTGAACAACTTATAGCAAAAAAAAATAGATATGTTCTAAATTGACTCGAGCTATGAAGACCAATTACCAAAAAAAAAATCAAAAAAAAATGTAGCAAAAACAATTCAAATTAAATGGAGATATAATATTTCTATGGGAAAATTTCAATCACACCTCCTCTAGCTTATTATATCTTCAAGAATAGCCCTTCTATTTTCTAAATTTTAAGTAACACCCCTGTCAAATTAAAAATATTAATTAGAATACAATTTTATTAAATTCTCTATGATATATTTGAGGACAAACTTCATCGACACCTCCTCTAGATAAATATATGTTCAATAAGACCCCTTTTGTTTTTTAATCTTTTTTACGTATTAAATTTTTAGCCAATTAAAATTCAATTCATTATATATTAAAATTTAAGCCGATTAAAAATTATATGTTTTACGTATTAAAATTTGGGCTAATTGAAATTTCTATTTTAACTAATTAAAAATTATTTTTAGCCTACTCAAATTAAATTTTAATCAGCCTAAATTTTAATACATAAAAAAATATAAATTTTAATTGACTCAAATTTTAATAAATCGAATTTTAATTGACACAAATTTTAATAAGTAAAAAAATATAAATTATAATCAACTAGTAAGCGAATTTTAATTGGTGCTAACAACTCGGGTAGAGTTCAAATCGACTCAAATTTTAATATGTAAAAAATAAATTTTAATAAGCTCGAATTTTAATACGTTTAAAAAAATAAAATTTAATCAGCTTCAATTGAATTTTAATTGGTTCAAATTTTAATAGGCTCGAATTTTAATAAAATTTTATATAGAAAAATTACTTGAAGTTTATGTAGGGGCATTTTTTATATTTTAGATAAAAAAAATTTGTTTAATAGTAAGCGGTGTTAGTGATGTTTAAATATAAATTAAAATAGGTGTCAATGATATTTTTGATAATAACTAAAATATTCTTTAAGATATAATAAATTAAGAGGGGTGTGGCTGAAATTTCCCTATTTCTATTTACTCGTCAAAAACAATCTGCCAACTAAATACCACCACCCAACCCCTTTAGAATTTTCAACAACTTCTTCTACTGGTTGTTTATTTTAGATTTCATTCCCACCTCCGTAATCAAATCAAAAGCTGTAAATCAAAACCCTCTTTACGACTTTATGTCTCTCCACCACCAAAAACGCAACCACTACTTCGGTTATGGCTGGTCCCTTTCCTGCTCTCTCACTCTCTTCCCTTCCCCTTTATCTCTCCCCTTTCTCTCTCTTCACTACTCATATACTTGAACACCTCTGTTCCTATCTGTATATTCTTCGTTTTTATGGGTTATTTGTCTTGCAATGCAGAGTCTGCGATTGCTACATGCGATCAATTCAACTGGGACTTAACCAAGAAACCCAGAAGAAAGCTTCGAAACAAACCCTTCAAGATCAAGCAGTTCTCCTACTCTGATCTCCACTGTGCCACCAATGGCTTCTGTCAAACCAACTTCCTAGGGAAAGGCAGTCACGGCTCCGTTTACAAAGCACTTCTCGACGACCACAAACTCACCGGTGCCGTCAAGAAAACCACAACATCGGATACGAGCTGTACGAACAATCCTGCAGAGAACGAGATCGAAATACTCTCCCGGGTCCGACACCCGAGGCTCGTCAATCTTCTGGGCTTTGCCGGCGACTCAGAGGAAAGAAAATTACTGGTCGTTGAGTTCATGCCAAATGGGTCCTTATTCGACCTGCTTCACAGCTCCACCAGACCGCCCGGTTGGGCTCGACGAGTCCGGTTCTCATTGCAAATCGCCAAAGCGGTGCAGTTTTTACACTCGTCAAACCCACCGGTGATTCACAGAGATATAAAGTCGTCGAACGTTTTGATCGACGGCAACTTCAACGCAAGGCTCGGCGACTTCGGCTTGGCGTTGAGAGGACACGTGGAAGATGTCCGTGTAAAATCTACGCCGCCGGCGGGAACTTTAGGGTACTTAGACCCAAGCTATCTTGCGCCGTGTGATCTCAGCACTAAAACTGACGTGTTCAGCTTTGGCATTTTGATATTGGAAATTATCAGTGGTAGAAATGCTATTGATATGAATTATAGTCCACCGTCGGTGGTGGATTGGGCAGTGCCGGTAATCAAGTCCGGCGACTATGCCGAGATTTTTGACGCAAGGATAAGGCCGCCGGAGGACATGGAGGCTATGCGGAAGCTTGCGGCGGTGGCCGCCAAGTGTGTCAGATCCACGGCGTCTAAGCGGCCGGGAATGGCTGAGGTGGTGGAGTGTTTGAAGAAGGTAAACAAAAGAATGAATTCGCTGATTTGGAATACTTTAGGGCGGCGCGTGGGAGATGTTTGTGGGGTTAAATGTGAACCGTTGGACGATAGTTTGGAGATGATCAAGACTCCGAGGAATGGGTCCAGAAGAAACAGGAAGGTGAAGGTATCAAGTGTGACGAGTGTAGAGTTAGGGAGTACTGATGGAATTGGTGGGGTTAGTGATCGTGTGGTGAGGTCTAAGTCCATTGGAACGGTTAGGGAGATTAAATTTGGGCCGTCTGATTTGAGTAAAGTGGAAAGGAGGAGAGCAGGATTGGGTATGAAGATGCCTATGGTGAGGTTGAGCAAGTCAAGGTCAATGGGAGTGTTGCAAAGCGCAAGAGTGTTGAATAATAATAATAATGGGGTTGTGAAAAATCCTAATGTTAAAGAGTTGGAGGAGTCTAAATTGTTGGTGAGTCTAAAGAAAGTGGCTCAAAAGGAAGGCCAACAATGAGTTGGTAACCCAATTCTTTGATATAAATTGTTTCTTCTATCATTATCATTTTACCTCCATCTCTTGTAACATCATTACATTACATTGCATTGCAATTTATAAAGATTGGTTTCATTTGTCGACTTTGGTCCTTTCAATAACCATAATTATGTGGATGAGCACCTGGTCCTATACAATGTAAAATCTGCAGCTGATTCTGATTTCTGAGTGACTAAAAACGTGCACTGTGTTGAATTTAATCGAGATGAGTCGAATATTCTTCATTTTATCGTATCAAAACTAATGTCTATGGATAAACAATGCATTTATTTTGGCATTACTATTATGTTGGTTGGATGATGAACTCTGAGATTAGTTAGTTTTGTTAAAGTATAAATATTTAAGTTACATTATCTTTAATAACTTAAGTTTTTTGAAGTAGATAGTTATTTAATATGGTGTTAGAGCAAGAGGTCTTATGTTAGAATTTCGCCCTCACCTTAATTATTAGAAGATTTCCACATATTAAATTATGAGGGAGCGTGTTGTAAATATAAATACTTAAGTTACACCTTTTTCAGTAGTTTAAATTTTTATAACAGATGATAGGTGTTTAACAAATTTTATATATTGTGACATGCAGAATTAACAGTATGACTAGAGAATCTGTGTGCCCCATTATCCCCTGTTTGTGTCATTCATCAAGCCACAAAAGTTCTTCGTTTTGCAAGTATCAAGGTGTGGTGCCACAAGAGAATTGTATATATATTTAATGTTGCATTGACATGTCTATCTATGGTGGGTGCTCTCTGTTGTTGAGTGTCATCATCATCATACAGTTTGATTAGCTTAGATTCAGCAAGTCCAAACACAATTAATGAGATAAGTCTAAATTAATTAGAAAGTAGGTCAAGTCTAGTTTGTGAATTCAATCCAATCCAATGATTAAGGAGTCCAAGAAAATTTACGCACGTGAAAAATAATCATTGGGATAATCACTTTCTAAGATCAAGACTATCTTTAATTATATCTATTCGAGTTGTACTTATTCTCCTCGAAGGATTAGACACATACTCATCACGTCACCGCCTCTAAAAAGGCTCTGTGCCTATAAATTATAAACCCTTTGCACATGAGAGGGATATCTCTCTCTACACACCCCTTACACAGTTATATATCTCATAGCTACCTTATCACACTTAGAACTTATTTGTGCTCTCCCCTCAACTACGTTATTAATAAAGATTTTCTGCCACCGTTGTCGTCTTCAAACTGAAGTAGGTCACCTTGACTGAACCACTATATATTTATTATGCATAAGCCTATTTTGTGCATCATCACATTTTATAGTTATTTTTCTTTCAAAGGATCAGATAGGTGTGAATGCTCTTCTATCTTGCAGTATGTGGTCTGTAATTCAGGATTCTTGCTTTAGACTTGCTCTGCTGCGTTGCCTAAATATGGTCCATTTTAATGCTGAAGTGTTTGTATTTTAGCAGGTTTGTTTACACGTCTAGGTATGTTGTCCATACATAGACTTGAAATGAATTTATATACTTTTTGATTATATTCTTTTGGGGAAAAAAAACAGTATAAATGTCCATTTTCGTGTACATCTATCTTGTTTTTGAATTTTTATTTTCCGGTAAATAGCATCATCTTGTTTTGGTTGGGCTTTTTTTTTGGTACATTTGTCCTCGTCTTGCATAACATGTGAAACAAATTGTGGTGGCTATATTGGATCTGTTTTTGGGATAATGGATATTAATCACAGCTCCCTTTGACTTATTATTCTAATTAAACTTCGAATACATGGAACATAAGTAACATAGTTTTTTTTTTTTCTTTTTCTGAGATACTGAATTTTAGAAGAATGCTAGTTTTGGAATGATTTTGTAGGTTTCTGCTGTCAAGTAATCCTTAATGGAAACTTGCCGCCACAACATTTAATGTCGATTTGCTCTCTCTCTCTCTCTCTCTGTGGATGAGGCATTGCTGTTACATCTATCTATTCTATATAATAGGATGAGGTTCATTTTGTGAAGTTCAGGGAAAAGCAGACAGTTGAACTTTATCTTATGAAGCTATTTAGCTCCGGGGTATGGAAAGTTGCTTATGAAATCATTTTCCCGTTCATTCTTATACGGGTAAATATCTGTTGTATCGATGATATTATATCAATATGATGTCACCGAATCTTGATATAACGACCCAATAGCAAAAATCATGCGACCATTTTGTATGTCAAGACAGACAGGTCTTGGTTAATATAGCTGCTGCATTTGTCCCAAAGGATGAAACAAAAACTAGAAGACAGATTACTTGCATGAGTGAAAAACTATGTTCCTTTCAGTATTTCTGCAAAGTCAAGTTTACAATAAGGTGTAGAATTAAACACTTTTTCTCTCAAAAACTAGGCTCTATGCATTTATTATGACTATTACTATTTACGAGCTGTACAGTCCCACCAATATACTGCCTCTCTTGTCTGACCTCAGACTGGAACTGGTGGGCATCATTAAGCAGTGAAGCCATTTAATGGATGCAATAAATATTCTAGAAATGTCACTGATCTCTAGTACAGAGATTTTATGAAGGTGGTTTGCTTTTGAACAAGCCACACTTCCCTTCAGTCACTCACGAGACCCACCGCTCAATGGTACTCTGTTTTTCCAATAAGAAATTTGGAAGCCAAAGGCGGAGAACAATCTGTTGCTGTAGATATGTTTCAAAATATATCTATCTTCATAATCAAGGAACATAGATGCACTCTTTATGAATATGGAAAATACACAGCATTAGTCGTTTCAGGTCTGGCTTTCATTAAAAAACTTCCTTGAAAGCACGTTTAGGAATACCGCTTGAATGACGATAATCGAATTGTATTTTTCCAGTTTCACTTTCGATAGGCCTAAATCTCGCCTTCCCCTACCAGAAGAAAAATTGAAAGGGGATTTGAACTATTCACCTTTCATGCTTAAGATTAGGGTATAGGGTTTACGGCCCTAAACCATCAGGAAAGAAAGAGGATTTAGATCCCCTCCATTATCCCTTCTCTTCAATTCTCCTCAATGGAGTACTAGATAAGTGACATGTGTAAGATTCTGAATTTCAATAGACAAAATTTTTTCCTTGTGAAAAAATTCTCTAATAATAATTAACACTCTACCAACAATAAAATAAGTGAGAAAAAATATTGTCTATTGAAATTCAAAATATTACACATGTCACTCATCTAGCACTACATTGAAGGGAATCGAAAAAAAGGGATAATGAAGGGATCCAAATCCAAAAGAAGAATGCAATCAAACTAATATAAAATAGAATTTTCAAAGGGACCCATATGCCACTCAAGTACTTTTGGGTTCAGAAAAACCCAGCCCACCAACGAGCCCAAATATTATTCAGTTTAACCTGGCCCAAACCCAACCACATAATTGGGCCAGTTCTAAAATGGCCCAACAATCAGTTTATTACAATGGATTGAGGTTACCGTTTTTGTCTACTGGGTGATCAGATTCATCAGCCTGCCTCCTTTCATCTGAAACACAAAAACCCTGAACGAGGTGTAAATATTGAATGCAGCCATGATGTCATATATATCAATAATATTGACGTGGTATCATAATTTAATAATAAAGAGTAATGCTAGATGGACTTAAAAACTAGACTTAAAAAATTGACTTGATAATCTTAACCATTGAATAGGTAATAGGTCCTGTCTGTTAACCTTCATCAACACAAAACATAGTGACAGCTCAAATTATTTATATCTAACGACTTATTTTTTTATTTATAATTTAACTTTTTAATCACAATATATATATATATATATAATCACAGTAAAAAATTTAACCATAATTATTTTTTATTCACAATAAATATTCTAACTGCTCACTCATATTTTAACCATGATAAAAAAAAAGTGTGTTTTGCACATGATACCTTAATCTATATAATAAAACATTTAGCAACTTAAATTTTTATCCTACGTATTTTCCCCTGAATTTTTATTAACACGAAAAAAAAAAGGTGATAGACTCTTGGTATTGAAATCAATAGCACGCAACTCAAAAAAAGAGCAAGAGCAAGAGCAAGAGCAAGGCGCAATATAGGCACAAAGGCTATTAACAGAGTGGTAGTGTAGAAACTCATGCATAAAAGGAGATAAAACCTTGGTTCTTTGCTTATACACCGTGGTGGATTAGACTCAAAGGGAAGCTAAGTTCGATATCATTCACACATGAGGAATAGATTGTTGGGTATAGCATATTTGGGAATCTTATATCAGATAAAAAATAATAAAAAAATATCCTAATATATATACTATAAATGCGTTCAATACTTATAGACTTATACTTTTAGGTGAGTATTAGTTTCAAACATATATATTGTGTCTTGGATCACTAGTCTCCACTGTACGGGATAAATTGAGATTTAAAATATACTAAACGGCTTCTAAAAGTTTTAACATTCACAATAGATCAAAATATTTTTTGAATGGTTATAATTTATACACCAAGAAATTATAATTTAATCCTAAAAATTTATAATTTTTGATACAGTACCTCTTTTAATTTTGTTCTTTTCCTCCTATAATTTATTCTGTCTAAGTTTTTCTAATTCAAAGAAAGGGGGACTTGGAGGGCTGGAGGAGCCATAAATTCCCAGCCCTTTGATCATTTAAAGCTCAAAAAGCAAACATTTTACAACCAACCTCTCTTCTTTATATATATATTTTGACTGGTTTTTATGCTTAAGAAATTTCAATGGAGTGCAATAAAAAGAGCTTAATCAAAGCGATAAGGATAGACGGGTACTTGTAGACGACAGCCACAAATACAAATGAGCTGTAATGTCGAGAAACTTAGTGTCTTCCACAGAGAGAGAGAGAGAGAGCCCACATGTTCCTCCCCTACCGGAAAAGAATAAAGCAAACATGAGACCGAGATTTGGATCATTTTTTTTCCGACAGCTTCGTGGCTCGACTAGTCTTTCTCCAACATGTACATGTTCGTAGTTCAGTGTGTTAAGTTTCCACACACAAATTCTCTTCACCTAGACTCACTCCCAAACTCTCTGCATATTCTTCTCAGACTCAGCATTGTAGTATTTTTATAACCAGATATTGACTGTGTTTTTGTTTTACTAGCCGTATTCCATGTCCTCTACAAGCCCCAATCTCTCTCATGGTACAATTCTGCATGTGTTTGACTTTTTCGAGTATGATATTATGGGTGTAAAATACATTATTCCAGAATTATTTATAAATGTAGAAGATGCAGTATGAATTAAATAAAGGCTTGTAATTAATTATGTAAACGTGATTAATTATGACACACTGATGAACTGAAATGGAACACTTCACATTATTTTAATGCAAAGACCATACAATTAAAACAACTGTTTGATTTTCCCACATTCAAAGCAAAGAGTAATAGGAATCAAACTTGTGGAAATAGGAAAATATTGAAGAAGATGGAAGTTCATGAACAAAGAAACACAAGAAACTAAAAAATCAATGTCTGCAAAAAAAAAAAACAACATAGACAAGATTACAGAGAGAGAGAGAGCAGTGGGAGGGTAATTAATGGAGGACGAGGTATGAGGGAGGGACTAAGGAGGAGAATGTAGTGCCTAGTGGTACCAGAACCCGAGTACAACTGAGCCAGCCAGTATTCCCACGATTAGATCAGTCCCCTATGCTATGACATCTGTTCACAACTTCTATGACAGCTTATTATAAGCTCCAAAGTCTCATATGCATATGTGTAATTGGAGGTTTGAGTGAAGTAAATATGAGAGAGAGAGAGAGAGAGACAAAGGTAAAGCCCACAGGAAGAAGAAGAAGAAGAGATGATGACAAATGTGAAGAGACTGAAAATGCAGCCTTTGCATGTCAAACACGTCTGAGTTTACTTGGAATGTACTCGGTCCTTGATGAGGATACGATAATAAGACTCTGAATAGAGCTTCAGCCTGTTAGATTACCTACAATTTATGAACAAATATAGCAAAATAGATCCATTAGATCTAAACAAAGTTCCAAAAAGAGAACAGCTTAAGCTTAACATCTAAAACTAAAATTAAATATGAGAAATAAGCATAAATAAATGAACTGCAGTTAGATAATGCTTAGTTCGACCAATGGTTCATCTTAAACTGATCATAACTCAGCATACGAAAGAGATACAATATAAACAACAAGTGAAAAATCAAATAAGAACTAAAAAGAAAAGAAACGGGGGTCAAAGAAAAAGATTAAGAACCCTAACTAAATCTTAATCTCAAGTGATTTAGGGTGATTCATGGTGCTGAGTCTGATGGAAGATAAATCATAAAAGAGAAACGTTTCGTTGTGCACCAAAAGAAGAGCAATGGAAATTAGGGTTTTTTACCGAGTGTGTGCTTGTTATTGTGCATCCAAACCTTGAGGACTTGTCGCCTTACATTAGTCTCAGTGCAAAACTGCTCCACGGCGGCTTCGTCTTGTTTCTGGATGCGCCACCCCAAACTCTCCGCGAAAGCCAGCATCTTGTCCTTCTGCTCCGGCGTAAACTTGGTCCTGAACCGCTTCTTCGAACCACCGACACCGCCGCCGCCACCGCTACTACTAGGATTAGACACATCTTCGTCTTCTCTAGAGGTGGAAGGCAGTGCCAAAGGCCTGTGTTGTGGTTGTGGGGTCACGTGGAGATAACCAGATGGGTGGGCGGTGCGGTGATAGTAAGTTGAAAATGGCTGGTGGTGTGGTGGAGGTTGGTGGTGGTGGTGGGGTTGATGAAAACCCTCGCCTTCCGTCTCTTTGCGGTGAAAGTTACGGTGGCAATTGCAAGCAGCGCATTTCAAAGCGTCTAATGTTCCTTCTTCTCCGGCAGGCATGAACTCTCCGCAACCGTCCACGGCGTGTCCACCGATTCCCACGGCGTGGTTCTTCAGGCACTCTCTATATCTGTAGCCACCTCCAGCACCGCCCTTTCTCGCCGGCGTCGATGCACCCTCCCCTCCACCCAGTTTTTCCCTCCCGGAGCTTCCCAGTGTCTGGTAATTTCCCTGAATCTGAATTCCAATCTCCTCCTCTTGCTCTTGGTCTTCATGCTCATCAAAATCCATTTTTTTCTCAACACCCAACGCTCAAACTTCCTCTAGAAAATCAAAAGAACAAAGATCTACATCGGTGGTAGATCAGGAGATCCACCACCACTGCGACTGGCTATACATATGTATAGCTCAAAAAACCTTACGTCATATAAGTATATTTATCAGGAAAGAGATTAAAATAAAAATGATAATTGATGGGGCAATTCTGAGATGAAGAAGATAAGAGAGGCAGAGGAGGGTGTGGACATCAATTACCCGCCTGCAAAAAAGGCTTTTGATGTGCTTTCGATTTCTGAAATCTGTGTCTTTTCTCTCTCTGTCTCAGCCCTAATTATTATCAATTTCTTCCGGTAAATTAAAGCGATGAGATTACCGGTAGTTGGCGGTAATTTGTGTTCCCTGAGGGCAAAGCATCTACTGTTTGGATAATTATTTATTTATTTTTGGGAAGGTAATAATTTGTTTGGACTAAATCCAGTGATTTCTGGTAAAAGAGGGTGAGGGTCTGATATTTACTTTTTCAGTAAGCACTAGAAGGGAAATGATCAGGTGCCGTGTCTGGTCAATATAATGACGTAGGAGCGTACTAAAAACCACCTGTTTCCCAATTATAAATGTTTTTCTTGTTTGTTTTCTTGCATAACAAAATTTGGTGCATGAGATAGGAATAAATATTTGGTGTAACGGATATATTTGAGGTGTTCACATTTATT
>CM042193.1:5984431-6002958 GCA_023539305.1 Ilex asprella
TTTTTTTTTTTTGGCCAAAAATGATAGTATAATATCACAAAGTGCATTTCAGTAATGTAACACTACTCTTTTCTTTGTTGTGACATACAAACAGATTACCAAACCAAAAAATAAAAAATTATATTCACATTACGTGGGGGTTTGCTAAAATTATAAATTTACCCTCATGGACTCTTCTTGTTTTGTTTAGGAACTGCTTTAGAAAGGAGAAAGAGAAAGAGAAAGAGAAAGAGAAAGAATTGGATCCTAAAAGTGAATTGGCCAAGAGCTTGAATGGGCAAGAAAAATGTTCACCCACTACCAGTCAATCAGTCTGGTCCCAAAGCCTCATCCCAGAACTAATTGTAGATTACTAGACCTATGATTTGAAATCCTAGGGTGGTTCCATTGCAGAGCAAAATATACCAGCAACTAATGATATCATTAATGACCCACTTCACACCAACTAGAATAGCATCTAGCACTAAAATAGGAGCAGCAACTACACATGATTCAGCCTTTACTTTATTCACAATACCAATAAATGTGAATAAATTACAACATGACTACCGTAAGTGAAAATTCACAACTATAATGGTTTTACTCACACGCAATCACCAGAAAAATCCATAACTAAAGCACAGTATACAAGATCCCACATTCCAACTCAAAATTTATCTACATCAACTTACTGGTAACATTACATACCTTTGTTCATAAGGTGCCTAAATCTGCCAAATGCAGATCACAAAGTAGGAGCCTGCAGAGCGCCTTGTAGATTTTTGACTGCACTATCATAGTTTACAAAGCCCATGAACCAAAACTCGTGATTGTCAACAGAAATAACTTGGATGTATTTTTCAACAGGTTTGACTTTGCTTGTCGAAGGATTAACTGCTTTAAGCTGATGTATTGGAATAACTACCTATTTATACATTGGAAATAAAAGTTGCACAGTAGTCATTCTAGTGAAATTTAGAAGATGCATGTCAAATAAAAACATGAATGATTCAGGACTACATTACATAACAAGGACATGAATAATTCCTGACTAACATTGTAAATTTAGCAGGTGTAAGTCAACCAAAGGCATGACTGATTCATGAATATGGTATAGAGTAGACAAACGTCAACCAGTAGCAAAAAGAGAATGACATAATGTATTCATCTCATCCTAATCTAAGAAATTTTAGGAGAATGTGATGCAACCGAGCAAACTTCAAACATTCTCTGGCCCATAAAGATTTTCTTCTTTCAGAGAAAAGCCCATTCGTCTGTAAATGCAATCAGTTCATTGAAAACCTCGCATACATGGGATGACCAGGAGCCCACATTAAAGTACAGAGGTCCTAACTAAGTTTGAATTATTTCCTCAAGGCCACGCTATAGATTCATCCCTATGATTGCCGAATGCATGTCAACAAGAGGATTGCCCAATATTAGTTGGGTCATTAAGAAGCATTGAACCCAAGAAAAGTAGCTAGAAAATATAGAGATGATCACTAAAAGAGATCAGTAAGCAGTACATACATGAGATAAATGCACCTTTTTTAAGCCATGGAGATTCATCAATCAACAGAATATGCTCACTCACTGCTCTTAAGAATTTATTAATGCAGTCAAGCTCAACTCAACTAAGCACCTAGCAACAGCTCTGAACAGATCATGAGGATAAATGAGACTGTTGCGAGAAATTCAAGCTTCTAATTATATCAGTCATCGTGATTCATGCTCTGATCAAGAGTCAGAGAACAGAACAGAAGCCCTTGTAGCTAATCCATCTTGTTGAACCATATTCAAAGGTCAACATAAAATTATAATGATGATACTGAACTACTGGTATGGATCTTTCTGAAAATTTGAATGTGCGCAAGCCATGGAAATGACAGCAAAATGCACAACAGAAACAAATGTACCTTGTAATAGCTCCATTCGGTCTGCTCACCAACTTTGTATGAAAGAGGATTGTCACTACAAAATGCGAGTTTTGCAGTTGACAAGTATAATATTCCCATTACTGGACCAGATGATGTGGAAAGGTAACATGCATATGCCTTCAAAAGTTGCTCCTCAGGGACAGTCTCAAATGTTTGTCGAAAAATTTTCTCATAGCCACCTTCTGCAAGAACTTTTGTTCCCTGGGCAATTCTTCCAACAGCAGCATCAGCAAAACTGGGGCCCGTTTTCACTATTCCAAAATAGCTCAGTATTTATATCGTATCCCAAAAGTAACTAAAGATGATTAGAATCTTATATGAAAAAAAAAATTAATATTGAAAATTCTCCCAGGTACAAAATAACTGGTAATTGACTACGTGTATAGATGCATTTGAGACTACGTGTACACATTTTTTATGATTTTGAACAATGCTACTTAAGGCGTAAAACGAACCAAAACACTCATGTCTCCTGAACTACAAGGCGAGAGGCAAGAAACGAGAAGCAAAGTGACCGGCGAAGCGAGATAAGGCGAACAACATAAAAACCAAGCAAATATTTTAGCTTAGTTACTACTAAGTATCAAGTTCCAACTTCTCAAATACCAAATACTCAAATGCAAGCTAAAGCATAAACATCTAAATTGGAACAAATCCCAATAACATGTCAAATCTCAACACCAACCAAAACATAAACATTTATTTAAATTCAAAAAAAAACTCCAAAAATATTGCACATCCTAACATTTGAAGCAAAAAACACAAAATCAAATATCATAAGTGGAGCAGGAACTTGAAACAAATGCAAAGCTCCCATAATAGTACATCGTTGAGCCAGCAAAAGTAAAGTTTAGGCAAAAGTAGAGCTTCAGCAGAAGAAGATGTAAAAGCACCTAGTCTCTGTATTAAAACGCACCTATTCTCTATATTAAAATGTTTGTTGGAAGAGAAGAAAAATAAGCAGCAGGTCTGGAGAGTCCTAGCCACCAGGTCCCGGATTGTTTTTCACTATAAATCATTGTCACATAAAAAAAAGAATAAGAAGAGAGGGAGGAAAAGGAGACAAAGAGAAGAAGAGAAGAACAAGAAAAAAACATAGTTGAATCAGGTCATTAGGTCGTGACTTCAACCCTCTCATTGTTCCTCTGCAGTTGCCCCTTATTCTCAATTAAGTTGGTTCAAGAAATTTTATGGTTGGACATACATACGGATCAATTGGCTATCGAATGTTACAGCATATCCAATTTTTTATCTAATTCATCAAATCTAATGGCCCATAATAGATCCAAAAAATCAAAATATACTGAAGTGTTCGCTTCTTGCTTAAACGTGAAGCGCTCCCTTGGACACTTGATCTTCGCTTTGGCAAAGCTCACTGCACCTGCGACACTCCAAGTGACCTGGGTTTGTCTCTGACCTAGGCGATCGTCTAGGCACGCTTTCAATAACACTGATTGTGAGAATGACCTGAAAAAGAATCTAGGTCGAACCACGACCCAAAATGACATATCAACTAAGCCTACTCCCATCGCACCGCACGTCATACCGGGAAAAATAACACACCCCATACCCATACCACATACCAAATTGACCTGCGATCTAGATGACCATGAGTGGTTGATGACCATGAGCACAGCCACAGAAAGATGGACAAAAAGCGCATCGAAAACAACATCAGCAGTTCTTTAAATAAACAAGAGGGAAAGAAATAAATAAGTTTATAGCAAGAGAAAGTGTGTAGAATTCATTGAATGATATTTGCATGTGGTTCCATACTGTGATCTCTGGCACAACTCCAAGAAGAAATGGATGTACAATTTAAAACAAACGTCATTCTGCAACTACAAGCTTATGGCAACTTTCTGATTTCTCCCCTAGACACCCAATGAAGGTGCAACTACCAGGGTTTCATAGAGTCGAGCCTCACAACTAGAAACACAACCAGACATGAATCAAGTTAAATAACAGCCTACCTTGTACAATTTAAGGACCAGAGGGGAGTAAATGCTAACTGGTGAAATTTTTTTGCTACACTCTTGACACATTTGCAAGTGAGGCTATAAAGATCATCCATGTTGTGTAGTAGGTAAGATATGCATACACATACATGTTAAGATAATCATATAAGTGAAAAATAAGAGATTGTTCAGCACCAAACTGGACTCGAATTTTTTTAATTTAAAAAAAGCATCATTTTTTGGGTAGCTTGATGAGGACAAAGCAAAATAGCCTTTGAAAACAAAGATTTACTTGCTAAGGAAACACTAATTACTGGTGACATGATGTTTAATGCATTTTTCTGATATTTGGTGCAGTAACAAAGAAGATCGACATCCTTTAAAGTTTTGTGCTCTCAGCACAGCCATGGTAAATTAAAACCTTTCAGCCCCCATACAGCTGAATACAATAATAACTTACATCAGCAATATGAAGTATTAAATTCAATGGACTATATAAAACTTCAATATAGCCACGGATCTATTTATAACAATTTTTATAAGCGATGGCTACAGCAACTATCACTTGTGACTTTGCAATGGAACCAATTCCTTAATGTATCGCAGATTAACATGTAAACTACTACGTCAATAGCAAGCATACAACATATTTCAAAATGCAAATTAGAAACTTACAGTGCTGCCACATATCTCCAGCAAAACCCTCGGCCTTCTTCGTGGCCTCTGCTGCCTTCTTTCCCCATTTTCCAAGTACATCCTTCACCGTATCCATTGTATCTATAAAAAGCAAACAAATAAGCACAAAAAAATCCAAATTCAATTGCAATTATATTCCAATAAAACTCTAAAATCAACAAAACCAAATCAATCAGACCACCGAATACAAGCAAAAATTTTAAATGTACTAACGCACTCACTCTTCATAGAAGATTGCGGCATCGGTGCTGAAGAAACGTAAGGATTTGATTCCTGGGGCATGGTAGTGGCAGAGTTTTCAGAAATGGGAGGGGGGCCTTCCGAAGCCGACGGAGACCGAGGAGTATTGGCCGACGGAGACCGAGGAGTATTAACCGACGTGTGTCCGGCAGGCGGCGGCGCTGGTGGTTCCGGGCCGACGGGAACGGAGGTCCAAATCTCGGCGGCAGGAGGAGGAGGGGGAGCGACGTCGTTTGGATCGAGCTTGGGGTACGGAACGTAGTCGGAGGAGTGAGAGGCGTCGCCGACGTGATCCTCCGGTCTGTCTGGCTGAGAATGATCGGAAGGTTTTGGATTCTGACTCATGGTCTTGGTTTGGATTTTGATTTGAGGAAGGAGGATAAATCAAGAAGGTTCTGCTGTTTGAATCTCTGTGGACGAATTCGAATTCTTTGAATTTTGAGCTCCTTTTGGGGATTGTTTGCTGACAGGTTGGATTGCATTAATGAGACACACAAAAATCAAAATCAAAATCAAAATCAAAAATTAAAAAAATGAGGGAGCTGTGAATGCGATGGGATCTTCATCTTTTATGAGTAATTTTTGTTGATGAAAATTATTTAGACTTAAAAATTTAATAATTAGATTAACATTAACAGTCAATTCAAATGTTATAATAAATTAAGTCAGTAAATTCGATCCTAATAACATTGCTCTTTTTTTATTCACTTAATGGTAAGATGTGTTTGAATTAATTTACATTAATTTTGATTATTTTTTTTGTTTGATTAAAAATAAGTCATTTATGTTTAAATTCGAACTTAAAACGTCTGAACTTATATTAAATTATCTTCAATGAAAACTCAAATTATTACCTAAATTTGAGTAAAAAAAAAGTAAAAACATTAATTTAGTATAGACATCTTCAATGGAGAAACTCAAATTTAAAGGGAAAAAAAAACTCCAATTTAGAAAAGGGTAAATATCGACATTAAATCTTTAAAAGATAGTGAAATCTGACTATTAAATATTTGAGTTTAAAAAATGTCTCCCTTCATTTGGGTTTAAAAAAGTTATTTGATATGAGTATGAGTTTAATATTAGAAAAACATTTTAGATTATTTTTAGTCAAATTTAAATTTGAGTACAAAAAAAGATAAGAGCTTGAGATTTATAATATAAAACAGAGCAGAATTCAATAAACTTATTTGACGGTCTCAGATAAATTAATCTAATAGATATCAACATCTCTTTTAAAACCATTCATATTGTACCGTTAAAGAATTTGAACTTGGCTTGTACACTTATTCATAGTTAAATAATGTTTAAATTCGAGAGAGGTAGAAGAGAGGTTAAGGGCGATAATTTTAATACGATTTTTTAATATAACTATGAGTTTAATTCTAATAAATCAGTAGGTGCACACGTATGTTGCACGTGCACTATTTTGAGTTAACATTAAAAATTAATGTATCAAGGAAAAAATGTCATTATAAGAACAATTTTAATCTTTACCCTTTTTACTCAAATTCATATTCAAATATTTAATAATGAAATTTACCCTCTCATTTAAAAATTCGATTATTATATTTTACTTTCTTTTAAATTTTAGTTTGTTCTCATTTAAATTTGAGTTTTTTTATTAGAGAGGTCTATACCAAATCAAAATTTTTATCCTTTTTTTTTACTCAAATTTGGGTAAGGGTTTAAATTTCCATTAAAGATGGTCTAATTGCACAACATGATCTCCTTCCCCAATTGTGCAATGCAAAGAACAGATTAATCAATACACAATATTAGAGTAAACATATTGCTGTCAAAAAAGTGGGGGACTTTCTCATCAATCATTCTATCACATTGCAAATTCTACATGATCATACTTGATTAGTCTATCAAATGGCCCTCTCATTGCCAAATGCAGGAGTTTTAAGACAGATTTTCAAAAGAAAAGAATTAACCCACAAAAATAAAGTAGCAGAAATTGGAAAAAGCAAGAAAATGTATGTGAAATAAAAAAAATAGCATTTTTTTTTGACAAATAAAAAATTCATTGTAGGTGGCAAACAGGGAGATGCTGCCCAAGAACACAGTGAATATTCAAGAACTCAACTTTTCTTGCGACACCTAAAATCATTTCTCCAAGAAGTCCATTCAACTATATTACCAAAGAGAAATATTTGCAATAAAAGACTAAAAGAGACGTTATGAGGTTCTTTAGCTTGAGCACCTTGTTTTCGACCTCGTCCAAAATCGCCCTACTATTTTTTTCAATGAACAGATGGGCAACTACCATTCCTTGTATACTGCTTCTAGGCTTTTCAATTCCTATTCTGCAAGTAGAATCTGTTAAACACATCAATACTAACAAAAATTGACAAAAGGGGATAATTATTATCGCATGGTAAATATAATCAAAATATATTTGACTGAAATTTTCATGTTTCATTGTAATTCCCCAAAAAAAGGGAACATGGGCATTGACCATTATTTGAGGTTCTAGAATTTTTGAAACAAGTTGCGTTATGTCACCAAAATTCAAAACAAAAGAATCTTAATATGAAACATAGTACCAACTACCAACAAAAACGTAGTCCTCTACATGCGCTTCATTGAATTTAGAATATGAAAATCAATGCTCAGTTTGATTAAGTTGAGAACATATAAGAAAACTAGATGTACAATGAAACTCAAATTTATGAAATAATAAGTTCTACCTGACTTCTGGAGGGTGATGGAAGGTGGATAAGCATCAAAGGCTTGATAAAGAGAGGGAGAGAGATGTGATAGTTGATCCGTGCAAAGAAAATGTTATGTGAAAGAGAGGCACACATGAAGTACAAAGGTAGTGAAAATTTTACTGTTTTGACGAAGTGGATTATGAAGCGACACCCGAAATTATGTGCTAATTATTGATTAAGATAATTTAGGCTATTAATTTAAGAGTAAAATAAAAATAAAAATGAATTTTTCTAGATAAGTCAATAATCAAGAACAAACTAAAATCATGATAACTAAGGAAGGATTTATTGTTTAATCAAGTATGAAAGGTTAATCTATTTTTTTTTTTAAATTCGTTAATTATTTGCTAAAGGAAGTTAAACCTTAATGGTAAATCTAAAAAAAAAAATTGGGTAACAAAAGTAAGACAGTCAATACTCTACCAAACTAAATAGTGAAAATCTACAAACTTCATAATAGTTTCGAGAATCAATGCTCAATCTTCACCTTGAAAAACATAATTAGTGATGTTCACCGATTTGTGAAAATTTTGGTTTTTCATGAAAATATATCTCAGCATATAGAAAATAAATGCATTAGAGGCAAAATCATAATATAAGAATAAACTCTGAAAATAAATGCATAACATAATAAATGATATAATTGGTTGCCAGAACTAACTGGGGCATAATCATAATATAATAATCAAAACTAATATGTAAGGTTATACTATATATCAAACCTAACATATGACCTTCAATTCATCAATACATTCTCTTGAATCTTTCTGTGAGAATCTTTCACCTCATGTTTTGTGACAACTTTGGCCCCAAAGTCATATCATCAACCAATCTAATGAAAAAATAGAAGTAAAACCCAACAAATAATATCATCAATCAATTTCATATTTGTCATTGATTCATTCAAGTTCGTGAAACAAATACTAATTTTGATTAGAACCTAGAAAATATAGCAAGTTCCACTTAAATAAAGTGAAAATATAAGTTCTACATCCATGAAGTATGCCAATAATTTATGTTTGCTTTCATATTAGCAAGAGAGAATATATGAGCCAATACTTTTCAAGTTCTACATTCACTTCCTTTTCCACTCCTTAGATGAAATTAAAAACCTACAATAAAAAACAAAGTCTGGACATAATTTGTGGTGCTTTCATTCCCATATCGATATCCAGATCCAAGCAATGAAAAAATAGCATTGCCCTTATTTTGCACATTGGGGCTTACCGGCTAAATGTCTTAAGAGGGACTGTAGCTAGAAAATCATTCTCATTAGTGATGTCTATAGTTCACACTAAGATCAACCTTGACTTTAATGCATGCATACGGAGCAAATACATAGTGATCACAATCAACACTTTCATGTAAGTAGTTTAAATCATAACGCCAACAAATTTTGATAGATAAAGGACATTGACATTTTGGGCTAGATCTATTGGAAATGAGATCATTTTCATTGGTCCTCAATGATAAAATGTAAAATAATTCGAAAACACGATACTTTCCTCAATTCCCTTTCCATATATAAAATTGACGAAAACAACAAACAAATTAATGAAACAGAATATTAATTTCTCTCTCCAGTTCGTCCATTGTAGTTGCAACTCGACAATCACAGTCCGACTTCCCATAAAATTGATTCAATTTCAACCTTATAAAGAATGCCAAAAAAAACTTAAATGCATCAAACATCTTTTCTATTTGAAATTTCACCTAAATAAAAATAAACATTTAGCACAATTATTTTAAGAAGACGAATGAGAATAAAAGTAAAAGAGCATATCTCATCAAGCAAGACTGTTGACATCAAAAGGAAGAAATATTGTTGAATATATGTGCTCAAACAGTGTGCTTTGGGCATGCAACTCCCTGAACACAAATTCTTTTTCAACCTCTAATCTTATTTTTGAACTTTACCATGTGTATTCTACAGAACGAACCCAAAAATTTAACCTACATAATATTGGTGACAACCTTTTAAATCTCTGAGAAAATTATCAAGACAAGCCTAACAAGTTTGGATTGGAAATATTAATAACTACGAAAAAGACTTCAGTACCAACAATGACGTATCAAAAAATATCAAAGTTAGAAGTCAAGTTACCCATTTTAAAAGAAAAATTCAAATAATTTATGGTCGACTACAATATTTCATGTTTATAATTTGACCATAAAACGTTATAATTTTTAATACAATACCTCAATCATAATCTTCCTCAATAATTAACAGTATCATAATAAAAGGAATTTTCCAAAGTTTTGGACATATGATGGCCTTCCTGCCTTCATCTAATCAGTCTTTGCTTGAATTCCTGTAAACTCTGGAATGTTCGAATACGGTATGATACAACCATACAAGACAACCTTTTTCCTTTTTTTTTTTCTTTTTGTTTTGTGTTGAATGGTGATTGAATCTATAACATACAAAATTGCATTCTTTTAATCATGGTAAAGTATATAATTGGTAAAGAAGACGTACATGATCTTGCTCCCACAAATACTGTGTTTTTTTTATTATTGCTATTTGTCAATTAATAATAATGTTTTAAGAATTATATATGAACAAGTTGATGAGAAACAATATTTTTTACCAGTAGATGGACAAAATAGGTTGATCAACTATTGAAATTATTTTGAAAGAGGATTCAAATCAATCCTAGGTCACTCATCATCTATACATTGGTGGGGAGCACACTTAAATTGAGAGCATCATAGTTGGAATCATCATAGAGAGGATCAATCAAAAGAATTGAGGGATTGAAGCTAGTAACCGACATCTTACTTTGAGGTCTGGGCAGCGCAGAACACTGAGGGAATAAAATAGACAATCTACTGTAAATTTCACTTTTTTTCGATCATTCTTTAGTCACTTATCTAAATTAACTGAAATTCAAATAAACCCAAGTATTTAAGAATAGATTATTAACGATTGTATTTGTGAGTTTTTGTGAGAGAGAGAGATCGAAAGTACCTTAGGTAGAAGCCATCATACTCTCACTTAAGGCTCCTTGGAAAGTAATACAAAAAACATTAATTCGGCTCACCCACTGGATGTAAACCTGTTCATCGTTAAAGATGGACAAAACTGTGAAAACATAGCACTTCTTGAAGAAAAATGCATACCCATTACAGAAAACATAGAGATTCAAACCCTATAATCGTAAACCATAGAAACAAGGGAAAATTTGATACCTAGAAAACCTAGGGTTTTAGCAATTGCAAGAATATCAAAAATATAATAACTTGAAGAACATTGAGAAGGAGAAGCTGATTTTTCTTGACTCGTTAAATTAATAACAACGAATTTAAGAAAACAAACATGAAGAAAATTACACATTCTCGGCGCCTGGTGTTGTTACTGCTAAGAAGTTCGATTGAGTCTCAGAGAAAAAGAAAGTTACAATAGCTGATAACGTATTGGATACTAAAAAAGTGAAACAATTAATTAAAGGGCAGCGTTACCAGTGTCTTCATCCACTTGTTGAAGGACGACTGTTTCATAGTAAGAATATAAAGAGTTGGAGTTTTAAAGTATAATGGGTACATTAAATGCATATAGAATTAATTGTTCAAATTTGTGAATAATTTTTAAAAGCATTAGTTCTAGAATTTATAAGGATTAAAAATCTAAATAATCTACTTTGTACTATTGGATGAAGGATAACATTGGCTATTAAAATAACTTGGGGTTAAAATAGAAAAATAAAAGTTTTTTACTTTTAGGTGTTTTTATAAGTAGTATAAATTTAAATCATAGTCAGATTGCTCGGTCATATATGATTAATAACTGAATTAATATAAATTCATTTACATATAGAACGAACATAATCATACACAATTATACATAATACAAAGAGAACACAACATTAACCTATTTTTATATTATAATCTATTTAATAAAGCACCTGGTAACTTGAATTTTTATTTTCTACATATTTTTTTCTTAAAAAAATCGTATCACTCATTTCTATCACGTGTTCAACTATTTAATATTTAATTATTTTTTAGTTTAACATAATTTTATTTTAGATATTATTCATGCACGATAGTATAAATTTGTTAAGAAAAATATTGTTAAATTGTGTATTTTGAGAAAATTTTATTGATATTCTTTTTTAAAAAAATAATAGGTAAAAATAAATTTTAAATGATGCAATTAAAGAAATGAAGGAAAAAAAATTTGTTATTTAATATAGTAAGATCGATTTTTTAAATTTATGAATTTTATATTTTATCGTACCTTCAAACACAAATTATGACTAATTAGAAATAATTCAGATATTGATTAAGCAAATTTAACCCAACACGAACTAATATAATCCAATTTGTAGTTAGAAGTTGAAATGCAAGTTTCCTTCAATGTTGGAATCTTTATGTCACGAAAAGCTACATCCATGAGCCAGATTGAATCCCATATGTGTTGATTCTACGCATGCAGGCCAGCTTTTAATTCGATTGGAATTTGATAGCCCCAATGCAAGTTTGTCTATTTTTTTTTATCGGTAATTTATGCTTATCAAAATTTTTACTAAATTTTTTATTTCAAGCGATGTGGTATAATCTCCATCATTGAATATTAATGAGACTCATTTATTTAATAGAGAAAACTGTGCCACAACACTTGTAATATAAAACTTGATAAAAAAATTTAGTCAGCATAACATTGTTATTTTTGTATGCGGTCTGAAGTGTCAGAGTTAGTTTATGCGCAACTCAATTAATCTCTTTCTTGATTTGGTCAAATCTGGACTATCCATGTCAAAATTATAGAATTTATTAAAGATAAACGGGTGTTTGGATTGCATCTCGAAAAATAGTATCTGAAAATAATTTTTTGGAAGAGTTTTTACAAAAATGTTTCTGTGATGAAGAATTTATTTAGTTAGATGATTACAAAAACAATTTTATAAAATAAAAAACAACAAAACCTGTTTAAATTGACGATTTCATATACAAAAATGTTAATATATTAAACTTAATAAAATGCAAAAAAAAAAAAAATAGCCATTGATTGAACTGGATTACCAGAGCTTCGCTGGAGTAATCCAAATAACCAAAAACCCAAAATCCAAGACCCGTAATATGAACAGTTGCATAACCTTTGGTACACGACGGAGAAGACGAACTCAAAATCTAAAATTCAAAACCCAAAATCTAAGATCCAACATATACAGCCTTTGGTACACGACAAATAAGATGAACCTAGTTATTGAAGAACCCTTCAAACCGGGAAAAAAAAACTCAAATTTGAAAAAATAAAACCTAGATCTACAAAAAAAAAACTAGATCTAAAGCTCTCAGTTGATGGAGAAGATGATCGATCTCTAGTCATTGGAGAAAATCCTTTCACCGGAGAAGATGTTTTGCGTGTGTGTGTTCTCGTCAAAGTGGGGAGAGAGAAAGTTGGGGAGAAAGGCAGGCAAAAAAAAAAAAAACATTTTATAATAGGACATGTTTCCTGCTAAGGAGGTTCGAAGAAGAGACCTCATTAACAGTTGTGTTGTTTTACATATTTTCCATTTTGGCTTAAAATCACAAATAACATCATTTGAATTTTCTCTAATTTTTTATCTCAATCTTCACTTTTTTTATAAAAAAATTGTTTTTGAAAATTTCTAATCAACCAGTTTCTCTTTAGCTTTTAGTGTTTTTAGAACAAAAATCTACTTTTGGAACACAATCAAAACAAGCCCAAAATCTCTCATGGCTTAATCGAATTTTTTTTCTAAATTTTTAACTCTGGACATTTAAATTTACAACTCGTCCTTGTCTCCGATACAAATTTATCAAGAATGATAATTGAGAGTTGATACACAAACAAAGTCCATCATATTATATCTTGAATTTGTCGCATTCATAGCCGTTAAGTTTGAAATTTTTTCATTCCCCGACTATTGTAGCTTCTTCACCCACCATTCATTATGTATTATTCCTTTGTCTCATAGCACATATAACTCCGGTTTTTTTACTAGCATAGCTTAAAAGCCTACACCCAAAGGATGAGTGAAAAGCTATGCTTTCTTTTGTTCATCTCTTCCCACTTTTATTCTTCATCTTTCTTTGTGAGTGCTTCCTTGTATTCGTTAACAGTTCTTAACTTTATGGGTGTGAATGAGTCAACACAAGTTGAATAATAGATTTCTCTAATTCAATTTGAAACTTAAATTATCTTTATATAGAATTTGAGTTTAATTCCTTATTTTACCAATCGATTTGTGCGGGTGGCGATCTTAAGCTAAACTCAAAAAAATAATGAGTTTAATAATGTGCTCAAGCTTCACTCATTTTATAATGCAAGTTGACTTCAAATCGAACCTTGAATCCTCAAACAGATTAACTTGCTTTACAACCACAAATAACAAGGCACAATTAATGAATACAAAATGTAAGACACTGATGGAAGATTTAGTTGTAGACTTCTAACTGTAATATAAAATGTATAAATTCATGTAGAGAGGAAAAGGGATCGTAGAACAAACAAATAATTTAGAGTATCTTCAATAGTACTCTTTATTTTAGAGACAATTTTTTTGTAATAGAGAATGAAATATTTTAGATAACTCTAATAAATTCTATATTATAGTAGAAAATAGTCTTATAGTTAATAACATGTGATGAAGAACGTTTATGTGTCATTCTTTCTTTCGTTAAAAATAGAATAGATAGTGAGTTTAGCTATCTAAATATAGGAAGTGGTAGCAAAATAATAATAACATATTAGAAGGTTTTGATCTTGTATTCACTCTCTTTAAGGAAATTATGCTCTCACTATGTTGCTACTGGATTTGTGACAAATTTCTTTACGATTAACAAAGCGAAATAGAATTTTAGATTGCAACCTCTAAAATTTGCCTAATAACAGAATAGAAAAACGTTTTTTGTATATCTTTATTGAAAGATTTGTACAGGTATTTAAAATACCTTGATGTAAAAGAACAGACACAATTCTTGGCGGAACAGACACAAATCTTAGGCCAAGAGACATGTACAAGTTAATTAATTGTTTAATTAATATAAAATAATTAATTATTTATAAGCTTCAAGCTCAGGATATAAATAATTAATTTTGGCATAAACTTTAAGCCCAAGATGTCCATCTTTTGACTTTAAATATTATTTTATTTAAAGTCTAATCAAGGTTCATTGATTTGAAGTATTTGGAGCTTCCTTTCAAATCTTCTCATCATCCAAATTTATAAAATTTAGTGTGTTCCTTCTTTTAAACTCTTACACTCCCTTTCAATTTTTTCAATGTGGGATAATTTACATTACTAACTATTTCTAATAGGAAGTCAAATAAAGCTTTCTATTTTATCTAGTCTATTGGAGTTTAATTTTTGAGGGTTAAGTTACCATCTTTGAAATAGAGCGCATTAGAGAGCATATTTTCTAAAACAAAGAGTATATTTACTAAAAAATTATAATATATTACACACCGCTCCAATTGTACTCTCTATTCTTACTATTTTATATTTTGTCATTTTTGGTAATAAATTTAACTTCACCCTATTTTTTCTCCATTTTAAATTAGATACATTTATCCTAATATATTGGATAAAAAGACAAATATATCATTTTTTATTTCAAAAAAATAGAGTCGAAAGTGAATTTAACTCTCTAAATGATCAAATTGGACTTTTTATTTCAAAAAGTTTAAATAAAAAATCTATTAGAGAAAAATTTTTAAGGGTTGATTCCCTAAAATAAAGAATAGAGTTGGAGTAGAGAGCCTATTAGAAATGCTATGAATAATTTGTTCTCTATTCCCACTCAACTATTTATTCTAGAGAATCAGCTAAAAAAATCTTCTCAAACTTCATTTAAGTCATATTTTATTTTTTTTATAGTTATTTATTATTGAGTTTATCTTATATATAAATTATGTTAAATCGTTCATATCAATTCATTTATTGCATAATTCATTACGACTATACCTACACCAAATAATTAGGGCTAAAACAAGATTGTCAATCAAGACAATAACAATACGAAGTTAGTGGCAAAGGGTTTGTATCAACATGAATCCGATTGCCTATAATTTATATACGATACAAATTTAAATTATATTTGATCAGAAATAAATTGGAGAACAATTAAATAAATTTTGATACAATAAAAAAAATATTACACATCAGAGACCATTGACAACTCCATGTTGATTTAGTACTAAATTTTTTTGCAAGGCATGTAAAGAATAATCAACTCTACGTCCGACCTTTTTTGGGCATCTCTAACTTTTACTCAAATTTAGACTCAAATTTAAATTTGAGTAAAAAAGTCTAAAAAACTTGTTCCAACCCCTGACTCAAACTTATACCAAATTAAGAGAAACTCGTTTTTTTACTCAAACCAAAGGAGACTCAAAGCTTTAATGGTGAGATTTCACCATCTTTTAAAGATCCAATGATTATCCTTACTCTTTTCAAATTTGAGTTTACTCTCATTTAAATTTGAGTATTTCCTTCTTTAAATTTGAGTTTGTTCATTGAAATATTTTATATCAAATCAAACTTTTTACTCAAATATTAATTTAAATTTGAGTAAAAATTTGAGTTATGGTTAGAGATGCTCTTATATAAGTCGATGTCAAATTGAAGAAAACCCAAAATTTTCACTAAATTAAGGAAAAATTAATTGATGCTAATCCAAAACGCTAACAGTGATTCATTTTCCCTGTGAAATTACAATATTACCATTCAATAGCTTTATTCTCTTTCTCCAAATACCTATACTCTACTCTATCATTCAAGTTGACTCTGCAAATTTACCACATTCATAAACTATAAAAACCAACCACTGAAATTTGCCTTTTGTGTGGTCATGGACTTTTAAAGATTCCTCAAACACATCGTTGAAGCTTCGAAAACGGAAAATTAGGAAAAAAGTTGTGTAGGAGTAGGTAGAATTTTTGGGCATATTGCTGGAGTGCTCAATATCAAATTAAGATGTTATCAATTTTTTATTCAAACGTTGACAATTTGAGTATTGGTTGGTTGGGCATCCGTACCCACTTAAATAAAGTTCATCCACCAACGGTTCATCCCCGTTAGTGGGGCAAGTTTTAATTACAATCTATGTCTTGTGGGTAAATTTTGAACCCCGTCTTTCACCCGTTCACTATAATTAATTTTTTTGATTTATAAAATTTATTTTTTAAAAATTATAACAATTAGAAGTACAAGTTGTATCATTGTATATCTGTATCATATGATATGATCAAAACTAAAAATAAAGAAATAAGTTAACATAATCCTTGCGTAATTGAACAAAAACCCTCATAAAAAATTAAAAATGTAACTCTATCCTTCCACATTTAACATCTAAATTACCACCATATCCTTATGCATTTAAATATCCAAATTACATCTAAAATCACTTTTAATTATATATTTCTTATGTATAAATTTCAATTGTTATGAAATTTTTTAATAGATTATATTACTCTTAAAAAATATATACATCATTATAAGTTTCAACAAAATATTCAAAAGAACCTTCAAAAATTTCATCAATATAATATTACTTGCCTCATTTATAAAGATAATATTATCACTACATATGCATATTTTATTTTTCATCAAAATGTTTCAGCCTTTCATTTTTTAAATAAAAAATAATGTATATATAGTTTTACATATTTTTTTTGTCACGGTAAATTTTGCAAATTGTGTTAAGATTTTATGTAAAAACTTATTTTTTAAAATTTTTTAATATGTTTACAATATATATTATAACATTGTATATTAAATTTTATCTCAATTGACCTAGATAATCCTAAATACAGTAAGGTTTCAATATGATTGGTATATTGATAATTTTTTTTAATTTTATTCAATGATTTATAAGTGGGATCTTAATAAAATTAATTTTTTAATTATCTATTTTCTATTTATAAATGTCAATGTTTATGAAACTTTTAATTTATTATATTACTCTTAAAAAATATGTGCATTATTATAAGTTTTAACAAAATATTAAAAAAAAAAAACTTTCAAAAACTATATCAATATAATATTACTTGTCTTATTTATAAAGATAATATTATGACTACATATGTATATTTTATTTTTTATCAAAATATTTAACCATTTTATTTTTAAGATAAAAAAAATGTATATGTAGTTTACATGATTTTTTTAGTCACGGTAAACTTTTTAAATTGTGTTAAGACTTTATGTAAAAACTTGTGTTTTTTTTTTAATTTTAATACGCTTTATAATATATATTATAACAGCCTAATTATACTAAATATAGTAAAGTTCCAATAAGATTAATATTGATAATTATTTTTATTTTATTAAATGATTTATAAGTGAAATTTTAATCAAATTAAATTTAAAAATTTATTTTTTATATCATTAAAAAAATCACTTATATCATTAAAAAATTATTTATTTTATCATTTTTCTTAAAGTTAAAATAACAAATCTTGATAGTGTACAACGTTTTAAAAAATTCTATAGTTGAGCATGAGCAATGAAAAAATAAGATTGGTAAATTTAAGATGATATTTAATTCAAGTTCAAATATATCAAAATTTATTTATTATTTTTTAAAAAAAAAAATTATTTACGATCGACACAAGTGATGCATTACTAATATATAATAAAATACAATACAATTCAAATCTCAAAAGATAAACAAAACGACTTTTGTTTTTTGCAATTAAAATCTCTTTAAATTTTACCTTGAAATTAATTCGACAGTTAATATTAACACTCCAAATTAAATAAAAAAAATAAGTCCCAAAAGATATATTTTGGATGATTTTTTAAAAATACTTATAAAACTTATAGCTTATTTGAAATATCTTTTTTTCTTTAAATAGTATTTGGTACCGTTCCATTACTATCACCACCACCACCACTGTCCCACCATTATTCTCGCTACACCACCACCACTGCCACCAACCCGTCACCATTACCACACATATCGTCCCCCCCCATCATCCCCACTACCCCCACCTCCACCACCATCGTCACCTCCCTATTACCCCACCA
>CM042193.1:6003058-6068802 GCA_023539305.1 Ilex asprella
CCCCACCACCTCCCCATTGTCCCACCGTCCTCCCACCATCACCGTTGCCGCCATCACCACTCACACCACTACTACCACCATTGCCCAAGTTGCCACAGCTACTATCGCCACCCAACCATCTCACCCCCACCACTACCACCATAATTGTCGTCACTTTACTATCACTGTCATTGTTCTATAATCACTCTTACCACCACCGCCACCACAATTACTGCTACAGCCACAAGCCGTCATTGCCCACCATTGTCGTCAACAGTTGTCATCACTCCCACCACACCTACCATTACAAGTTGCCACCACACGTCTTCGCCCACCATCCACACACCTATCCCCTACCACTATCACTGTTGTCATTCGCCATTACCCATCACACTATTGCCTAAAAACACCTATCATAACCCCCCACCACCACAACCCACCATTGTCGCTCCACCACTACCACTACCAATCATCATCACTATCACCCACCACAACCCACACCCACCACTATCACTGTGGTCACTCATGACTATCATTATCACCATCATCAACAAAAAATCACCACCACTATCATTATCGTTGCTACTCATGGTTGCTATCATCACCATGATTGTCGTCACTCACCATAACTATCATTGTCACCCACCACTACCACTGTCGTCTACAACCACTACCATAACTCACTCAATTACAATTGTTACTTAAATTTATTTCTCTCTCATTTATATTTTATGATTTAATTTTATATGTATATACAAATATATTTATTGTTGACTATTTTTTTATTATTCTATACTTTTATACATAGATAATAATTAATATATATATTTATCTCAATAGACATCTTGATTATCTTGAATTAGGACTGAGGATTCCTAAATCCTATTAAAGATATAAATGGTACCACCCGGCAACTCTTCTAGCAGATTTAGTGGGGCGAGGATAAGTTCGGTCCACTCTCACATCTATCTAGTGATAAATTTTTATATTTTATTTAAGCATTTTCACCGCCAATAGTCATTAAGTAAATCGAGACGAGATTTGTCACTGACCAAAAGTGCTAAACCTACTGCTGTGAAAATTAACAACTGAAATAAGTAATACAAAAATAAATAAAATAAACTAAAATGAGAAGCCAAAAGCATTGCCAAAAAGAAAAACATAAACCCAAATAATGGAGGAGAAGTGTGGACAGCCATTGAACAACAGATATGAAAGAAACAGTACAGTGGGAGATGGCCATGAGAGAATGCACAGAGACAATGAAGAGAGAGAGAGAGGTGAGTAGTGTGTCCTCTGTGCAGCCTCTGCCCCTTGCTCCCAATTAAATCCACTAAATTTTTTAAACGCTTCCCTTCCTCTCTCCTTTCCAATCCCATCTCCAGATTTATAATTCTCACTCTCTCTCTCTCTAAGCTCCTTTCCCCATATCTTCGATCTGAATGCATAGATTCCCATCTTTATAATTGCCCTAGTACCCCACCCCAACCCTTGGACCATTTCCCATGAGTAGTGACGATCGTTGTTCCAAAATGTCCGAGGACGATAAGGGTTCCTCTTCCTCAGATCTCACCAACAGAAACCGTGCCGGCTATTCTTGCTCGACTTTTCCCGATCAAGTCCTAGAAAACGTTCTCGAGAACGTTCTATGCTTCTTGACTTCACGGCGTGACCGAAACGCCGCTTCTTTGGTCTGCAAGTCGTGGTACCGTGCGGAAGCGCTTACCAGATCGGAGGTCTTCATCGGAAACTGTTACGCCGTTTCGCCTCGCCGTGTCACCCACCGGTTCAGGGGGGTTAGTTCTGTGGTGATTAAGGGTAAACCCCGGTTCGCTGATTTTAGTCTTCTGCCGCCGGACTGGGGTGCTCACTTCGCACCTTGGGTCACTACCATGGCTGAGTCTTATCGTGCGCTTGAGAAATTGTACCTTAAGCGCATGTCTATCACAGATGATGATCTTACTATGCTGGCTTTCTCGTTTCCTTGCTTTAAAGAACTGGTTTTGGTGTGTTGTGAAGGGTTTGGAACTAGTGGACTCGCTGTTGTTGCCAGGGACTGCAGGTCAGTAATTTTCTTTTGGAATTTTGATTCTAAGTGGTGATTTTGATCTGTTTATTGTAGCATAACTCTAATGGGTTCTAGTTAATTGCGCTGAAAATGAAATTTTATTTAACTGATTCACACTTTGATTTGTAATTGTTTCATTTGTATTGGCACTCTCGATGGTTGTTGATCTGGGTTACTGAGTAGAAGCATCTCATTTGAATAATTCTGAACACCAGCTGATGCATTTTGTCTGACATAACAATTCCTTTTGGTTCAAAAAGTCAAAACTTTTTGAGTTTTCAGCGGAAATTTGTGTTTATGAATGTATCACCAACAATTTGGATTGCTTAGTTGTGTTTGGATTTCTTGAAAATCATTGAATGGAATTAAGTTTAAAAGGTGAAAACTTCGCCTTGAAAAGTTCTCGATTTTCTTGCCCGCTGCAGTATATTTGTTTTGCGTGGGTATAAGCTGTTTAGAATGTTTGCTTTGATTTCTATCTATGGTGTCTCTTGCTTGAGAGAGTGCAGTTTAATGATGTGAATTTTGATTGGAGATTTTTTTTTTCTTGTATTTTATGGTGGGATTGTATCTCAGGCAGCTGCGAGTGCTTGATCTGATCGAGTCTGAGGTTTCTGACGATGAAGTGGACTGGGTTTCATTTTTTCCAGAGAATGAAACTTGTCTTGAGTCTCTGATTTTCGACTGTGTTGATTTTGGCATTAATTTCGAGGCATTGGTGCAGTTAGTGGCAAGATCACCTTCCTTAAAGAAACTTAGGCTCAACCAATATGTTTCACTTGGGCAGCTTCACAATCTCATGATTCGAGCTCCACAGTTGACCCATCTGGGTACGGGCTCATTTAGGCCGTTGGAAAATGTTGCTCATAGTGTCCAAGAACCAAATTATGTTTCTGCTTTTGCTGCTTGCAAATCGCTAGTTTGTCTTTCTGGGTTCCGGGATATTTTTGCAGAGTATTTGCCTGCAATTTATCCAGTGTGTGCTAATCTCACCTCTCTGAATTTTAGCTATGCGAACATCAATGCTGAACAACTGAAATCGGTCATATGCCACTGCCCTAAACTCCAGATCTTTTGGGTATGTGATTGAAATGTTCTTAAAATTTTATAATTTTGTTGTTGAATTTTGATTCGTAGGCTTAATGGTTATTTTCTACAGGTACTTGATTCAATATATGATGAAGGCCTTCAGGCAGTGGCTGCCACATGTAAGGATCTTCGTGAGCTTCGGGTATTCCCTATTAATGCTCGGGAGGATATTGAGGGCCCTGTTTCTGAAGTTGGTCTCCAAGCAATTTCTGAGGGCTGTAGGAAACTGCAATCCATTTTGTATTTCTGCCAGAGGATGACGAATGCGGCTGTGATAGCCATGTCGAAGAATTGTCCTGATCTTGTGGTGTTCCGTCTTTGCATAATGGGGCGGCATCAGCCTGACCACATTACTGGTGAAGCAATGGATGAGGGTTTTGGAGCGATTGTCAAGAACTGCAAGAAGCTTACTCGCCTTGCTGTATCTGGTTTACTGACTGATAAAGCTTTCAGTTATATTGGACAGTATGGGAAATTGGTGAGGACATTGTCAGTTGCTTTTGCTGGGGACAGTGACTTGGGCCTGAAATATGTGCTTGAGGGCTGTCCTAGGTTGCAGAAGCTTGAGATCAGAGATAGCCCCTTTGGAGATTCAGCTCTGCCCTCTGGTTTGCACCATTATTTCAACATGAGATTCCTCTGGATGTCATCTTGTAGAGTAACACGTCGAGGTTGTCAGGAGATTGCTCGACAATTGCCCCGACTGGTTGTGGAAGTGTTTGATTGGGATGAACAGGAAGGAAGGGACAAGGGTGATTATATTGACACATTATACATGTATCGGTCTCTTGAAGGGCCGAGGGCTGATGCACCGGAGTTTGTGCATATATTGTGAACTTGCAAGATGAGAAGTTGTTCAGCTGTTGGCTTCTGATCAGTTGTAAAAACTCTTAATGTGGGAAAATGAATGCCGTGAGTGGCTTTTATTAGCAATGGGAAGGTCCTGCATACCTTGTTGAGCAAAGATGGTTTCAAATTCAATTGAATTGGCATTCAAAGTGGAAGCCCTGTATTTGTTTCTTCAATGCTGTTGATCTAAGTGGGGTTGATTTGGAGATGAATCTCTCTCTAAGGTGATGGACCATCCCAGGTTGTATAGGTAGTCATCTAAATTCTCTGTATATCTCTGCTTCATATTCATTTCATAATAGAACCATTTGGAGGTAGCTAGGGGTCGTTGAGCTGCAACAAAAGCCGATTGCATATCTGTTATGTACCACTGGGTCAGATTGTTTTTCTTAAATCGGAAATGGTTTTGATGTGGAGATTCAGAGATGGGAAGTTCAAACCGATGGCAGAGGATGAAGTATTCTCTCTTCTTATAGACTTGAGCCTGCTTATTCCTATTCAAATCATAGTTTTACGACTACATCCAAGTTGTACCTGGGGAGAACTAAACTAATTGCCAGAACGATACATCTCTTACTCTATTTCTAGAATTGATTGTTTCTTTCAGATGTGTTGTTCTTAGCACCTGACTGTTGAATTTATTATTTTTATTGTTAGAAATATGACACGGATAATAAATGCCAATATGCATGGGCCAGATGCTGGTGTTAATGTGTCGCCTTTTTTTTTTGAATGTGGAATGATCAGCTTGATAATGAGGCGAATTATTGATGTATGGAAAGCATTGTACAAGTACACATTGCAGGATCCCCCACCATCTTCTTTCCACCATGTGGGTTCCATCATGATATGATGAGACTTCCCCCCATTTTCTTTGCCGGTGAATGGTCCTGACTCTCTCTCTCCCGTCATCTAGGAGGAGCCTTCAGTTTAGACGGAATGGTATATGTATAGAAGTTTCAGAATCTCAGAAGGAATGAAAATTGGAAAGAAAAGGGAAAAAGAAACACAAGAATTATACATGTTTCTATACATCGAGGTTACAAATGTTCAATGAGTTACATCTAATGTATAATTCAAGGTAATTGTATACATTAAACTCGACCCTGTTTATTCGATGATAAATTCATGGGATACACTTATCATATTATTGTACATTTACGGGTGTTTCATTGAACTACATTGTCACTTGGTAACAGTTTCCTGATCTTACGTTCTGCTTTGCGTTCTTGATCTTTTTCGAGTAGCATCCTGAATATGATGGTTAGAGTGGGACTTTGCTGACTTGTCACTATGTTTGCGTAGGAAATCAGCCAACTTCCCCCAAACCCAAATCTCTCTCTCTCTCTCTCCTATATGTAATAATGAGGAGAGAAATCTGCCTTCTTTGTTGGTATGTCTTTCTGGCAGAATGGTAAAAGCAAGGTTAGCCTCAAGGTGGGATCTGAGTGTGCAAATGAATGAGTAATGGGAAGCAAGCTTGCCTTTTTCCTCCTTTCTATCCATTGTGGGTGAAGTGGACCAAATCTAGCTAGTATTTCTTTTTCCTCGATTGGCCCAAAGGCAGATTGCCAACTCTCATGCATATTCACAAGTACTCAAATTACCCTTTTCCCTTTCTATATTTTTTTTTTTAAAAAAAAAAAAACAAAACTACACGGAACGGTAGTCAAACTTGAGTTAATAGTTTTGATATACGAATTTGTTTTATTATTATATTTCAAGTGTGGAGTTGAGAAAAGATGACGTGGGTTGGGGGAGAAAACGTTGAAAAAAGGAATTGAAGTTTGAGTGCTTTGCCAAATTGCTGACGTTGGAAACAGTTCAATAGACGACCACTGAGCTTAGAATGAGAGAGAGCCTTTGCCTTTTCAAATTTCATTATCTTGTCAAAATGGCCTACTTTGTTTCTCTTTCAATGCCACCCATTCTTGTCCTTGGTCAGAAGAAAGTGATGGGAAAAATTCACTGAAAATGACCATACAATAAAGACACAGGCTCAAGCATCTTTCGATTTAGCCAAACCATAGGTTTAAACGCAATCTTTAATGGACATTTCTGATCTATTTGAGGAGTCTGGACAACGGAAGCCAGCAAGCAAATGTTTGTGTTATCTAATGTTTTGATCTTATCACTACAGCTTTTTGTTGAATTAATGAGATTACTTGATAAGGGGCATGAGTGTTGTTCCATCTTTGTGGTGAGTAGGGCCAGGGGCGGAGCCAAAATTTTGTTTAAGTGGGGGCAACTTAAATTTTTAAATATAATTGTAACATTATTTTTATTAAAATATATATTCTTGATAAACTGTTTATAAGTATGGTTACATTAAAAAAATGTCATGTAAATGTATAACTCATGTATATACTTAAGTTCCAAAATATCTTATATTTTAAGAAAATTTCAAAATACTTAGGTTTGGACGAAGAAGACGGAGGAAGAAAAAAAAAAGCAAGTGTGAAAAGGAGCTGTCAAAAGTTAGCTTTTAAGGGTTAAAAACTATATTAATATACTCTATACTTTAAGAAAATTTCAATAGAGCAAGTTTAAGAAATTCTTAAAATTTTTAAAATTACACTTAGGTCTCAAAAATTTTTAAAATTTCAGTGAGGGCAGTTGCTAGGCGTAAAAAATGAGAAGGAGTTGCTAAAAGTTAGCTTTTAAGGGTTAAAAATTATACTAATATACCTTATACACTTTAAGAAAATTTTAGTGGGAGCAAGTTTAAGAAATTCTTGAAATTTTTAAAATTACACCTAGACCCCAAAATGTTTATAAATTTCTGGCAGCTGACCCCACACTCAATCCGCCACTGAGTAGGCCTCTTGCTCGTTGATCGGTTCATCTTTCTTCTATTGAAAGGTCTTCTTATGATAGTTTTGTCAATAAAATCATTTCAGGTCGAATTGATTAATCTAACGTTAAAAAAAGTATTACCATAATTGGGAGATCTGCTTTAATATAATTAACGAATGTTAGGCTAGGTTTGAAAATACATTCGTATTTCAAACTGTAAGTCTTAAATTTACGATGATTTGAGTTTAGAGAGAACTCGGTTTTGACAGTTGGAAGAAGAAAATTAGCCAATGTAGTTTAAGCATTTCCGGCTTCCTCTGTGGTTACTTTAAATTTATAAAGGGAAAAATTCAGTTACACTCCTCATAGTTTATTATATCTTCAAGGACATTTCTTATATTATCAAAAATATCAATGACACCCATTCTAATTTATATTTAAACATCACTAACACCCCTTACTATTAAACTATCATTTCTAAAAAAAAAATTAATCTAAAATACAAAAAATGCTCCCACATAAGCCTCAACTAATTTTTTTATATAAAATTTAATTAAAATCCGAATCGATTAAAATTTATTTTTCTACATATTAAAATTTGAACCAATTCAAATTCGATTGAAGCTGAATAAATTTTATTTTTTTAATGTATTAAAATTCGAACCTATTAAAATTTATTTTTTGCATATTAAAATTTAAGTCGATTTGAACTCTACCCTAGTTGTTAGCGTTAATTAAAATTCGCTTAAAGTCGATTAAAATTTATATTTTTTTACTTATTAAAATTTGTGTCGATTAAAATTTGAGTCAATTAAAATTTATATTTTTTATGTATTAAAATTTGGCTAATTTAAATTCAATACGAATTGATTAAAATTTAATTTGAGTCAATTAAAAATAATTTTTAATTGGCTCAAATAGAATTTTAATTAGCCTAAATTTAATACGTAAAAAATATAATTTTTAATTGACTTAAATCGAATTTTAATACTTTAAAAAAATAGAAAGCAGAGGGGTCTTATTGAAGATATACATACTTAGAGGGGGTGTGGATGAAGTTTATCCTCAAATATATCATAGACAATTTAGTAAAATTATATTCTAGTTAATATTTTTAATCTCACAAGGGGGTCATTCAAGATTCACAAACTAGATGGGTGTCTTTAAAGATATGATAAACTAGAGGGTATGAGTGAAATTTTCCTATTTATAAATTATACTTTGTCCCTTTAAACTATAAATTTAATTTTACTTTACTCATAGAATTATTAAATTTTTCACATTTATCCGTCAATCATTTGAATTATTTCACATTAATTCAAACACAAAAGTTCGTTATCTTTTTTAATGACAATTACAGACATGTATGGGAAAAGTTAAAATAATCATTTTATTTACGGTGTAAAATAAAATAAATATTCATTAATTTTATAACTGGCATTAATAATTTGGGCGGTGTAAAAATACCCACATAGTTGTGGGCACAATTTAAAAAATATGATAATTTAAGAGATAATATGAAAATAGTCATAATTGAAGATTTACCGTATTAAGACGCTCATTTTACTTTCCAATTTTTTTTTTAAGCTCAAAAAGTTAGGGCGCGGGCCAAATCGACCGTTATTCCCCAAAATCTCACGCCTTTCTCTCTCCCTCCCTCTCTCCCAACACAGTTTCCAAATTCAGGTGTCTTCCTCAAACCTCCAAAATATCCCCAAATCTACTTAATCCCTGACGCCCTAACCCTAACGCTCTCTTCCTTCCCCATTCTTGCCCTAATCCTCGCCACTGTGTTTTTGCCCTGCCATCTCCTCCCTATTTGCCTCTTCTATCTCTCCTCTGATTCTTAGCTATCTCCACTGCCATCCACACCACTCAAGCCATCCACCGCCACCGTTTGTCGCCGTCCCACATCCCCACACTTCTCCTTTGTGATTATTCTCTCTCTCTCTCACCCAGTGCCATCCACCCCAACGTCTGCCAATACCCATAGCCCCGGTACTCGCTCACCCCCCAGATTAACGCCTCCTCTTTCTCAGTCTTTGCTTTCTCTCCCCATCTTATTCTTTATCTCTGTCTCTCTCACTATTCTCTCTGCATCGACCAGCGATCTGCGAAACGCCATTCCCTACTCGGGCTCCAGCTCTATTGGCCCTCCGACGCAGGTTTGTCTCTATGCATAGAAAATATCGAACTATGTGTCTTCCAACTAAGTTGTTCATCAATGACTCAAAACTTCAGGGTTTGCTTGAAATCTATGTTGCAGAATTTTCCTCCATTTTTTCCTTCTGATGCAAATAAACTAGTGTTTACTCTTCTAGGTTGGTTGAAATCTTGGTCCAGAGTTTGCCGAGGAATAGTCTTTGTTCTTATTCATTGTCTCTTTATTCAGGCGAGTGGTTGCCTCTTTTGTGGTTCAGAGTTTGCCGAGGCTTATTCATTGTCTCTTGCCTCTTTTGAGGAAGAATATGTGGAGCTTTTTTTGGGTTAAAAAAGAAGTGGGGTCAAGTTGATTGGCCACATTGTGGATGAAGTCCCGAGGGATCGCAAGCTTTTGGAACTAGTGAGGGCTGTCACAAAGGAGCAACTCCAATCAATGTTGGCTTTCCTGAAGGTAAAGTTAATGTACATCAAACTTTTTTGTTTCATCATAATCTATTTCTTGAAGAGAAATATGAATGGAAGAGCGGGTTCAATTTTTTGGTTTTGTAGGCAGATAAGGAAGTATGAATGGACAGAACAGGAGCAGCTACAGAAAGTTAGAATTGATACAATGATGTTGGTCTACCAAGTTGCAGCCAGATTTAACAGTATTGCATCATCAGTTGATCCGGATTGTAAGTTCTCGGAGAGATTGTTGCATTGAACTCTTGAACTGTTGATTAAAGCTGCTGACGCATGTTTATTCCCTGTCTCATGAAAATTGAGAAATTGTGAAGACTCTTCAGTTCTTTGCTTGCTGGGATTTCCCAAGCGCTGTGGGCAGCTGCTGCGTGTTATGCTTATTCACTTCAAACCTCTCGTGTCAAGTACATGTGCTCAGGTAACACATTGTTTGTTCACTGTGGATTTTCTTCTGCATCTGGGGACACATTTTGGTACATGTCTTTGCATATGATGCACATTTGGGTAACACTTTTGCAATATGAACAGTCTGGCACCTGGGGCAAAAGCCAGGGAGCCATGTTTTAGTGTGTCGTGAAGACAAGCTGTGAGATAATATGATGCGGATGGAGCAAAGACTGTTCTTCTGTGGGCAGTTCTATCATGAATTTAGCTACCAGTGTTCGTGAATGACATGACTATGAGATTTGCTTTATATTTTTGTTAATAGACATGTTGAATAGCAACACATATAAGACACAACCAGAAAGTAAAGCCCACATGTGCATATAGACTCCGAATATGGGCATGTATTTGTGAGAGTGCATGTTTTCCATATGGATGGGTCATATGTCCTACCGTATTCTTTTTTATGTTTATGTGGTCAATTGCTAATATATTGAAATCCCCAGAGGTAGAGTTTGATTTTCACAATACAACGCCAGATGGTTAATATTGGAGGAAATAGTTTGGATTATACAAAATAATTCTGTTATTCCTGCCTTTACTTAAAGACATATAGGTTCAGATACATACGTGTCTTGGTTGCTGGTCTGTCTGGTTTGCAGTTCAATACATTCCTGTGCAGATGTAAGTTGAGTTGACTATCTTATTGAAATTAAATGTTACTTGCCATTTACTAGTTTCTGTTAAATTTAGTTGAGTTGTCAAAAAAACTAGTTTAATTAACTGGTAGATGGATTTCTTATCACCTTCTTATTTACTTGATTTATATTTGAATGCGGGATGCTGAGTTAGGTTGAGGCTCTTCAATTTGCAGGAGTAATATGTATATTTTCTCTTAGTAGTAATTACCTTTTACACCCTTCTGATTTTGCTCAAAAACAATTTACCTCGAGTTGTAGAATTATGCTCATAACCTTCCTATGGTTGCATATCCAAGTGAAAAGCCTAACACCATTAAAGATTCTAGCATTTGCTCACAAAACTTGCACGGCTAGATTTGTACGTAAGAAAAGCTTGGAGTGATTTGGTCTTGTTTAAATGCTTTTGGGTGTGAATTAGCTGAGAAAGAAAATGAGGGTTTCGCTGTGTTGCAAAAACTTTTTTGGCTGCATTCCAGCCATAAGTTGGAAGGGCGATGATCAAAATTAATGTAATCTTGGTCGAAGCTATTCGGGTGACAAAAACCACAAGTTAATTTGAGATGATGAAACATTTTAAAACTCGAATTAGAAGAAGAACCTAGGGTTTCGGTTAGGTGAGTTGCAAACGATAAACAAAGAAAAGGAAGAAGAGGAGGAAGACGAAGAGGGTAGATGAGGTATTTTAGGCACTAAACATAATTTATTTTTTGGAGGTAAACCATTAAAACAAGGCCCACAACTTGTTTTTGGTGATTGTGGCACACCGATCATTAATTTGGATGACAAAAGTAAGATTGCACTTTGGTACTCGTACACTAACATAAGCAATTTATGTGAATAAAATCAAAGAGGTAAACTGTTTTTGAACCAGGGAAGGGTAAAATTACCCCTTTCTTTTAGCAGTGAAGGATGCAATTGTCAAATGGCAATCAATGTGTTCTTTTAAGTGTTATTGTGACTTGTCAGCATTAGACCATCACTTCATGTTTTGTCGAGAGTGACATACTGATCCTTGGGGCTGATTATGTGCTTCCTCCTCTGGGTCTGTTTTAGTTTCTTAGTAGTATATTAGCTTCTTACCCTCAAAGGAAAAATGAAACTAAACTAAGCCAAGCTCAAAAGACTGCTTTTCGGTAAGAACTCTTTAATGATGAGGAATTGCTTAGCCCTTATTTGTGGTTGGATCCAGTAAGCTGGATGGCTTGATGGGTTAGATATATATCCTTTTATTTAAAATGGGCTGGACTGCTAAATTGATATGTTATGTTTTTTCATTTATCTTGGAAGGGTAATTTTTTGATATGGTCTTAGAAGGGTAATAGATCACCATCTTTTTTTGTAAGTACACACAATATCAATCCTTACCTTCTATGCACTTGTGATTTATCCCATTATGTACTTTTCTCATTTTGTGTTCTTTTACATTTTTAATGTGATATCACATATGTTTTGTCATGTTTATCAGTCAAGATGTTTATTTATAATAAAAAGAAAAATCTATAGTGGATGTAGGCTGTAGTAATCGTCCAACAGCCTTATTTCCTTTTCTTCTTCTTCTCAATATTCTTCATCTCAATTAACTTTTACTTGACCTTTGTGACCACTGCATCCAAACTTAAAAACGTATTTTGAGAAGTGTATTCTTGCCTTCATCAAAGATTTAACCCTTGCTATAAACAAATGAGAAAAAAATTTAACGAGTGTGGCCTTTATTGTTGATAGCTGTGGAGTACTAGTAGTTTCATCTATTCTTCAATCTAAAATGCCTACCACAATGGTCTAATCATATCCTATACTCCAAGCCAACCATACCAGCAAACTCCCCCTCCCTTTCTCAAAGCTGCTATCCGGAATTTTGGCACCGTTTCCCCCTGAATTTCTAGCCATCAAAAATCAGCCTGGGTTTCCCTTCTGTATATAACCCCCAGATATGACAAGCTTTTTGTAAAGTTCACCACATCATCAATTTTAGGTGTTGCGATTCTAAGATTTAGTTGTTATTCTAATTTAGTTTTAACATCACTGCTTGTAGGATAGTCTTCTTTGCCTTTTCCTTCATTGAGGAACTTCCTCCTATCATTTCTTAATCGTTGGGTTGGCTAGGCTGTTGCCATCAATATTTCTCAACCTAGTAATCCGTAGTTTAATCCATATTGGTGGCTTCTCTAGGAACATTTTCCAAATTGATCTTCTTATCTCTTAAAACTGGTGAGGCTTCTTGGATGCTTCTTTAAAAAAGATATCAGCACAAGATTTACCATTTCGTTTTAATTGTGCAGTTGTATACAAAATAATTGGAGTTATTGATATGATCTTCTCTTTCCACCAGTACAAATATTAGTTGTTTGCTAATCTTTTCGTTGTAGAGAGGAGATGCGTAAAACAGAAGCAGTTGACATAAAGAGGTTTAGAAGAGAAACAACAGAGAACAATTTAGAGAGCGGAAAGACTGTCAGTTTATCTCTTATATGTGGAGGTATTAAGGTCATTTTGTCATCACCGTTGCCATCAGCGGTGCCCTTTGGTCTTCAGATCATACTACGTTTATGTTACTTGATTTTAAGTGAGGGAGGTGAAGCATAGAGGGGTTTAATCACAGAGTGTAAAGTGAAAATTTTCCTATTCTTTTGCCTAGTAACAGATGATGTTACATGTTGATGGTGATCGTGTTCATCGAGAGCCCTTTCAGTTCTCGAATGACGTTACATGTGCCTTACAAGATCGTCTTTAGTGCCTTCTTGTGTTATCCTGTATAATCCTTGACGCTTTTGATGGTCTACAAGACATTTCTTTACCTTATTAATCCATCTTATTCAACTGTTAATCTTTCTCTCTTTTACCTTTTTTGTTCATTTCATGCACTGATAGTTTCGAGCCTGTATCCCTTGTCGGTATTTTATTCTTCAAGAGAAGCTTTGCAAAGCAAATAATTGACAAAGACTGCAAATATCCCTGCAGTTATGGCAGCAAAGGCTGCAGCATCAGGAGCAAATTTAAAATTGACCGAGGCATTCAATTTGGAGGTGATTAGTATCGTATAGACAGTGTTGCACAGTGTAATCATGCTGGAGAATTGCTGGCTTGAGGAGGTTATATGAGAGCATCGGTGGACTTGATTCTAAGCCTATGCTAATGGGTTCGAGGCATAAGCTTGATGTTCCAACTCTGGGGGTCTGGACTGGTCCTTCAGCACCCACAGTCCAAAAACGATTCATTTTATGAGATATTACTTACCAGGTTTGTGTATCTGCTACAAAAGTTTGTTACATTTCATAAAAAGGTGGGGGAATTGGACAAATCAGCATTTCGTGAAACTTGTTCCCAAGCGACTGCTTTGCCACTCTTAGATCTGGTAAACAAAATAGTCTTTCTTTAGCACTATAAAAATGTAATCCTACTTCATCTTCGTTTTTTTTCCTATTTCAGATTTGAAGTCAAACGTGGAAAAGCTTATCGCAACTTCTACATCTTTTCTGTTGTTGTTGGTCAATTTCCATGGTGATGCAATGGAGACTGGTGTGTTTATTTGGAAGTCATTAGTTTGGATTACACCTCAATGGGGTTCTCTCGTCCTTGCTGAACTGGTTGATGCATGGTTGTGGACAATTGGTACCAAGACAGGACTTTTTGCATTTGAAGTGAGGTATTCTGGGGCCAAGCAGTACTGGAGACTAATTATGGTACAGAAGAGTCTTTGGAAGGAAATTCTACTCAGCAAATATTACCCTTCGATGAATCAGAAAGACATTGCAAATGGAGCTGGTCTCCGAGCTTCAGCCCATGAAAACGTCGGTACAAATCCATAGGCCTCACCTTGCTTACGGGGAGCCAGAAACGCAGCCTAAAGGGTCCTGTTGAACAGATCATGACTTATAATCTGTGGCTTTTATGTTGAGGTTAGTAATTTGAATATTTACCATGCACACCTCTTTCTCATCCATTTTTATTTGTGTTTCATAATTTGATATGAAAATGCTTCATTCTTTATGTGGGGTAGTGCTTCACAATGTTATGCACTAATAAAACTTGTGTGTTCTCTGATGTCCACCCGATTTGTGATTGTGCATAACTTTCACAGGTTCTCTCCCCCGTTATGAGCTGAGGTCGTGAACAGTTATGTATCTTTTTATTCTTACAGCTGCATTCAGTGATAAAATTTAACCTCTAGTTTTCTTCCTGGAAAATGCACACCAAGACATGTATAATATGATATATTTACGTTGTATTTTTCCCATATTTGTATTTATGATAACTGAGGATGATCTTTAGGTGTGTATATCTCTTTTTAGAACAACAATTGATATCTACCCAGCTGTCTCATGAGTCATGACACCTTTTATATACGTCTTTACTTATTTTATCCTCTCTGTACCTTCAGCTTATCTAGTGATGCAATTATGTCTCATAAACAATTTTTTTCCTGTTCTAAACTTGGTGTGAATTGATGATACAATATTCCCATTTCTACTTTTGCCCTTAATACCAATGTCTAATGACAATTGTGCCACAACCTTATTTATACTGTTGTTCCAACAATTGTTATGCCACTGCCTCTCAATGTACTATCATTCAAATGACCATCTTGTGTATGTTGGCCTCTAGAATATTTTGACATTCATAGACTTCCTGTTAAGAAATATCTATGCTATTTGAGAGCATATGTTTATTTGTTAACTTTTTACTGTTTTATCTGTAGGATTACTGACTAAGTTCATTTGGATACTAATATTGGGCAAACACTTTGATGAATAGAATAATCGAATTCTCAAAGAGTTATTTCTCACCTCATAAGTGAGATGTTGTTGATTGTCTACTGACTACACTTCAATAAGAAACTTATCTTCTGACAAACTTGCTAAAACATGGTTAGAGGGTAAACACGTGCTTGGTTGTACCGCTACTTTAGTATTTCTTGCTTTCTATTTTATTCGGCTGACTCTATCATATCAATGAAAGAAGGTATCATATTTCCGTTACACTTGACTAACATGTTATTATTGTTGTTAGATGGCTTTTCCTTTTTTGTCAGTCGGTAGACTAGTCTGACAAAACTTTGTAAACAATTCCAGCAGGTAGACTAGTTACATTGTATTAATGCTTGATTGATATGAAATTCCTATAGTTCGGGTTAGTGAGTTATCTTTTTTTCTAAATTGTTTTAATTTTGCAGCTAGTTTGACAAGATAGTAAAGAGCAGCTCTTGCTTCTTGATCCGTAACAAGGACCACAAAGCTTCCCTAGAACTTTTCATGCCATCCAGTGGATACTAGGACCTTCTCTACTGCCATGCTTCTAGGGCTCAAGTTCCGTTCATTTCAGTCCCAGGGCAATCTTCCAAATTTCAGAATGGGCCTTCAGCTACTGGAAGATTGGGTTTGGCGGTGATCAGAATTTATTCTTTACAATTACTTTTTGCATCTAGCACATATTTTCCTTATGCTTAATTTTTTCCATAGGGCATACTTGGCCTCTATGTGTCCATTAGCACATATGACACTAAGTCGAATACATTTTTGGCCTTAGCAATAATGGTTTAGGGATGTATAGAAAAATAAGCTATCTTATATATCTAATCTAATGCACTATTCTTAGCCCCTAGAGCCCACCTGTTTTCCCACTTGTTTTTGTGCTTTCGAGGGCATGTGCACAAAATCTGATACTTATGCTTGATAGACTACTTTGATAATTTAAGTGCATCATATGCGCTACCCGTGGCGATGCATTTAAGCTTTTACAATTTAATGTCTTCTATATTTTGTTTATCATGAGTTTAAGTATGCTATTAAGTTAAATGCTGTTACATTTCTATATTAGGTGCTGATATTACTAAAATTTGTTGGGTGTCTTCTTTTCTAGAATCACGTGTGTCAAAGCATTTAGTAAATTTTTTAATGTGGGTGCAAATGGGGAGGTTTTTAGGCTTGTTACTATACAGTTCTATCTTTGTTTGGAAAACAACAGTAACTTATATGCAGTTCTACCTTTGTTTCTATCTTCAACACGGGACATTATCCCGAACTATATGACTTTTTGCCTAGCATGAGTGTTCATATTTAGTTAGTTATCCAAAAATGTATTGATGCTGGACTGCTTCAATGTAAGCATACATGTGAATTAGTTACGGAAAAGATATACTCTTCAATGCAAACATCTAATGTGATTTACTTGTGTGCCCATCTTTGCAGTCAGTTTAGCTCTTAACAGCTGTTTGATAATTATTTCTCCTCTTTCCCGTATACTCTGGTGAATGTGCACTGCATCTGTCAGTTGTTTTTGGACCTTTTCATTTAGCTAGAATTCCTTTGAAGGATATTATTAAATTTGGAAAGTGAAGATGTTTTGTATGTACTGCAGGGCTTTGTTGGGTTGGTTTTGCACATGAACCAAATGGTATGGTACAAGTAGCAACAATTTTGCCCGAAGTAAGGCTCAATCCGTTTCTATTTTTGTTCATCATCTTTTACATGAGTGAGTAGATGCTCCTCAATATGATTCAAAAGAACGAGGAAATGAAAAATGGAAACACTTTACTTGATGTGGTAAGATTCTAAGATGTGATTATTCTAGCTTGCAGAAGAATCAATATCTCCATGGGGGCCAGATGGACAACTGTGCTATTGGAAGGTTGAAGCGGGAGTAGCCTGCTTCGGAGGATATGGCAGCATGAGGCTGATAGGCCTGATGTTTGGGTACAACCTGTTGGCTCAAAGCAATCATATTGAATTCTTGAGTGCATTTGTCCCTTTGATCAAGTATTTCAATCTTTTTGGTTAAGGACCTTAAGGCGGTGATGCCATTCGGGTAATAATTATCTACTGTTGCACTCATTTATTTTAGGAAAAATCACATCTTTTTGATTTATGATCCTCAGATTGCTCTCTCTCTGCCTGCAAAATTCCCAGGTAACACATATCTGAAGGCTGAAGTGACTCAACTGGTGCAGGTATGTCCTTCCGTTCTTAAGCTGGAAGATTTAGAAATGGTAAAGACTGGACTTTTAATACTACTTTAGCACATAGGAGTGTCCGGGAAATTATATTTGGTTAAAGTAAATGTCAGTGGAAATGCCATCATTTAACATTAGGAAGCTCAGACAAAATGGAACAATGTTTTGAAAGCCAAAGGCCTTGTGTTTCAATCTTTCAATATAGAACTGCCAAAATTCGAATTCAGGATGGTCAAGCAGTCGAGTAATATTCATTAAGAAACCTCAAAAATAATTACAAGCTAAAAACTTTCGGATTCTCCAAATTCAGTGAGTTTGATTTCGTTTGATTTCCGATCAAATGTCCACATTGAGGGAAAATCCATTTTTTAGTAAAATGGTCAAAGAGAGACCTATGAACATGATTAGAAAGCACATGGAATGAGTTACACGAATATGCTCACTTTTGAGGGAGGGAAGTATAAATCATGTGTGACATTTTTTTTTGCCACAAGAAATTCTTCCAAATACTACAGTCACTAATAAACTAGGAGAAAGTAGCGTGTACATGCGGTGAGTCTTATCGACTCTTGTTCAGTGGATAAATTTTTGCCTATAAGTTTTGTAGCTTATTGTTGAAATGTTGGATGCGCTATGTTGACATATGTTTGGTCATGCCCCGGAGAGAAGTGTTCTTATTTTGATATCTTGTTAGAGTTGTGGTTTCCAAGACTTGTCTAGTTTATTGATTCAAATAGGTTCGTAGTACTTGTGTACACATGAGAATAAGTTCTAAAATGACCCAATTAATCTTTGACTGCTTTTACCGATGACAATGACTTGCCATTCTATCTAGAAATATCTCGTTATCTTCTTGCATGATATAAACTTAAATATCTCTACGTCGTTATCTTACATTTTTTTCTTGTCTGACAGCCCCATGTAAAATTGATTTTTTCCCTTTTTCCATATTAAAAAAATGTTCGACAAGTTTAATAACCAAGAAACTTAAATTCACTGTTACTGTTTTGTGCTGAATGTTTTGTACCACCTCTTTGAATTGGTTTTTTTAACCCTTCTACATTTTTCTTGTTAGTGAGAATTCTTTTGGGTGCTCGAAGTATACAATTAAAGGCCCTTACCTAGTTTAGTCTCTCTTTTAAGGCAGGGTACTACAAGGGATAGACTGGTTAAGGACCTAAACTTCAGCATTTTGGCTAGTGGCTGCCCTAATGTTTGAATCACTTCATCACTGCATTGGGTGATGTTCTCTTTGTTAAGTTGATAGTTACTGCTGTTAGTGCTGTATAACTAATTACTACTGTTAGTGCTGTATAACAATGAAAGTAATCAAGCAATTTACTCTTTGACACTTGGCCGTACATGGCTAATTTTGATCATTATGAATGCAATCGAAAATGTCCTTCTCAATGTAGACAATCAAGTTATTTGTCATCTATTGATTGCCCATTCGATTACCCAATTGATTCTTCACAATCTTCATAGTCGAAAATGCTCTCTCTACTGTGACAGTCGCAACTGACAAGATCAATGTCAATGTCACAAGCAAATACATCTTCTACATCTGCCTTAAGTGAGAGAGCACTAGTATTAGTAGCATGTTCAAAACCTAAAAGGTGTTCAACTATATGTCCCTTCTTGTTTACAAATCGCAACACAACAACCATTTGGTCTACTTACTTGTGACATTGACATTGATTTTGCCAGTTGCAATTGCCGCAGTAGAGAGAGCATTTTCAACTATAAAGATTGTGAAGAATATTTGCTTAATCGAATGGGCGATCAATGAATGACAAATAACTTGATTGTATACATAGAAAAGGACATTTTTGATTGCATTCATAATAATGTTATCATGCAACGCTTTCAAAATATGAAATCACGTCGTGGTCAATTGTAAAAGACTATAGTTAGTTTCATTTTTTGTAAAAAAGTCTAATTAGAACTTTATTTTGTAGATTTTTTTTGTTTTTGTACCCCATGTATATTGGTTTTTGGCTCTTTTGTCAATGAAATTTTAGGTATTATATATGATTTAAAAATTTTATGTCTTTAACTTTAATCCTTAAGATGATAAATTTTTAAACTTACAGCTAGTGCCCCCCCATATAAATTTCTGGCTTCGCCCCTGGACCAAGATAATAATTTACAAGTGAATCTATATGAATGGTTCACCTTTATGCAATGACTAGGCTAAGATTACTATCTTGTTGATTGTTTTTTTTAATCTTAATGTGGAAGTGTGTTACTATCTTGTCGATTGTGTTTTTTATCTTAATGTGGTACCTTTTGCAATCCTTGCAACTGTTCTATTATTGAAGACCTGGTTTATCTTGATTTCCACTTCATGAACAAGAAGGAAAATGGAGTTCTTGGATTTTGCGACTCTATGGTTTCCTTAGGGTGATGCTGCTTTTGCATTTCGTTCATTTTCTTTTGTTAGATCTTTGTAGTGCCTTTTGGTGATGTTACCACTCCTTTTCCTTCATTTTGTTTCTACCCAAATTTTATTTTGAGGATTCTTGTCCACTGAGATGTCTTCAAGATGCTGTTATGTTCTACTGCAGCCACACATATTAAAGAGATACATGGGATTCCTGAGGCTTTACCAATTCTGTCACTCCAAAGGCAGTTGATGAAAACTCAACTATTTTGCGACAAGTGGAAAACTGCTTAACTTGGCTGCTTGTTTGATCAAGCACTTTCTGGAGTTCCTTACTGTTGCTTACAAGGGTTATCCATGCGTCATGGCTTTTGTTCTCAGGTATTAGAGTATTACCCTTCTGAGTGAGTAACCTCTTTCATGCCGGAATCAATAGTAGTATCAATCCTTTTTGGATAGAGTCTGGGACAACAAGAGATTGCAGGTAGGTTGATTGGGCACATTTGGGATAAAGTCCACATTAATATCAGGCTTTTGGAACAGATGAGGGCTATCTCAACAGAGCAACTCCAATCATTGTTGGCTAACCTGAAGGTAAAGTTAAATAAGTTTAAGGCACATAAGCCGCCTATTTTTGTGGGGAAAGCGGACCCAATAAATAGAGAAGATATTGGAGGCAGTGGAGATCACATCTGATGTCACTAACAGAAGGTTTGTGACGTTCCAACTAGAGGGAGAAACCCATCACTTACACGTTTTGCGGATGATTATGTGACCACAAATTTTGCCAAGGTGTGTAGGTTCGAGGATGGGTTGAAGTTGTCGATTTGGGATAAGATTGTGGGTCATAACCTACCCTACCAACTGCAAACATACGGTTTTTAATGCATCTAGTTCAGTTTTTGGAATTAAATACTCATTAACCGAAAAAATCGGTTGGGTTGATCAGTAGCTCCATCTCAAGACTATACTCTTCGAACTGTCTGCCCATTAAACATTAAAGTAACATATATAATATAAAACATATATCTCAAATTTGAACACCCATTCCCTCTCTTTAGAAGTTGTTCAATGCTCCCTTCTCTCCCTCTAGAAGTTGTCCTCAATCCTCATCTTTTCAATTGTTTCACACCTGCAAGTCACTTAGAGCATCAGATCTGATCAGATCTTGGTAGCACACTCTATCATAGATCAAAATTTCTTTGTAGCACATTCTCTCGGAAGGGTTGGAACGATTAAAATATCATTTTTATTTATCTGTTTTTCGTATGTGTTCTCTTATTTTGGATCTGATTTCTTTTTCTGATTTGTGCATGTTTTAAATAGATGAATCTGAATCCTTTTTTTGATATAATTATTGAATGTTTTAAGTTTTTTAATTTGATTTTTTTTCTTCTAATTTGATTTGAGCATGTGTTAATTTGTTGAATCTGATTTTTTTTTTTGATTTTTTGTTCATATTTGATTCGTAATTTTTGTATATGTTGAACGTCGTCGCATTCAAATCTCTCTCTTTCTTTTTTCTATATCTGAATCAAAAGTGTGGGCTCAATCCACCCGATGATCGAACCGAAATCGACTGACACATAGGGTTTGTTGTCGGCTCAGTTGGTTGTGTGGTTTGGCTCGGTTCGGTTTGGTTTATCATTCCCACTTTCGAGTGCTTACGAATTGGTCAGCGACAGTTGACACTTCCGACCTTATTTGTCGGCTGAACACCCCTAGACTCAATGGTCGAGACGGTCATGACTATTGAAAGGGAGGTGGATGACGCTAGGAGCATACGAGAGGTCGGATTAAAGGACAAGAAAAATGAGAATCAATCCTCCAACACAAGTTCGGAAAAATAACAGAAGACCTATACATCATAAGGGTCTCAGGGGTAAGGTCGGGGTTATCAAGACTAATTCTAGAGTTAGTTTTTATAAGAAGGAAAGAACTTTAAGGGGATGTACCAAGGAGACCAAAATATATGTTATTTGTGTCACCAGAGTTATAGGGCTTCTCAGTCCCAATCATCATTGGGAATTCCACAGGCATATTTCACTCATCTCTACCCTATCTTGAGTTAGTGAAATTAGTATCGAACTCAAGGCACCAGACAGGTCCTAGCTATTTCATGTGCGGGGACTCTGCAATCAGGATAGATGGGTCAGGGTGTAGACAGAGCCAGAGGACAGAGATTTCAGGCGAGGACATCAGGGGCCAGGGGTAAGTCTTAGTCATCACTTCAGTTTGAGCCGGTGGATCAATTGATAATTCAAGGTACATTCTACTATCTCATTTATTGGCACGGTTGTTATTTGATTCGAGTGCATCTCATTTATTCATCTATGTATCTTGTGTTAAAGATTTGAGCTTAGAAGTTAAAACCTTAGAGGAGTTTTTGTACGTGAATTCTCTCATAGGAGTTAGAGTTTGCATTGATAAGATATGTTGGGGTTGTGAATTAGGTATGTGAATTCTCTCATAGGAGTTAGAGTTTGCACTGATAAGATATGTTGGGGTTGTGAATTAGAGATATTGGGGATTCAACTCATGGTGGACCTTATGGTCATGAACATATCGGAGTTCAACGTCATTTTCGGGATGGATTGATTAATGGCACATCGGGTGCTTATTAATTGTGAACGGAAGTGAGTCACCGCCTACACTTAGGAGGGGATTTGTTTTAAGTTTCAGGGAGAAAAACACAATGTTTTACCCCAAGTCGTATATGACTCATGTTGGCACGGACAGTTGATGGGTTGGCTTGCGAGTCTTACACCTGAGGACGAGGCGAGATAAGAGTTGAGTTTACCTCGGGTAGTTTTCGAGTATGTGGATGTCTTCTCAGATGAGTTACTGAGATTGCCTCCACATTGAGATGTTGACTTCTTCATTGAGTTTTAACCTAGTGTATCTCCCATCTCTATGACACCGATGACACCGACAGAGTTACAAGAGCTCAAAGTCTAATTGTAAGAGTTGTTGGACAAAGATTTTGTTTGACGGAGTACCTCACATTGGGCGCTCTGGTACTATTTGCCGTGAAGAAGGACGTCGCCCGGGGGGGGAGGGGGGGTTGGCCCTTAGACTTTGTATAGACTATCGATAGTTGAATCGAGTGAACAAGTACCCGTTGCAACAAATAAATGACATTTTCGACCAATTAAGATAGACTTGCGCATGAGGTACCATTGGTTGAACGTATGGGAAGCCGGCATTCCTAAGACGACATTTAGGACTTGATATATCTATTTTGAGTTCACAGTTCTGCCATTCAAATTGACGAATGTTCTAATCGCATTCATGGATCTCATGCATAGGGTATTCAAATCCTATCTTGATATTCGTTGACGACATTCTTGTGTATTCCAAGACGAAGGAAGAGCACAAATTGTTTTACAAGCCTTGAGAGATCACCAATTTTATGCAAAATTCAGCTAGTGTGATTTTTGGCTAAAGGAAGTCAAATTTTTGGGCCATGTTGTGTCTGTTACGGGTATATTAGTTGACTCAAAATAAGTTGAGACAATAATGGATTGGAAGAGACCGAAGTCAATTTTTGAGTTACGTTCTTTCTTGGGATTGGTAGGGTATTACTGGAGATTCATCCAGAACTTCTCCCCCCCTAATGGCACCGATGACCCAACTAGAAAATATGTCAGATTTTAATGGGGATGACTCTCGCAAGAGGATATTCTAGGAGTTGAAGATGAGGTTGACTTCAACTTCTACCTTGATTGTTCTCGAGAGGTACACCGTCTTATTATAATTCATAATTTCAGGAACTTGTGATGCAACAATATTTTGAGATGAAGTTTCAGCATATACTAATGATGTCTAGATAATTATTCTCCAAAAACATATATATATATATATATATATATTTATATATCATCACTGCAATCCATATGCAACAGAGAATAAGATGCCATAAATGACAGTTTATTGAAGAAGATGGTGAGGCTACTACTTAGGGAGCTAATCGAACAATTTTCCATGTCGTCTTTCCATCCGCCTCTCCAGAAGAATAACACAACCTGTCAAAGGAACAATACTTTATATTAGTAATAGTCACCTATCATCCCGGGAAAAAAAATCATGGGTACCTGAAGTCTTCCGCGAATCAGTTTTTGTTTCAAAACCTCAAGTCTTACAATGCTATAAACTATGTATTGCTTTTTGGCTTACAAGTCAAACTATATTTGAGCTAATGTTTAATCCATCCAAATATCGTTTCAGGCTCAAATGATGAAACTTTTTTCATTTTATGCAAATCCTAAACAAAAACATAGTTGCAAATTTCCTCGAGAGACCAATATGAAAGAAAACTTGTTTATGTACTTGAAAATGTTGCAAGGTTTTCTTTCCCCTTTGCCCTTTTTTTCCCCAATAACTGGATTATTGGAGAGTTTTCAAACTTCTTCCAAATCCTTCATAACATTTTTTCTCATTGGTTTCTCCGACTTTCTCCATTGTCTTTTACAATATAAATCGGTAATACATCCCCCATGTTTTCTTATCAGTCATGTGTCCTACAGCTGTTTCACTTTAGTCTCCAATTTCTCTTTCCCAAATTGAATCATATCAAAACAGTTCAAGGTCAATTTAAAGACAAAACGAAAGAGGTATGGTGTAATTTGGTTACAATTCCATCATTCATTCTGTACACAAATTAACCTCAATGGATTCAAATCAACTATAGGATTTGATCCAATGAAAGATCAATATAGGACATGGATTTTAGCTCTCCACAAACCCAGAAAAAACACTAAAGTTTTGAAACATTTGAGGGTAATTTTAGCCATAAATGATAAATTACATACAAGGATGATACCATCACGGGATCATCTAGGTGAGAATTCATTTGGTATCATCTGATGATCCATCCAAATGTAGTTCTATGGATCCTGGACCCCTGGTACAAGGATCCAATCAAAGAATAACATAAGGGCAATTTTGGACCAGCTATCTTTTGTGCACTAAATACCAATCATATGACATTTGAGCAATAGAGATGGGGTAGATGATCCATACAAACGTAGTTCTATGGATCCTGGATCCTTGGTACAAGGATCCAATCAAAGAATAACATAAGGGCAATTTTGGACCAGCTACCTTTTGTGCACTAAATACCAATCATATGACATTTGAGCAATAGAGAAGGGGTAGAAGTACCTATCATGCAAGCGAGATTGTTGTCCTTGCCAAAACTCAAAGAACTCTGGTTTAAGTCTGTATCCTCCCCAGTCTTTGGGTTTGGGAATCAAACTTCTGCAAGTTAAAAACAAATTGGATTTTGCTAGAGTTTGTCACTTGGAACTGGGAAGTCGTACTTCACAAGGGAGAAAAATGATAATAATAGAATTCTCAGGCCATAAGAACGTAGAATGAATTTGATCTTTTGTTTCAGGTCCAACAAAGGGATGCATAAACATACACACTCATGTACAAGCATATGAAAGTAATGATCGCAAACCTAATGCATAGAATATTCTACATTGAGACGTATATTAAACAATGCATGCATTGTTTACTTACATAGCCGTACACTTGAACTTATGCACGTGTTTTGCAACTCTGATCCTCAAAAAATGACCATTTTTTAAAAAGTTGAATTAAGCCATATTTAGCAGATTATTTGCACAACTGAATCATCTCGATGCATATATAAAGACACTCAAAATCAAGGTACTTAAAATCAGACATGTGAATTACTGACCCATCAGAGAATTTTGCCTCTAATTCTTTGTATTCTTGGTGGAGTACATGCCTTCCAGTAATTATAGTACTCTGAAGAAAAGCAAGAGATAGGTCGATCATTTATGCAGACATATATCTATGAATATGGAATATTAGAACTTTCAAATTTCAATTGTGTGTGTGTGTGTGTGTGTGTGAGAGAGAGAGAGAGAGAGAGTACCTGCTTGCTAACTATAGCTCCAATCTGACTTCCTCGAAGACGGCTATGGAAGTACTGCTCAGATTCCTTTTCGGAAACTTTCTGCACAAATCCTTCCACTCTTACCTACACATCGTAGCGACATTTATTATTACCTGATCCAAAAGCAATATCTAAAAAACATAAATCCCTTGGACTATACTGATGATGACAACAAACCTACTATCTATTAAGCAATGACAAGCCTAAAAAAGTAGTCACAAACATGGGTAGGATGCTGCAATAAAGACATACTATTTGTGCATAGCATTCTGTTAGATATACCCAAAAACTACTTCAGTTAATAATTCAATAATACAGGAGTGCCATATGAAATTCGTAAGTCTTAAATCATACTAATAATTGATTACGCGAAGCATAAACAGACACAAACAAACCTATGAAAATTGAAGTGTATGTGTGTCTGCACATACGCAGATATGCTTGTAACGACATCATTAAAATGTTTCATCTCCTCCTCACATGCACATTCCTTTAATAAAGTTTTCTTGTGTGTACTTTGTTTCTGAAATATGATCTCAAACAGGGTCAGCCAGTCCAGGTTGTTCTCAAATTAAGAAGTTGAGTCATTCTTCACAGTTTTGTCCTATAACATTTTAAAACAAAGGCCATGATTCACAAGACTAGAACACCTTTTTTTTTCCCCTGCTACTGTGTATTTGCAATCGACAATCCCCATTCATTACAGATCTGAACACGTTGTGCGTTTAGAGGTTTTTTCCCATCGATGCAATAAGATTTTTCAATGCACAAAGAGGACCATGCTGACAGATCCTTTTCCTTCCGGTGCTAAGATGGTGTTAAGCCAAAAACATTATGGTTTACCTGGCGATTTAGAGCATCCCAGTAAAAAAGAAGTGACGCACAAGGATTTTCAGATAAATCATGTGCCTTTCGGCTTTCATAATTGGTGCACCTGTACATGGAAAGAATAATCATGATATCGCAAAAAGAACTTAAATTTTTTTCAGTATGCTACTAGCAGAAGGCTGCGGAAGAGCACTAACCAGACAAAACCATCTTTATCAACTTCTTTTAGCAATACCATTCGCGATGAACTGCAGCAAATAATTATATTGGTTAAGTAGACAAAATTTCCCACAAATGCATCAAGTAGCCATATCGAAAATCAAAAATGAAATATAGCCATTCCCTCCATGGAGACATCTGATCGAATCGGCACAATGAATCAGAAGTTTATCCATGTCAGAGTGTCTAATTTTGACACAATTTGACTACTTAATAAATTAGGACACGTTTTTACAGCAGTGTGTGTAAAAAAATATGATCCTTCAAATTGGGACAAATCTAAAATTTAACTAGATCACGTACTATTCGTTATATAGTATTATTACATGACAAAAATTACAGTCATTAACACCTTTTTATTTTTTTGGGAAAAACTCAGCATATGTGTAAAATTTTTTAACACCCCGTTTTGGATATTCAACTAAAGTGCTCTCGTGATGCATTGCATGTACTTGTACAATACATCAACATGCGTTTCTTTCTTCCAACCCCAATCGGGTAGATGTCAGAGGAGAAGTGTGACATGCCGACACCGACGCTGAGTTTTAATTTATTAATTATGTAAAACAAATATTTAAAAATTTTAATTTATTTTTTTTATTAAAAATAATAAATATTTATTTTCTTGGCCACGAAAAAATCTAATCACTTTCCTTCACTTGAGTATTAATGATATATTTAAATTTTGATTGATTATTTATGAAAAAAATGATTATTTAAAAGTTAAATCTCTATTATGACTCCAATTGTGAAAAAAAAAAAAACTAAAGTGGACAGGGTTAATTTAAAAAATAAAAGGAAAAGTAAATATTGAAACTTTAAAGGTTGTGTGTGTAAATGGGTACCTCGGTCATCCAAAAATATCTACAAAAATTACTATGAAAAATGAATAAAACTAGCAAAATGGAAGAAACATACGGTTTCCCATCTTTGTCAGCAGTTGACAAAGCCACGGCATTTGGCAACTTCAAGCCGGCAGCAACCGCCTCATCGAACCAGTTTTGGAACTGTCAAAAGAATAAATCCTTTTATTCTAATAGAAAGAGGTTTTAAAATTAACTAATGGCAAAGTAATACGTGCCACATAAGTTCTCAAAAAATACTTACAAAACTTTAGCAACACATGAATTCTGAGAAGTATCAGGAAGGCAATCAAAAGTTAGACCAAGGACCAATCATTCTGTTGAACACAAGTAATACCTGATCAAAGGGGTTAGGCTCCACCTGGTAGTCCTCGAGAATCTCAGGAGCGGTAAAGTTGTTCTTTAGAGCTGATATGTCAATTTTTGGAGCCTTACCAATTCGAACACATGTAGAAGTACCAGGATATGCTGGCAGTCGCAGCTTATATTTATCTACAATAGATGGTGGAATAAATCTCCCCCCTAGAAAGTGGTGTGGACCACAAAACTTCTTGGCACAGAGCTTAGGAGTAGTTAAAGAAACCTAAAATGTTTCAATACTGCACTTATCAGATGATGCACTCAATATGGGGAAAGTACAACTTTAGTGAAACATGCCAAATTGAAGTCTTTATCCCCAAATGCTCAATATTAAACACCAAAAATCTTATCAAAAACCCACCAGCGTGTCAGGTTTAATGCCTGCACCATTGATATCTCCTTCATCAACATGCCACCCAGATGGTATATCTATCGATACGATGAAAGATGATGTCCGAGGAGTTTGATCCTGATTTTGCAGACGAGCCAACCTTTGAATCAGATCATCAAAAGGTGGTCTTGGAGTTCCTGAACGATTGCATAATATTACACAGATAATATAAAGGATCACATAAGGACACTCCTATTGAATGCAACTATTTTTCTACATTTTACTTCATTTTCTGGATAAACTCCTGTCATTGATTTAGCATTAAGAATGAAAACGGATGCACCACAAAAATACTTTGCTTGGCATTTGGAGATAGAATTGCTTGTTAAAAAAGCTACGATTTCTATGAAATGACTTTCTACAATAGAATATTGAGTTGGCTTCCAGTATCTGGAGAAATAGGATGCTGAAAATATATTTCCTTTTTTTTTAGATTATTACTTAAATTATTAGATTTCACAACACACTTAATGAGTTCTTTTTCAAACTTCTTTACTGGGGATTAGGAGAATAAAAATAAAAGCAAACCTTCCCTAGGGAAAGAAGAAACAGTAATTGATCGTATAAAAGTACAATACAAAATTACAGAAACTGATAGGAGATATTACCATGGAATGAGAATCCAAACATTGCATCTACTACAATGTCAAACTCATTAGATAAGTCGATAGGCAGATCTTCCACTGAAAGGAGAGGGACTGCCAGTGATTCCACCTACAAAATTACTGCACAAATAAACACTTCTAACAAAACAAATACACTATTCTTCAAAAATATTTTGACTCAAGACCCATCCATACCTGAATCAACAAACCAGAATAAAGAGGCTTAGGAGTACGCTTTGGATAACAAATAGAGGGTTTGTATCCAAAGTGGCATAGATGACGAGCAGCTACAAGGCCATCACCACCATTGTTTCCTGGACCACAAATGACAAGTATGCGACTATAGTCGCTTGATTTGTAGACCTGCAAAAAGATGTACATTGAAGCAAAATAGAACTAAAATAAGGCTAGTAAACATGCCAGAAGGCAGAAAGTTATCTAGATCCTTGCCATGGTATTGGACACCGATACAATCACCAATGACCAACAATCTATAGCATATTATGTGGACAATATCATTTCTTTTCCTTCTTGCATTGACCACCATTATTACACTATTTCACAACCTAGTTATGATATGTGCTCTCTAATGAGAATATTTCAAGCAAAATGCACTAAAATAACCATGAGAAATGCCATTTTTCTTCGTGTTCATGCCAAATTTCATGTCAACAACAACCAAATTCAAATGCCGCATAAAAGAACTCACAATGTGTTTGGAGCTTGAATTCAGGCCCTGAAAATGGAATTTGGGGGCGAATTAGATCAGTTTTGAGCTACTTTTCCCCTGATTCCAATTCCAAGACTTCAATTCCATGTTGCTGCTGCCAAACACAACATCATAACAACCCAATTCGAAGGAACTTCAGCAACTAATTCCTGACCAAAATATCGCAAGAACATGTTGCTTTAAAAACTCACTCAAAATAGACGAAGACGAAAACTATGCAAAAACTAAACAAAAATCAATCCCGAACACTAACCTCAGCAATTGCGGAAGCAACGCTTAAACCAGCTGATTCCTGCGAACACAAGGATACAGAGCACTCTCATAGTAACTCAATTGAAATTGAGTCCAATTAACGTAGCAGATTGAAGCTTGAATAAGAAAAATAAACACTGACCATTAATTGATCGACGCTGAACCCAAGAGGACCCATGAGGGCCTCATCAATCTCGGCCGCCTGTCGCTGCGATATGTAAGTAATTGACTCCCAATTTCCCAAGCTCTGAAGTGACGAAACCATTCTATTGGCCATTTTTCTCACTTAGCTATAGCTCTGAAGTCTGAACTGAACTGAACTGAACTGAACTCACCAATTGCTGAACTCGATATATATTTATAGTTGTGTGCGGGTGGGCTGGTTTGTCTGTGTGTAGAGAAGAAGAGAAGAAGAGAAGTTAGAATTTCCATCTGGATACGTGAACGACCCAGGCGCAGCCATGAGAGGAGAGAAAAACGTGAAGTCTCTTGCGTGGAGACAAAGAAAGATTTGTGGGGACGGAAGTTTCTATTGCCCAACAGCTGGCGGACGGAAGTATAAGGCGTGGGGCCTGACTTTGTACGTTATAATTAGAAGCTCGTACATGAGTTTTAGTTAGAGTAAATTACACTTCTCCTTGAACTATTACCTTTATTTTACTTTATACCTTTAATTATAAAATTTTTCATATTACACTTTAAAGTATTAATTTTATTTTATATCACTCTAATAAATAACAAAAAAAACTTAAAAATCTTTCAAAGGAGAGAGGAAAACCCCAAAGAGTTTTTTCCCATGTGCCTAATACCACTTTATTTTACCTCTTTTACAATTAAACGGTTGTCGGAAAAAAAAAGGTCCGTCAGAGGAAGAAAATTTATAGCTTAGGAAGGACAAAGTCATGGATAGGTATTTTATTTTTATTTTTGACCTACATATGTGCAATAGACTATGACTTATTGGCGGTACAAACCACTCACATGCGCATTTATCATAAAAATTTGACATTCACTATTAATTGAAGTGATATGAAATAAAATTTATATTTTAAGGTATAATATGAAAAAATTTATAATTGGAGGTGCAAAATAAAATAAGAGTAATAATTAAAAAAAATAAAGTATAATTTACCCTTTTAGTTAGTTAAATCCACCTAGGGGAGTGGAGCTTAAATTGGTTCAAAACTGTGAAGGACTACGTTGAGGTGGGTGTCCTACTTATATTTAGGCTAATTAGAGGGTCGGAAGTTTAAAGACTAGAAGGTGAGAGACATTTTAAAATTGGGCATCCTCGAATAGTTCATTTTCTTCACGAACTTGTGAAGAAGGAGAGGCCTGATTTTGTGATCTTGATTGAAACAAAGTGTAATTCTGGGGGTATCGAGAGGATCAAATTGAGGCTAAGGATGAATGGAATAGTGGTAGAATCGAATAGGTTGGCAGGAGGTTTGGCTTTGTTGTGGTCGAAGGAGATACAAGTTTCTCTACAAAGTTTTTCTCGAAGGCATATAGATGTTCATTTTGCTGGAAACAATAGGCAAGGGGAGTGGCGACTTACCAGTTTTTATGGGGAGCCTGATGCATTAAGACGATCGGACACCTTGGAGTTATTACGCCATCTACGTCTACGAAGCAATTTACCATGGATATGTGCAGGGGATTACAACGAAATTCTTTCAAATAGTGAGAAGAAAGGTGGAAGGGATAGACCAAACTGTCAAATGAGAGCTTTTAGAGATACATTGGATTGCTGTGCTTTGAAGGATTTAGGCTTCGCCGGCTACCAGTTTACATGGAGCAATAACTGGTTATCACCATAAACGGTATGAGAGAGATTGGACAGAGCCTGTGCAAATAATGCGTGGATTGATTCATTTCCTAATGTTCGGGTATACCACAAGTTCAGCAGTGCTTCAGATCATTACAAAATTCTCATTGATACAAAGGCAATGAATCCAGCTGCTTCACCATTTAGGTGAAGAAAGAAGTTTCGTTTCGAAGCAACGTGGGTTAAAAGCAGTGACTGTGAAAATGTCATTAGGAGTTCATGGAATGCAGCGGCCTCACAAATGGGTACTCTTGGCTTGATCAAGAATATCCAGAATTGCAGGGTAGGTTTGCTTAAGTGGCAAAAAGAGCATGTGGGTTCAGTGCCAACTAAAATTGCGAATTTGAAGACCCAACTTGAAGGCCTCCACAAAGGATCAATTTCCGAAGCAGTAAAACAACAACAACACGATCTTAAAACGGAACTGGAGGGATTGATGGACCAAGAGGAAACCTATTGGAGGCAAAGATCACGGATTAATTGGCTCAAAGAGGGAGATAGAAACTCTACCTTTTTCCATTCTTGGGCATCACACAGAAATAGGAAAAATCGTATTGACAGGCTGAAAAATGAGCAGCAAAAGTGGTGCGAAAGCCAGGAAGAGATTGAAGGAATTGCTGTGACATATTTTAAAAATCTGTTCACTTCATCTAGACCACAATACAGTGATCTTGAAGTTGTCTTGAGTAAAGTGGTGAGCAAAGTTTCTAATGAGATGAATTCAAGGCTACTGCTACCTTTCAGAGCAGATGAGGTATTACTAGTTCTTTCCCAAATGTACCCAACGAAATCCCCAGGTCCTGACGGTATGCCTGCACTTTTTTTCCAAAAGTATTGGAATGTCGTGGGTCGAGATGTCCTTAACCGTGTCTTGTCTTTTCTAAATGGGGGTGATTTTCCAATCAAGCTAAATTATACTCATATTGTCCTCATTCCAAAGATCCCAAATTCGGAATCCATGACCCATTTTAGACCTATTAGCCTTTGTAATGTCTTGTATAAAATCATATCAAAGGTCTTAGCTAACAGGTTTAAAATGGTCATTCCATTGATATTGTCAGAAAATCAAAGTGACTTTGTCCTTGGCTGATTGATCACTGATAATGTTTTAGTGGCCTTTGAAATCAATCATTACCTTAAGTGTAAAAATTGGGGAAAAGAGGGTCATGTGTCCTTAAAGCTAGATATGAGTAAAGCCTATAAACGGGTTGAATGGAATTTTTTGGAAGGAATGATGGGTGCTCTGGGTTTTAATCCACGTTGGATTTATCTGATTATGCAGTGTGTTAAGTCCGTCTCATATTCCTTGATCTTAAACGGGGACCAGATGGGTTATTTTTTACCTGAAAGGGGTATCCGTCAAGGAGACCCCTTATCATCTTACATTTTTCTTATATGTGCAGAAGGATTGTCAACATTATTAAAGGATGCTGAAAGTAAAAATCTGATTTCGGGTATTACAATTGGAAGAGGATGTCCCAGAATATCCCACCTCTTCTTTGCAGACGACAGCTTGCTTTTCTTTAAGGCCTCGATACCGGAAGCGCTAGCAGTCAAAGAATTGTTACATCTATATGAAGTAGCTTCTGGGCAGCAAGTTAATAATGATAAATCAGCCATGGTTTGCAGCAAGAATGTTCCAGATGTCATCGATACTTGGGGTTCCAAGAGTCCAACAACACGCGAAATATCTTGGTTTACCATCAGTTGTAGGCAAATCCAAGAAGGAGGTATTTGCAAGCATAAGAGAACGAGTATGGAAGAAGTTGCAAGGGTGGAAGGAGCAATTATTGTCTAAGGCAGGGAAGGAAGTCCTCATTAAAGCAGTGGCTCAATCTATCCCGACCTATGCAATGGGATGTTTCAAACTCCCAGATTATCTTTGTAGTGAGCTCGAATCCTTGGCAGCTAATTTTTGGTGGGGACAAAAAGACGGGGAAAGGAAACTCCAGTGGATGAATTGGGCAGAAATGTGTAAAAGCAAAGCTAAAGGGGGAATGGGCTTCCGTGACTTGAGAACTTTCAACTTGGCGATGCTAGCCAAACAAGCTTGGCGAATTCACCATGAAACCAATTCCCTTCTTCATAAAGTGTTGAAAGCCAGATATTTTCTAAATGATTCGTTCTTGACGGCTAAGCTCGGGTATAGACCCTCATACTCTTGGAGAAGCATCTGTGAAGCTAAGAGAGTCTTAGAAGCTGGATCTAGATGGAGGATTGGCGATGGGTCCAAGGTTAAAGTTTGGCATGATAAGTGGATTCCTACCCCAACAACTTTTAAGGTTGTTACTCCTAAGAATACCCTGCATGACGAGGCCACAGTCAAGGATCTTATTGATTCAACAACTAAGCAATGGAAGGAAAGTTTGATCAATGAAGTTTTTTTAAGCCACGAAGCAGAGACAATTAGAAGAATTCCCTTGGGTTCCTCATTAATGGACGATAAGCTCATATGGCATTATGATTCGAAAGGCAGATTTTCTGTTCGAAGTGCATATCATATCGCATTTGATCGAAATCTGGCTCGCATAATGAATATTGAAACTGCTTCGACATCTTCAGGTATCGAGCATAATAACTGGAATTTCATTTGGAATCAGAAGTTACCAAATAAAATTAAAATCTTTGCTTGGAGAATGGCGAAGAGTACTCTTCCTACTAGTGCAAATCTTATGCGAAGGAGGATCCGAGCAGATGATATATGCTGTGTTTGTAGAAATGAAGCTGAAACTGTGATGCATATGGTGAAGGAATGTGCATGGGCCAGCAACTCATGGGAATCCAGCCCACTAAACCACTTGTTGCAACGTCCTACAAGGCAAATCTATAGTTGGTTGTGGGAAATGTCACAACAGATGAACTCATTTCAATTCTCCTTATTCTTAGTTCATTGTTGGTTAATTTGGAGGAATAGAAATGAAGTACTTTTTCAGAATTTGAAGAGGGACCCTGCGTCGTTAACTTACATAGCAGCTGAATATATTGCACAATACGAACAAGCAGCGGAGTCCATTGTCTTGAAACCAGGAACATCAGAGGTCACTTCTCTGTGGTTCCCCCCAAGTAGAGGCTATTTAAAGGTTAATTTTGATGGAGCAGTGTTCAAGGCAAAAGGAATGATCGGAGTAGGCGTGGTTATAAGAGACGAACGAGGTACCTTTGTTGTTGGCTTGTCTAAGAAAGTCCTCTCCCCTTGTGTAGCACAAACAGCGAAAATTTTGGCTGCTAGGGAGGCGGTCCGTTTTGCTGTGCAACGAGGCTGTGATGGATTTATCTTGGAAGGGGATTCCAATAACGTGATGAAGATGCTCACAGATGTTGACAATGAATTTGATCCCTTGGGCTCTGTTGTAGCGGATATTAGAAGTAGTCTACGTACCTTTCACTATTATTCTATATCTACAGTTAGAAGAACAGGAAATAAGATAGCTCATAAGCTAGCTAGACACGCCGTTAATGTTGATTGTGTGACTGTATGGGAGGAGGTGGCACCATCTTTCATTGTGCCTCTCCTCCTCTCAGATTTTCTTAATTAATCAAAATCCTACCATTTCTATCAAAAAAAAAAAAAAACGAAAATGAGAGAATAACATAATCCTAAGGCAGTAGACAGTTGGCCCTAGGCGAGAATATTTATCACCAGAAATGACAATTTTTTTTGGGGGGGTGGTTGAATAGATAGTCATTTGTCCAATATACCCTTCATTTTTGGGTTGAATAAATAGACAAAAATCATTAAAAATCTCGACAACACATGTATGAAGACCACTTACAAACAAATTGAATACTTCAAGAACTAATGTGATATTATTTTAATGTTCGGAGACCAACGTAAGACGGGACACATATTTTGGGGGTCACTATCGCAATTTTTGAAACAAGTAGACAATGATTTGTCCAATATGCCCTTCATTTTGGAGCACATGAGTAAAAAACTGTTAAAAAGCTTGATTGTGTCGTACATGAGAATCACTTAAAAATAAATTTAATACACCAGCGATTAATGTAATACAATTATATGGTTAGAGATCAAAGTGAGATGGGAGAGCATTGCCCCAATAATCTCATTACTTAAAGAATTGTTATCAAACGTTGATGGAAATGATGTGAGTTATGAGGCAGTTAAAGTCAATTTGAGGTCTAAAACAAAAATATCAAATGAAGATATTTTTATTTTTAATATTATTTTTTTAAAAAAATTATTATATTTTTAATTTTCTATGTGAGAAGGAGACAAAAGAAGGATATATTAATATTTTCAAGAAAGATATTTCAATTTTTGTTTTTATTTTTTACCACAAAGAACTGTTTAATTTCAAACTTTTGTTTTTGTTTTTTATTTTTTTGTATTAGAGAGAATGTGTGTGTAAATATGAGTTGACTTTTAAGTATTTTTTTTTATTTTTTAAATTTCTAATTTTTTAATGTTATGGATTAGATTATAAGTCCAAAATTATATTTACTTTTTTTGGGATCTTTGGAAGTCGGTACACCTAATTAGACTTATTTGGCAAAAAAAAACACATAGAACAAAATAATTAGGAAAAAAGTATACAGCTCAAATACAAAGATGTAAATACCCATTTTAGGGTCATTTAATTTAAAATATCTTATCTTTAATGCATCTTGATTCATGTGTAAATTTTCTAGTTTTATGGAACAACTTTAATATTCCATATTTATGTATATAGATTTAGGTATATAAATATATACATACATACATATATATATATGGATGTATATACTTGTTGTTAAATCTCTTATTTAAATTTTGAATTATCTTTAATACACCTTGATTCATGCGCATTTTTTTTGGAAAAGTGGTTTTATTTTTAAATTATATTTATGCATTAAATATTTAATACTACTAGTTTTATAGGAGAATTTTAATATTTTGTTTATTTTAAAATATATCACTCATTTAAATTTCAAAATTTGTTAATATCCGAACTTCGTAATAGTGTCACAAAACAGTGTAACAAATACACTATAACAAAGACAATGTAACAATACACTGTAACAAAAATAGTGTTCAATAATTTTGTGCACGTGGTAACAAATTCAAAATGCAGATGAACTATTTTGAATTAAATTTATATGAAGCTATATGTTTGACAAAATGTAATAGTACAATATTTTGTGTAAATAACTTGTTACACTGTCATTGTTACACTATTCGGATATTAAATTAATTTAAAAATAAAACCACTTTAAAAAAAAACACATGAATAAATGTGCATTAAATATAATTTGAAAAAAAAATCACTTTTCAAAAAAAAAAATATGTATGAATTAAAATGTATTAAATATAATTCAAAATTTAGATAAGAGATTTAACAACAAGTATAAATATATGTGTGTGTGTGTGAAATATTAAAGTTCTCCCATAAAACTAGAAGATGTTTAATGCACCATTTTTCAAAGAAAATACGTATTAATCAATAGAGGACAAAAATGTCACAAAAAAATAGTAAAATTTAAATAATGTACTTAGATACAAATAAATATCAAAATTAAGGACTAAATTATCCAACATTTTTTTCTGTATACTTTTTTACAATTAAGTCTAATTTGGTGTATCTTCTTCTAATTTTTTTTTTTGTAGGCTAATAATGTATCTAAAATTATGGAACATTTTAAAAATTTGGGACCTAAAATCTTACTTTTTTTTTCATACATGTTGGGCCGGCCCTGACTTGTGAGTGGAACGGGTTTTGAGCTTGGATTTTGGAATCAAATCTAGCTGTTTAAGCTTTGTTTTCGCTGGGTTATAGCAATGTAGGTTAATGATGCACAGACATACCTCGAGTTGGCGAGAATCACAATTTTTGGTTTTTTGTATCTTTGATAATATTTTTCCAACTCGAACTTGCAATATATGACTTTGGCTAATGAATATTTTTCATTTCATAGTGATATTCGATATCGATTTATGTATATATATATCGTTTGCCCTAAACAACATATTGTCGACATTTCTTTTATTTAGAGTAAAATACTACTTCAGCAAGAATTCTAAAAAATTATCAAGTATCCATTAATTTAAAAAATACCACATTAGTTGAAATATATGTGGCCAAATAATGAAAATTCAACGAAATTCTACTTTTTAATCATTTTAAAGAGCTTTTTCGGAGCATATCTCTCCTCCTTCTTTCGTGTCAACCACCTTCTTTTGTATCCTTTCAGCAAAGCTCAGCATTAACTGAAAACCCTTCTCATCTGGAAGTAAAGGGGAATGATTATGCATTATAATCCATATATAACATATACATCCAATAGGAAATAAATTAGAATAATTTTAATATACCGTAAATAGATATATCAAATATCTGATAGAAAACATAGATGTCAAGTTGTATCTTGGTTTGAGTAGAGATGACAATAGACCTAGGAAAAATTAGTATTTCTCTAAACCCGTCTTGTTTGAAACGGGAATGTACCATATATATTAAACGGTGAACGTATATGTAAATACCCGTATAAATCCGTAATGGAGATGGACTAAACCCATGATAGATATATATCACAAACCCCTCTCACCCACACACTCTTCTCTTTAAAAAAAATATTTTACTTTCTTTTTTTATTTGATTCATTTGTTATAATAATGAGGTTTCATCCTTCTTGCATATCCATTTGTGCAAATTTATGATTTTTTTTTCAATTTTTTTCTTAAAAGCATAGAAATTAATTGTTATGAGTAGGGACAGTGGTGGGGGACGAGATCAAAAGTTATATGTGGGGTGAGGACGAGAATTAAAATTTCTCCCACTAGCGGGAGTAGACGAATATTTTTGAAGTGGGTACGGGGGTGAAGACTACTCCCCCCGGCCCCTTCTCAATCTACTGTCATCCCTAGGTTTGAGGGACAATATTTATTCATATAAATAAGTTTAAGCATCATGTAATTAATTACTAGATTTCTAGTGTATAATACATCAATGTAACTTTTTGATTGGGTCATAGATGTAGATAGGATATCAAATTGAAAACCTTGTATCGAACCATGTTTTAGTTTTGTGTTTTATTTATTGTTTTCTCATCTTAAATTTGTATTTTTTTTAATTTATTATATTTTTGTGTTAATTAACCGCCATACAAAACAAACAAAGTCGAGTATAGAAAGAGGTTGAGAAGTGTAAAGTGGTTCAGAAATTTACCAAATCTGGGTATTGTGTGGCCCTTAGGATGATGAATCACCACAGGGTCTACAAATGATTCCAAGAGTTCAAGCCCATATTGCTTTAGGAAATCAGTCTCTCCTGCAAACACAAAGGTTTTGTTAAAAAAATTCATTATAATAAATCAAATCCAGTCAAAATTTAATGCAACTTTGATCAAAATACTCCTGACTGTTGAATTCAAAAAAAAAAAAAAAAAGAGAAAAGCATATTCCACAGCAATTATATACAAGAAAATGACAAACGGAGTTACCTAAGAAGTGGACAGATGGGCATTCAACCAGAGAAGAATAGGCCTTCTCAGCTAGTGATGCATTTTTAAGCTTGGCCCCTCCAATTACTATTAGAAACTTTATCCTTGGTACCTTTGCCAGAGCCACACCCTGCAAAATAAAACACACCCACCACCACCACCACAACAACAACCATTCAAATATTTGAATCATTTTCTAATCAATTAATGTATAAAACAAACTGCATACCTTTGTTTGCAACCCAGGTAATGCAGCCGATAAAATGGCACCCTGTATTGTTCATAAGCACATCAAGAAATATTTTAATATTGAATACAAGAACATTAAATTTTTTTATTAAACAAAACAAGTACCTGAGAAAAACCAAGAAGACCATCAAATGGTCCATGTTTAATCATGCAATCTTCAATATATGCTAAACACTCATCAAAGTTGATGTATTCTGTGAACTCCTGAAAAATTCAAAGGAAAAACAAAATAACAACTCAACCAGCTTTTTAACACATAAAATCAATCTAAATTTCTTTCGATACATTTTTTTTTAATTCTCTTCTTGACGGATCCTCCACTATTAATAAATTAGAGACTCAGTTACCCATGTATACATTATAGTGGAGGATTCGCCACGAAGAGAATTGAAGAGAAAACTCCTCTCTCATGCAACCTTCAGGAATGTATGACTGACCTTGTTGAATTGGAACCATTCATAATAGGGAGGATCAAAGATTCCTTCAACATCAGATTTGCCTTGGCACGGAAAGGGGGCATCAACAAAAACTAGATCGATCTTTTCAAGCACCGATTCCGGCCACTTTCCGACGACCTGTTTCTTGAGAATTTCGCCGCTGGTTCTGAACCCATGAAGGCAAAGAAATCTGGGTTTTCTCTCAATCTGTCCTTCGCTTCCCATCTTCACCGTTTACTCTCTCTCTCTAGAAAAGTCTCTGTTTCGCAGGTCCACTAATATTGGAATTGGGAGAGCTGGTTCCCTTCCTTACATTTATCGATGCGAAAAATGTCGTGTCTGATTTTGTCTCTGTAATGAACGTAGGTGGAAGGAATGGTCCGGCTTCAATGCGCGTCGCTCGTGACGAAAATAGAACATTAAACATATGCGTGGACGGTGACGTCTGGTGGAATTCCTAAGCCGTCAATAAAATATAAAAAAGCCATGTGGGATTAATTATTGATTTAGTTTATTAGTTTAATTTGTTGTTATTATTGAAATAATAATGATTTTTAATATTGAATTTGATCGCAATAACAATGCATTCGATCGATAAATTATGGTAATAAATTAATTACATTCAAACTATCATTGAAAATCAAGACTTGATTTTTTTTTATCTCTTGTTCGGAGTTTTGTTGTATTTTTTGATATTTTTTTCTTTACCCTTTTGTAGTTGCTTTGTCCTCTACTACACTCTTATTATTTAGAAATCGTAATAGTTAATTATCACTATAATATTCACTTACATGTATACAATAATCCATCGAATGTCAATGAATGCCGAGACCCAAACTCCAAAAAGGTCTAACCTTCGGTATGATATTTGGTAAGATATGTTCAAAATTTGTATATATCATTTTGTGCGTGTTCATAAAAAAAGAATGAACACAATTGACAAGAATTTCAAGTTGATTGAGAAGCTCTCTTTCACATGGTGTTTGACATGGGGTTGTTGGTCTTCTCCGAGCATCTCTAGTCTTTATTCATTTTTAAATTTAATTTTGAGTAAAAAATTCTTAAAAATTTTCTTTAATTCTATACTCAAGCTCATATTAAATCAAAGGAGATTCAAATTAACGAAGACTCAAAATTTTACTCAAATCATTAATAATTAGATTTCATTCTTCTTTAAAGATCTAATAATCATATTTTATCCTCATTTAAATTTAAATTTAAATTTGTCATCGTTTAAATTTTAATATGTTCTCTTTTAACTTTAAATTTCTCCATTTGAGTGTTTTGTATCAAATAAATTTTTTTACACTAATATTAACTTAAATTTGAGTAAAAATTTGAGTTGATGACCATCACCAATAGAGACTCATATTTTTATCCAAACTTGAGTAAAAAACTTAATTTGATATAGGTCTCTTCAATAGATAAACTCTTTTTAAGACTCAAATCTTTTTTAAAAAATTTCATGTTATACCGAGATTTATTTTTTTCATTTTTCCCTCCAATTTTTTTTTACTTTTTTTTTTCTCTTCTTCTTTCCCCCAAAAACCTCTTTTCCCCTCAACAATATAACCAACACAAGTATATAACAATAAATTCAATAAACCAAATATAAAATATTGCCTTGTGGTAAAGATATCCAAAAACACAATTCAATCAATAAGCAAAGAATAGGATATTGTTCTTTTATCCCATCACACATTTCAAATAACAGAACACAATTTCAAAGAACATAACACAATTCAATCAATAAGCAATCAACAGAACCCATTCCACATCTTAGCCCATTACACATTGTAGTTCTTTTTTACCTACAAATTTTCAAAACTCAATTTTCATTGTAGTATTCGATAAATTCAAGACACGTGTTTACACTATAATAGGATAAGCGGTAACAATTATTAGCTGACATAAAAGTGGGGTCCAATAGGGTCCAGCTAGACTGATATGAATAACAATGCAAGGTGCAATACCTCCCAGACACGACACCTTATGTGTGACGCCCTAGGCATGACAACCAAGGTGCAAAGCCCCTTGGGGTGACATCCCCATGTGTGACACCCCCCGACACAACACTGCAACAAGGCAAAACACATTCTGATCGCATGAAAGTGGCAAAATTAACCCTTCACCAAGGGTGGACAATAATGGAACCGTAGAAGTCTAGGGGCAACCTCGACGAGACTTGTTTCCTTCACTACGGAGTGGTATTCTCAAACTATGAGGCACCGTTGTTTGACTGACCCATTAGACTAAGAGGAGTGGTCTCCACCTAGGGACAGGGCAGTATGGCCCTCCTCAATGGAGACTGAGCAATGAGAGGCAGATGAGTATGATTATCAACCTCAACTTAGGATAGGGTCTCGAAAGTTTAGTCTGCTCGAATAGGTCTCTCAATGCATGACTCACTGCCCATTGAGATATGCTTGAATGAGATCCAGAAATACTTTTAAGATAACTAGAATTATTGGTTTAGATCAATATATGAGATAATGAGACATGTGGATTAATGACTGAAATGCTAAAATTATGTAGGTTTCCTCTATCGAACACCTTGATAAAAGTCTCGAGGAAGAGTTCAAACAAAGAATGGGGAACCTAGGTAGAAGCGCGTTGGGGGACATCGTGGACATGGCTCTCTCGAGGTCATGGTCCTACAGTTACCAGTCGTGGTCATTAACCTTGAGATTCCCTTTTCACCTCGGTTGTTATACCCTCCCCATATCAACATCCAAGCTATGTCTGGGAAAGCATCACATCTGCCTAATTAATGTTGGAATATGTCCACGAGCCATTGATATCACCGCTATTGAGGCAATTGTGAGTTGACGCGAGTGATAGAGGATCGGCGAGCTACCCAACCCAGACACTATGCTATAAATACCCATATTACTTGTCCACTACGAAAGAAGAGATTTTGACTTGACTAGTGAGAGCAATTTCACTTCACATACCCTCTACCCAAATGATTGGTCTTTTCATTAACAGACTATTCGAATTTCTTCCATCTCATCTAGTTGTCATATTCATCTCCTTCAATTATGTTTGACATAAACACCTGCGACAATCTCTTTTAACGCTTCACCTATATCAATAAATTACCACTTGAAAGTGCCTAAAATAAGGAAAGAACGAAATATTATTTGAAGAACAGAATGAACAATGAAACTATGTCATGGTACCGAATTCAATATACAAAGCAAATCAATGAACCGATATAAAAATTACACATTTTTCCATTTCATCGAATACAAATATGTGTGTGTGTGTGTGCATAGAGGGTAAAAAAAGAGTGACCAGTGAAGAGAGAGAAAGAGATTATCTAAAGGAAGGGACTGGCGACTGTTGAGAACTTGGGTAGAAGACGAAGTGGGACAAACACCTCTTAAGAGATTGGGTAGAAAACGAAGTGAGACCGACTTAGAAGACAAAGTCAGTCTGGAGGCATATGGGAATGAATTTATGATCGTTGAAATAAAAGGAATGATATTTGACTCTCTTTTCATTTGGGTTTAAAATAATATTTTTTTGATTTGATATGGATATGATTATAAATATGGATACGAATTTACTATTAGACAATGATTTTGAGTAATTTTTACCCAAATTAAGATCCAAAAGAAGTCCGGAGCCTGAGGACTCCAGTTGCTCTATAGATACTCTTACTCTTAATTACCAAGTTAAAGAGCTGCAAAGTCTTTTATATGGCATATTATGATTGGTCCTGACAGACGTACACAGCCAATAAATAAGTGCCACTTGTCTCGCCAAATCAGTTACCGCCCGTTACCTTTCCAAAACAACAGCATCTTTGCAACCGTCTCTTTGTCAACACACAACGGTGGAAAAGTCGCCCGTCTCCTAACAAACGTCACCCATTCGATGTAACGCCAACACAGCCACCTCTTTACAAAGAATTTCAAATCTCGGACAACCTATTAACATTTACCACCACCAACGATCTCAATACTTTGCACCGTAGAGGGTCGAATTCCCACAATTCAACACAGTTTTTCATTCTAGGGTTTCTGTTGTCTCTTATATTTTTCAATTTGCAGCTTGATCGTAGAAAATTCTGGTAAATGGCGTCCAATTCCCTCAGAGGCGGTGACTTCTACGGTGCTGCTCCGTACAGATCGAGGTATGCCATCAATCATGATGATATCCTTGACAGAATTCCTGTTTATTTTGGGTTTATCCTCAAGAATCTGAACGTGAAAAGAAAAAAATTGGGGTTGTGACACAAAAATTCAAGATTAACCTAGGTTAGGTTTTTTAAATCGCGATTTTCTCATTGATTAAGCGGAGGGTTTAAAATTTGGTATTATGTGTACAGAGAAGGGCTTAGTACGAGACCAGCGGCTGGTTCTGATGAAATTCAACTGCGGATTGATCCGATGCATGGGGACTTGGATGACGAGATTACTGGTCTCCGGAAGCAAGTTAGACAGCTCAGGAATGTAAGGTTATTTCAAATTTTAGGTTTAATGTATATTTCTCTATTTTTTTGCTGTTTTACATTTTTCTTTTTGGATAGAATTTTGAAAAACAATTAAAATTGCACTCTGCTAAATGCGGAATTTCAGAAAATATGGTGTAGATTTTTGCTAGGGTTGGGTGAATTTTTATTTTTATGGTGCCCTATACTGAATTCTTCTGCAATGTAGAAAATTTTTTATTGTTAACTTGAGCATTAATCTGGTTCATTGATTGAATGGAATTACAATCTAAACTTATATGCACATTTTAGTTGTTTAATCACTGCAATCTTCACCAATGTTTCATGGCAATATTGAGAAAGTTTTTTTCTGCTAGTACAGGACAACAGAGCAATATGAACTTGGAAACAAATTCAATAGATTTTTTTACTGTATAATTATTTATTTATTTGATTTTTGTGTGTGGGGTTAGTGCATATATACTGTGGGTGGAAGATTTTACCCAACTATAACTGTCTGGAATATTCTGTCTGATATTTTAGCTTATTTTGGTCTTTAACTTTCTAATAACTGGTCGCTTGGAGAACTAAGTTTGTCATTTGGAATTTCAGATGGGGTGCAAGACAAATTGGTGGTGGGTTGAACCGTTGAAGGATTGTATTTTTTATTTGCACTCCATGTCTAGAATCAGGGAAGTCGGAGATCAAGGGATTGGGTTCTAGTGATCAATTATCATACCGTAATGCAAAAACTGTCAGTGACTTATCCAGGATAAAGATAGATTGCAAATGAGTGTAGACGTGGAATTGTGATATGAGGATATTAGGAAATGCTGTGGGATTGGGTTTTGAAGGGCTTGAAGGTTTAGCTTATGCAGTTGAAAATAAACTAGGTTTTGTAAAATGTTTACCTGGTGGCTTTTTTCTGGAGGTCAATTTTATGTTGTTTGGTGTTGATATAAGTGAGGGGAGTGTGGTGTAACGATCAAGTTTTTGATTGGTTTCATGTTTGCAAACTTGGAAAGAAATTTACCAAGTATTGGCCTTGCATACTCTGGTTTATGGAAGGGGTAAATTCAATACAAACCTAGTATTTGGCATTTTCTTATCAAGAGGTGCTCTCACTGTCTCACATTTAATTTTGGGTTTTCCTACTGTGCAAGGCAATTTTGTTATTGCATCTGGCAATGACCCCTTGCTTGTTACTGAAACCCCTTTTTTAATAACCGAGTCAAAAAATACCAATTTGGAACATCATAATGATGTTTCTCTTTTTCCATTTGTTATTGCCATTTTAGAAAAACACGTTTAAAGTTAAATCATAAATAAGAAAGGAATTTTGAAAATTTTGCTAAATAGGCCCTTTATCAGCTGAAAATCTTCATGCTTCGAGTCAAAAACACTGTTGATCTTTGCTTTGAAAAGCTCCCATCGGCATTATTTGAAAGAGTAGTGGTTGTAACTTGTAACAGCTTGAAGTAAGAATCCTCCTTACTTATTGTGGATTCCAAGTTAATGCAAGTAAAATGTTTTGGAATAGGTTTTGTTTTCACAAAGCTGAAAATGAATTATTATGTAACTTATCATTTGCCCCAGAAGCTAAACCCATTGATTATCTAGTTTTATGACCTAATTGGCATAGAATAAAGGAGTCATTCATGTCAGTGGGTGTTCTCTCATTTAGACTTTCTTACTAGGTTCCAAGACTAGTGGTTGCAATTGATCATATGAATGATTGCTGAGGTGCGCTCCTGTCTGTTTGGATAGAGTAAATAGGGGTATTTTTTTTGGGGGGGGGGGGGTTGTAGGTGTAGATTTGGAAGGCATTCCTTTGAATTCTTGAGTAATGCGAGGAATCTCCTTGGGAGCTTTTATGATTAATCACTCAATATTTATGAACTTATTGTGTTTAGCTGAGTTTTGCTAATAATTGGTGGCCTATGCATGTTTCAATCTTCTCAATTTTAGTTCTTATGAAAAAAAAAATCTTATGAAAAAACCAATTTTTTTCATAAAGTTTTCGAAAAAAAAACCTTATTAATTTAACAGCCTTCTGAATTTTTGTTTCAAACTGCAGGTAGCTCAAGAGATAGAGTCGGAAGCAAAGTTTCAGAATGATTTTATCAATCAGCTGGTATACCATCAATTATCTACCTTTAGTTTGAGAATTTTTTCCCTTTTGATTACCAGCCTTTGATGAACACTTACTATTAGGATGTCAATAGCCCTTAATTCCGGAGCAATTACCTCCTGTTGTGTTTAGGTATCACTATTACATACTATTGCTGAGTATTTAGTTAGTCTAGCTATAAGTCGTGATGCATCTGCTGAAGAAATTTTAAGATGGGCCTACACAGTGGGAAGACAGAATGAGTAGGAGATAACTTGATTGCATGTAATATTCTTTTCTAACATCTGAATCTAAGACGAATTATTTCACTCCCTGAAACTGGCCTTTCAACTTTTTAAAGCATAGAAATGAGAATTTTTTTAGGAAGTTCATTCCAGTAAGTATATAATTTCATTGATATTGCTGCTGTACGAGTGAACAATATCAAATCAATCAAAATAGTGGAAGTGCCATTTTGTCTTGTTTTGAGGATAAATGTCTTCACAAAACAACAAATCTGTTTTACCATAAGGTGGGTGACAAAATAGACATTTGTTGACCGGCAGAGGAGATTTTTTGTATGGAGCCTCAGCTGAAGCTGAAGCTAGATGCGTTTGGCGCCAGGTTGCATGGTAGAGGGCCAAAAAGGAAAGAGCAGCAGGGAAAAAAGGAAGTGCAGGAGTTCACTCAAAGGGCACTGGAAAAATTGCTATCCTTCAATATTGCAATCTTCTGTAATGTATCCCAAGATCAGGAAAAGGTGTCTCCTAACAGTTGCCCAACCATTGGCACGTATAAATCACATTGCACTGTGGCTTCTTATACTTCATGAGGGGAAGGCCCGTATGATATTTTACAATGTCAAAGGCAGCATTTCACAACAATGGAGAGTCTATTCAACTAATTAAACGTATAAATGAATTAACAATTTGGCATCATATTCTTTTTCCATATTCTGTCAGTTGCACCATGATGTTTTCTCGTCTATGGCATGGGAACTTGTTATCATTGCAGTTATGATACTTTGCCTTGGTTTCCTATTAAGGGAAGAAATGACCACTTTCTGAATATTTTTCCTTCTTTTTCTGTACCTTCAGCAAATGACCCTCATCAAAGCTCAAGCAGGGGTGAAGAACAACATGAGGAGGTTAAACAAGAGTATCATCCAGCAGGGATCAAGCCATATTATGCATGTGGTTCTTTTTGCACTACTATGTTTCTTCGTGGTCTACATGTGGTCAAAATTTTCACGTAGATGAGGAAAAGCACTCCTGTGGAGTCCAGCCGTGCCAAGAATATGTCCAGTGAAGGCAAAACGGATCTTTAGGCAAAAATTATATGTAACTTATTTCCGTAAAGCCTCTCCCATGGGCTGAAACAGTTGTATTGATCTCTTTGAAAACATGTTTCTTGTTTTCTCCATTTTTCTTGTACAACTTACAACACTAGAAACAGTGTTTATATCGGGATTAAGGAGTGCCATTACAAAAAGAAATGCTTCATCCATATTTGAGTATATCCTTGTAAATTTGACTACTTTTATGTCATGTACTTGCAATTAACAGCAAGCTAACACATACAAGGATTTGAATTAAGCCACTGCTCATCTACGAAACTTTTGAAGGTTTGTTCCAACTTGCTTATCCTCACTTGGTGGAGGACCTTTCTGGCCCATTATGCAAAGGAAGTTGCATTGTGACCGACATTGCCGCCTTTGTGAAACAAAAAGCACTGCAGATTGTCTTTCGGGTCTGGGCACTCGTCGCCAATTAGATCACACCAAGCACCTTCATGTCTCATTCCGGAGTGGTCTGCCATCCAGTGATAAACATACTGGCCTATACCTGCGAGCTGGTCAGCGAGCTCCAACCATCCTTTCGGAAAGTACTCCATCACACTGCTACCTCTGTCCATGAAGAGCATGTTTGTCAACTGTGCCCCATGTGGAGATGCAACAATGTCTGTGTAAGTCATCACTCTCACCTGCATTCATGCCAGCAACTTATATGCAACACACAAACTAGTTAGTCTATTCTTTTCTTTGACCTACTTTGGTGAAAGCTTTGAATTAGACCTATTTAACATGGTTATTTGGGTGCTAAATCTTATTTGAAATTCGCCCCACCATGAGAGTTCTCCGATAGTTTTATGCCATGGATACGTTTTAATTACTTGCAAACATCACTGGTTCGAGTCACAGATTCAGGTAGTAGTGGTTGCCTTTTTGTTTATAGGGGGCTGGACTTTCCCCTTTGTCATTAGCTCGCCCAGCATATCTGCCAGGAGCAAGAGCATATCCAAGTCCCATATTCAATTGGATCAGATCTAGCAGCTCACTATTGAGGCGAAAGAAACGAACAAGATATGGCCAAAAAGTGCAAAAACAAGTGTGGGACTGTAGTGTGCCCTTCTCCCATTAAGAAGTGACTTTATTGGCAAAGCAAGGAAGCACAATTGCGTGTCTCTCTATAGCCCCTCTATATTCTATAGGCCATTAGTAACACTCTCCATACCCTTTAGGATGAGAGCTAGTATGACAAAGTTCCAAACCTAGTATTTTTTTTAATATAAAGAAAGTCAACGAGGGAGGGGAGTGCATACCTGATCACAGAAGTTCAGATCTTCTGACTGAGTCACATTCAAGATACATCCCTCCACCTTTGCACACTCCTTTTCAAAAATGCCTTAACAGCTGCTGCATTCTTGAATGACCTTGAACCACTTCTCATTAGCAAAGTTAATCTTATAATTGGTACCCCACTTTCATTGACCTCTTTCCCCCTGCCTGCTGGGGTCAAGCCACAAAAATCCCTTCAATCCTAACTTCTCCAAAACTTGCATGCATGAGATGCTGAAGCCATGACCCCATTTGCACTCTGAACTCTCCCCAGAAGAACAGTACCCATCTTGAAGGCTTTAAGCAACCATTCTTCATCGACCATCGGACAAACAGGGCTGTGGCACACAGTCCATGCCACAAATTTTGGTAGCTGTAGTAAGTGTCTGAGACAAAGATTAGGCCTTCCACAAGAGTGGCCGAGTCAGGAAGACTTTCTGGCAATACCAAAGCATATGAGTTCTTTGTACCATCCTTAGTGTCATGTCCCTTGATGCATAGAACCAGTCCCTTGGATGCCTCTGAAGGGAAATATAGGTACACGGGTTCGTTTTCCTCATGGGTGTCGTTGAGAGAGCTCAAAAACCATGTGTTGCCTGTCATGGCGGTTTTCGCAATCTGAGGTCCTTGAGGGGGAGGAAAGTAACCGATTCTCGGAGCTTGGCTATCATAGTCTCTGTGGCGTTGGAAGGGTTAGGATGGTGGGTGGCACCAGCCGCTCCTTTCCATTGCTGAAAGAGAGCCCAAGAAGCAGAATTTGGAGGAGAGAAAGAACTGAAAGGTGAGACTTTGATGTGGAAAAGAATGGAAATCAAGAACAGTAGGATGAGGCATGTGATGATTTTGGTGGAGTGGCTTGAGCTCCTTTTTTGGGTGCTTGATTTGAAGCTAGCCTCCATTTGATCACTATAGCATTATTGTTTGATCAGATCACTCAATGTGAACGGAAAAATGCAATGCACCAAAGAGGCAAAGAGGGTTTTCTACGACTTTTAAGAAGTAGAATTAACCTCGAGATTGAGACTTGTGGTCAACAGCATAAACAATGATATTAAGGCCTTCTGGTCAATGGAACTCACAGGAAACACAAGAACCCCCCGGACGACTCCATTTAAAATTGATTAATGCTTTGTATCATAAATTTGTATCTTAAATATGCACCCCAAATTAAAGAGAATCATTAGATGAGTGGGTCCCAATAAAAAAAATTAATGGGACCCACTCATCTAATAGTTCTCATTGATTGGGAATGAATATTTGGGATACAAATTTAAGATTTATAGCATTACTCTTTAAAATTTGCATGGTCAAGTATGCAAAATAATAATGTTTGGGTTAAATAAATTTATCAAGATCCACCATTGTTGGCCTGTGTGTTTTTTCCTTATTTATTTATTTATTTATTTTGAGTAGATTATGGCTTGGTCCTTCTAACCTCGTGGTGAAAGATACTTTTGAGTAGAAATTCTATTTATCTTGGTCATTTCTTATGACTAAATTAGGAGTGATTTATTCTTCATGAATATTTTAATTTTAATATGGATGGTCTTCTTTTAACCGGACTGATGAGAGATTAATCGAGATATGCATAAATTGACACGGACAACTCTAACCGTTAAACCGAAAAACAAAAGAAATTCTGTTTGGTAAGCCTTGTTCTCCTGGCCAAGACTTCATCTCTTTGTGCAGGCAGCTAAATGGGACGGCCGATTGGCTGCCAAGTCCAGCCATTTGATCAGAGCCCACCAAAAAGAAAACCTGTGCTTGTGTTCGAGGAAAACGCAGTTTCAAGAATATTTAGTATAATGTGATGTATAATGTTGAAGACCAAATTTATCCAAGGTTTTGTGACCTTCAATATTATATTACTGGCATGCCATACTAATAGGCCTGTCAATTGATTCGAATTCAAAGTCAATTAATCGGATATGAATTAATATTTTTTTATCAATAATTCGAACCTTAATCTAATATATTATATTTTATGGATTCACATTTAGATATATTTATAATCAATCCAGATTATTTAAATATCTTTACATAAATAATAAAGAAATTAAGTGATTATTTTTAAAAATTTAGATATAATTTTTTACAATTTAGTTAATTAATTATTTGGATCTAATTTCAAATTGTTATCAAATTCAAATATGAACCACGAAAAATAAAATACATCAAATTATCGAATTCAAATCAGACTTTTGAAATTTGATTCAAGTTGGACAGAATTCGATCCAAACCCAATCCTTGAAAATGGGGTTGATCTACTTTTTTTTCCCCTTTTCAACATGCGAAAAGATCTTTTATTTAGAAGTGACTACACAGAAAAAAAATGGGTGTTTTTTTAGCACTCCATCCAACTAGATTTTCTATATGCACATCCCTAAATCATTTGGATTGGCCTAAACTCAACTCTAGCACACAATAACATACTGAGTTTAGTTTCTAACGAGTTTCAAGCTCGTTAGAACTTCAACTGAAATTGAACCAAACTTTTTGATACTAAACTGAGTTTGAACAAATCAAATCCAACTCACACCGTCAGCACGACAGTGAATATGATTCCAATACAAGACACACACCACAGAGCAGCTACACGGAAAAGAAGAACAAATTTCAGTGGTGATGGTCACTATAGGGTACTGAAGGCACAATACAGGAAATAACATAAATGCTTTATTTGCCTGCGCTTTAAGTGAGCAAAACTCTTGTTACAATGCCCAGCATCTATTTACATATAATGTACAATCATTGGTTCACTTTTTCAGGTTGCAAGCATTGTTAGGTTAAGAAAAATGAAATCAAACAAATCAAGGCAAGAGATTCTGATCTTCCCAGGTTGGCATTTTCTTTATATACCAGATGGCAGTTCACTACCTTTGTGTAGCGGATGATCCTCCAACAGTTCAAAAATGCAGTCGATCCGCAATCAACAAAGAGTGGAGATTGTAATGCATGAAAATGGTGGTGTCACTTGGTCAGCTACATATTTAGTGGAATCAACATGCTTGGCAAAGATTGTTAGACATGTTAGACGAGCACTGCTCCCTTATTGGACTGCTTGGACCACACAACCTGCTCCTCTTGGGCTCAGAAATTCTCACATGTGAAATTGCCACCGAGAGTGCATCAACCAAACCACAATCATCCTGCTCTTCCGACTCGTGATGCAAAGTTCCCAATAATGACAGCGGACTTGTATCCTCATTGGGAGGATAACTGTTGACCTTATTTTCATCAGAGTCTAGTCTGGATGTAGTGGGCCTAGTGGCTGGTGGCTGGGAAAGTGCTCCTGTTTGACTCTTCAATTTTGATTTGAAAGATAGTGTCCTCAATGTGCGCTCAGTGTAGAACAAAATCCATGGATGACCTGAAACAACATTCATATCATTGTCAATTTAGTTAAACAGCACAAGTACACACGTGAGAAAAAAAAATCCAGCTTTGGCTATTAGTTAGAATCTTGGAATATTTACTAAATGAAAAAAACTACGAAAAAGAAAGTGGGTAAAAAGTTGGGACCAATTACATCGAGTTGGAGGACATGGACTGCAAAGGGGGAGTAATTTTGAAGAAAAACAGATGATGGTGGAGAGGGAGAAAAAAAAGAGGGCATCAGAGGTGAAGAGGAATCCTGTATGATGCCCATTGAGGATTTGAAAAATCACTCAATTGTGCAGTAGTCTGTGGAATTTAAGGTCAATAATTTGAAAATCCTCTAACAATTGGACTACCACAAAAAGCTTACTTAGTACTTCATCTGCTGTTATCCTCGCTGCAGCATCCCTTGTGAGGATTCTCTCGAGCAGATCCCGTGCAGGTTTGGAAACGGATTCCCATATCCCCGTGTGGAAATCAAGCTTCACATTCTTGATTGCCTTAAAAACTGCTTCTAATGAGTCACCTTGAAATGGAAGAACACCACTTAAGAGAGCATGTAAAAGGACACCAGCACTCCAGACATCCACTTTCTCTGAGTAATTCCCCAACAAAACTTCTGGGGCAACATAAGCTGGACTTCCAGCCAAGCCAGTCAACCTTTGACCTGTGTTGGATTTTGGGTCAATTCATAAGAGGCAAAGCAATCAATTAAACCAAGCTATGAACAGAAGAAACTGTAGGGTATGCACCAATGTACGGCTGAACTTTGCTCCAGGACTCACAAAATAGACAGGATTACAGGACACATTTCCTACTTAAAAGTGGTGAAAGTGCATCACCAATCAATTTTAGACACCATACAGACTGTTTTATTTTATTTTTATGTCAAAGTTTCAAACTATATTACAAAACATGACAGAGATATTAGTGTCCTAGCAACACAGCATAAACCACAAAGTTACAGTCAAGCTTCCACCTGAATCATTCACAAAGATCACAATCGTAAACAATCAATATTGCTTACTAGGGGGCAAAGGTGATTTCTCACAAATAAGCCAGAAGACACAGGGAACATAAAAGAAGAGTATGGTGCAATGGGAGTAAAACTCATTTATTTGGACTCTTACAGCTCATGAACCGAAGCAAGTACAATGATATTAAGGAAATAAAAGCAATAATGAATTTTAAAGGCAGGCTCAGTATTTACCATTCGCAATCCTCATGGCCAAGCCAAAATCTGCTAGCTTTATCTTCCCTGAAGTAGTAAGTAGAATATTCTCAGGCTTTATATCCCTATGTACAACCCCCATCTCCTGACAATACTTGATCACCAGCATCAATTCCTTAAATATATTAGCAGCCCGGTGCTCTGAATACTGTCCCTCCTTGGCCATCTGATCAATCAACCTTCCTCCAGAACACAACTCCATCACCAAGTGAAAAGATTCCTCATCCTCATACACCGCTTCCAATGTCACAACACCCGGGTGCCCGGATAAATGCTGCATGATTTCCACTTCCCGATGGACGGTCTCCTCCCCCTTTTTCAAGGTTTTACATGCAAATTCCACATCAGTTAGCCTATTCCGACATAACCAGACCGAACCAAATTTACCTTTCCCAATTTTTTCACCCTCAACATAATCATCCTCAATCTTGGTTTTCCTACCAATTTGTGTTGTGGCATCAATACACCCTATCTTCCTCTTATGCCCTCTTCCCGATGAGACCAACGATGAAGTACCACATGGGGGGGCTGTTGCAGCTATTCCAGCAAGCCTAGTTTTACATGACCCGACAACAGTCTCAGTGCCCAGCACATCCTCTTTACACCTTTTTTTCAACCTCGAGTAGTCTTCCAATGAATAATGCGACTTCAAATTCGATATAGATGATTCGGAATCTTGGGTTGATTGGAAAAAATCTTTCTTACTGACACGCAAAATTTCACTTCCTTTTCTCTTCTTCCTCATCAATCACACTGTGGAAGACTGCGATTTTTTTATTCAAACCCAAACCCACAATGACGAAAATCCCACAGATAAACAACCAACCCAATTGAGTTCTACAACACAATAAAATAACTTTCCTCCTGCAACCCAGAATAAATAGGGGGAAAAAAAGGAAGATTGGTTGGTAAATTCATTCCAATAACCCTTATATCCCGATATGGACGATCATAAATCAAATACAAACCATTAATCATAACTTCAATCTTTAAAAGGTTAGAGATGAACTACAAATCGAGAATAGGGCGAAAAGACGAACCTTTACATAGATTGCGGAGATGTAGAGCCAAAAGGGTACTGAAAGACGTGAAGTAGACAGAAGATTGATGAATCGTCAGTTGTGGAGAGAGCGAGAGAAAAAGGGTCAGGATCAAAACAGAAACCCTAGAAATCTCGAACGGGGTGATTTTTTGGGGATGGGTTGATGTAATCGCAATATCTAAGGTTTGGGAAATGGTGGTTTGATGTTTACTTTTTAGAGGGAACCGACGTGGCTGTAGCTGTATTAATACACAAATCCTTGTCGGATACTGTAAACCGATTTTCTTTTTTTTTTTTTTTGTGCACACAATCAAATATATACGTATTTACGTACATAACATAGCATATACGATGAAACAATATACATGATTATTCAAGTATATTATACAAATATATACATCTACGAGATAAATACATCAATATTTCATTGAGAAAAAAAATACATATATTTCATCACAAGTATATAAACCAAACACAATTTAAAAATACGTAAATTATAACGAATATGTAGAGTAGCACAATCATGAAAGTTTCGCACCAGAGTCTCTTGTGGATACTTTTCACATGAACCGTTAGATCGTGATCCAACGGTTGTTAGTGAAAAAAGATAAAAAAATAAATGAAAAAACTTACCAAGTTAAGCTATTAACTAAAAAAGAAATTTCATTGTAAAATTAATTACAATCTTTATCATATTAAGAAAAAATATTTAATTTTTTAAAATGATTTTTTTTCCAAACGGATTAACCCCTTGCTTAAACTGGTTTATACCAAATCTTGCAACCCATTTAAGATTGATTTCTTCAATCCATTTGAAAATAAATTACATGCACTAATAAACAAAAAAGTTCAGATTCAATTCTTAAATCTTCATTGATTGGAATTTTGCTCTATTTCCGCCATAGACATGGACTTTATAATTGACTCTATATTTTTATTTTACTTTCATATTTATTTACGATCTCACAGTTCATATGCTTCATCCCAATTAACAAAATGGCTAGCAAATAACGTGGAAGCATCCCAAATTTTCTTAGCATATGCTTGATGGTTAGATGGAAAGCGTGAAAACAAAAGATTATACACTTTAATTCGGTGTTTTAAGTCCGCCAACAGTTATTTTTTTAGTCTTTACGCATCTTTATTTCAATGAATGCAATATGAACATACTTTCACACTCACCATCTGTAGGATCCATCTAGTAAATTATTTATTTTTTTCATATCGTCTTTTCAGTAAGTGCATATTGATTCGTGCAATATTTTTATCTTTTTTAATTATTTTATCATTTTAAGACTCATTTAAATTGAATTACATTACCCATCCAAAGTTGGTATAACCCAATTTGACTCAATAAATTCAACCGTGTGACAAGATTTTTTTTTACTTAATTTGGCTGAAATGATTTGATTTTAAAAATTCTAATCAATATCACAATGAAATTTAATTTTTAGTTAATAGCTTAACTTGGTAAGTTTTTTCATTTAATTTTGATCTTCCTCCAATAGTAACCATTGGATCACGATCCAACGATTCATGTGAAAAGTATCCACAAGAGACTCTGGTGCGAGGTTTTCATGATCGTGCTACTCCAAATATGTACCTAAACCTACCAACGAATACATAAAACTTAACTATTGCGCTTTAATTTGCATACCTATCAAATGAACGCTTAAGATAAACGATTGGCATATTTCAAATTATTTGATTCACGAATTTAAAATTCAAAAGTGATAGACAACACAACCAAATTCTCAATAACAAACACAAAAAAAGAAAAGAAGAAATTAATTGTATTTTAAGCTAAAATCATATGATGAGAGGCAAAATGAGTAATAAAAAAACATTAATTGTCCAACCTCTATACATTCGTGCCCACATAAGGACCGCATGTAATTTATTAAAAAACACGAAAGACCTTTTTATATATTAAAATACGTTAAAACTAAAATTTGTTTACACGCCAAAAGAGAAACCATAACCTAACTAACTATAAAAAATATTCAATTTGTATATGATTTGTTTATTAATTAGATTTAAATTATAAAATTGAATATTATTCGTTTATTAAACAGGTTACATAACATGGGATTCAGATCATCTTCAATATACTTTCCTCTTTATTTCTGAATTCTAAACTTCTGTTGCAGTTCTCAACTATTATTGTTTAGTAATGTCAAAGTAAAATTTTTGTAAGATTAATGTAAAATATAAAGGCTATTTGAGGTAGAATAGATTGAGGTGAGCTCAATTTCTAAAGAGGTGGGTACTGGGGTGAACTTGATGTTTAATGGGGTGGGTATAAAAAAAAATGGTAAATTCAGTAGTTTTAAATCAAAAAAAATAATAAGGTGAAAATAGATATTTGTGACGTGAAAATAATCCCGCCCTTAAATATATCCAAACTTTATTTCATATGCATATATTAACGTCAAAAATATGTAATTAGGACCATTCTTTGTTAGTTAGCTACAAATTGCAATTTCTCACTTAAAGGGCCGTGCAGGCGTAGAGCTCACCCACTCCAAGATTGTCCCACTACTAAGTGGCCACTCTCCTTTACTTTATAATATCTTCAACCGTGATTTAAGTTTTTATTTAAATTTGAGTAAACAGTTTAATTTAATACAAAAAATATTCTAATGTAAAAACTCAAATTTAAAGGATAATAGAATATGATCATTAAATCTTTAATGTGTAATGAAATTTAATTATTGGTGATTTGAGTAAAAATTTGAGTTTTTTTTAATTTAGATAAAAATTTGAGTCTCTCTTTATGTTTTATGAGTTTGGTTATAAGTTTTTAAGAGTTTTTTTTTATCTAAATTTATAACCACAACTATATCTATAGTGCGAGAGAAGAAACAGAAATGGCTTAGTATACACCATCCTTAAACTAATTGGACTCTTTTGCAGTTGGAATCCTATTAAAAAATAATAATTGAAAGATATGTCGGACCAAAAAAATTTTTTTGGTCGATTTCGGGCTAGAAAGAGAAGTGCATTAGATTTAGGAGTGTAATTTAGGCGGGTTAAGAGATCAATTCTAATCCAATCTTATGTATAAAATTTTCAATTCTAACTTTAACCCTAATCTTAACTTAACTTTAACCCGATGTATTAAACTCCAATATTACCCAAGTTGAATTCAAACGGACTCGGATTACCCAATTCGAGCTTATTTCAAGCTGAGTTTGTTCATGCTTGAAATCAGTTTGTTATTCTAAATCTTGTACATATTACATAATATTTACCTGAAGCAACAACCAAACACTTCAATCAAATATTTAATATAAAAATCATAGTATTTAAAGCATAAAAAAATATATTGGATAAAAACTAAATTACACTTTTCTTAACATAAAAACATAATAGTCAAATTAACATAATAACTTTGATAAAAAAAATTAACATAATAGCTAAATTAACATAAAAAAAAATATTAGAGTCAATGTTTAACCATAATATTTGAGTTGAACCCGATTTAATATTCGGATTAAACTCGGTAAAACGATACCTCAACCCAAATATTACTCAAATTCAATTTGAGTTGATTTTTTCAATTCAGACTCAACTCAAATATTAAAAATTTTAATTTAAACCTTGTTTTTTCGGATAAATTTGGACTGGCCCGTCCAAATTACACTGCTAATTAGATTCAAATTTTTGACCTTCTGGGTTTACTAGAGTGAGTGATAAATGGCTCTGCTGTCGGACAGGTTTTAGAGGTTAGAGATAGTTGTAATTGAGAGGCTATAATGTTCTTGTCACATCGGATAGCCAAAGTGCATTTCATAGAATTGTTGCTTCAATTTCCCCTCAAAAGCTACAATTCCCCCTATAAAATTATGGACCATTTAGTATTGTTTTTGTTTTCGCATTTTAAAAAAAAATAAAAGATAGAGATAATTTTTGTCTTTGTTTTATGATAAATACTAAAACAAAAAATATTTTAGAAGTCATTTTTGTCTATCAAATTATGATAATAAAAATAAAAAACATGTTTGATAACTATTTCAAATTTTATACTAAATATAAACAGTTAGACTTTATAACCCAAAAGAGTTGATTCTCATCTTCGGGGCCCTTGCTTAACAAAAAAAATTCATTTGTGACACAATCACATATGAGCTTTCGAGTCTCAAACGACTTTTCATACATACCCGATGATTTTTAATACGACACATCATTTATTTTTCAATGTTTGATATAATTTTTAATAGTATTAATCCATCAAAGATCATCAAACTCATTCAATCTACTTTTTGTCTTTTAAGGAGAGATTTTATTCCAAAGAATCAAAACAATTACAAGAAGCAAATAACAACAGTTCACAAGGAACGTCACCAAGAAAGAAAAAAGCCAAATAAAGCTTTAATCTTTCAAAATACAAACAAAATTCTATACAACAAAGCACCTTCTAATCCTCCTCCTAGTATTGGGGAAACCTGTTTTGTCTAGAGCCAAGACTCTCTTTAACATTCTAGGCAAACAACTTTGAATACAAAAATCTGAAGAAGACCGAAACAGAACAGCTCCTTTGGCCACCCAGTCTGCAACACCATTCGCCTCCTTGTAAATATGTATAATCTGGAAATTCAGCCCAGATAATTCAGTACAAATTTCCTGCACCAAGTACCATAATCACCAAGGACAGCATACCCTGCCTCGAACCATATTGACCAGAGAAAGCGAATATGATTCAATTAGAATATGATATACTTCCAAACCATAATGCTTGATCATTTTCAATCCATCCAATAAAGCTCTCCCTTCAGCCGTCATATTGGAACCATCTCCATAAAAGAAAGATGCAGCCAACACCATACTATTGTGTCTCACAAACTTCTTTTATGATAACCTCTAATTAAATGTGTATATCAAATAACACTCACATAGGGTGTAGTACTCACTGAAATTTTTTTATTTGAAGGATTATGATACGGGCCACGACTTAAATTATTCGGTGGTTTCGCAAAGCCTTACAAGCCAATCTATAACGATACACATGACTTGAAGATGACTCTTATATTTCTCAAACCAGTCAATGGAGTCGCCGGAGGCTTATGATTTATGCAGAAGGGGGAACAAGAGTCATGTTATGATGCGGTATAATTTTTATCTTAGATGATGCGGTATAATTTTTATCATCAAATAAATAAATTTTATTATTATTTAAAAATGAAAATTGTGCTATATTATTTGAAATAAAAAAATTTTGATAATCATAATATTATCTTCTTCATTTATCTAATTACCCCAAAAAATGTAATTTCATATTTACAGATCAACTGATTAGTGGCAACGGTTCACATGGAATTCATGTAGAAAAGTTTGTAAGTGAAGTAGCATATTATTTTTTTATTTTTCAAGTTACAAAATATCAGGGAATCCAATTCCCTACACAACCTCAAATTATACACAACACAACCACCTACCTAAACCACATAGAACTAAAATAATCAAAGCACAAAATTGTGGTCTGCCATCAAAAGAAAAATATAGATAAAACAATAATGAAATCTACATTCAAATATACAGATTTTTGTATATTATGGTGAAAAAAATACAATTAGGGTTTGTGATGTACAGATCTGTGTGTGTGTGTGTGTGTGTGTGTGTATATATATACACACATATGTGTATACAAGTAAAAGGTTACACTTACCTTCACAGAGAGGGAAAACTGGATGGAGAAGAACTTGAGGAATCAGGTGAGGAGTCTCTTCTTTTTCGTCGATTTGTGAGTTGCTAAGAGAGAGAAGAGGGAGGGTTCAGGAAAGGGGGGCTGATTTGCCTCGTGAGGACGAAAAAGAAAAAAAGAGCCCCTATTTATAGTTCATCACGTGAACTGGTATTTTGTAGCTAACAAGACTTGAAGTTGATAGCTCATTTAATCCAATCCCACGAGTTTTGTGTTTCGGGGGTTTTCAGGAACACAAATTTTTTGTTCCCTTTTTTAGCCTGTGTCTCCAAAACAATTAATATAAAACAAAAACAATACTCAAATATATTTTTGTTTTCATTTTTGACAAAAATTGAAAACAAAAATACAAAACACAAAACACAAAACAAAAATAATTATCAAACAACCCCTATGTAATTTACGCCCCTTTGCACCACCCATTTTCTTTACCATTGTACATTTCGTATAGACTTGTTAATTTTTGTTCTTTAGGATCAGATTATAAGAGAATTATCTCTCATTAATACTCTAGTTTTGGCATGATTGACCTGTCTTTAACTTGACCAAAGAGAGAATTAGCTGAGCTGCTCGTAAACTGATTCGGACATCCTTGATCATCGAACCCAAAAAAAAAATTATGAAGAAGAGCTATGATTTTTTGGAAAAGGGTAGATGGATATTTTGGTGTGTTTAAATTTTAAATAGTACTTGAGGATATTTTTGTGACTAAAAGTGATGAAAACAGTTATCACAACAATAATAAAAATACTCACAACAATAATAAAAATATTCATAAAAATTATAAAAATATATTAAAATAATAAAATTTGAAGGTATGATACCAAAATTTGTTTCCAATATTGTAGTCAAGTTCAATGTTTCTTATTGTCAAACCATTGTTTTTGACAAAAAATTAATATTATTTAAGCTATTAATGTTTAACATGACATGTGACACAGAATATAATAAAATATAAACGTTAGAATTTTTTTGTTAGAATTAGGACAAATTTTATTTTGTACCTTGAAAGATTTTAAGTTTCTCACTTTGTACTCTCAAATAGGAAATTTTTCACATTACACTCTCAATGTATCAAAAGTGTTACAATGTTACCCTTCTGTTAGCTTTCTTGTAGTTTTTCTGTTACTATCAATAGGTTGACTTTTGACAGAAAAAATAATGAAAACTAACAGAATGGTCACATTATAAAAAATTTTATGCATTGAAGAGTGCAATATAAAAAAATTAATATTTGAATGTGCAAAATAAAAAATTTGACATATTTTAGAATACAAAGTACAAAAAACCCTTAGAATTATATCACTTAATTAACATATCATTAATTGAGGTGGTATTTGATAAAACTGAAAGTTGAATATTAAAAGTGAATATTGAATTTTAAGTGTTAAATACTGAATTTTTTAATTCGTAGACTATTTAATATTCACTAACATTAAAGTATTGAATTGAATCAAATTATTTAACAAATATAAAGAACTGGAGTTTAAAAACTATTATTATTCTAATTTTGTCATTATTTTTAATTATCTCACCACAACTATCTTATTCTTGATGGTAGCGACAACATAATGGTGGTAACGCTGATGGTGGTAGTAACGGTGACACAATGGTGATGGTGGCAGTGACATAATAATAGTGATGGTAATAGTGGTGGTGACAGTTACACAATGGTGATAGTGGGAGTGATAGTGGTGGTGGCGTTGACGGTAACGTACTGATAGTGGCGATCGCGGCGACACAATGATAGTGGTGACAGTAAAGGTGATAATTGTGACACAATAGTGATGATGACGATGACAACGACGGCAATGACAACAACGACACCATGGTGGTGGCAATAGTGATGGTAGTGATAGCGGTGACGGCGATGGTAGCACAATGATGGTGACAATAGTGATAGTGGTAATTGTGTCATACCCCTGCCCTGGATCACATAAGGTGGATCGACCACTAATGCTTTAACCAACCAATTATGTGCATAATAAATGCAAAATACAATGAAATACAAATAATAAAATGATTCATTCCACCAATTTAATGAATATCGAAGGAATAAATTAAACATCACCGACATCATTACTAAACTCATGTAAAATAATAATCAAACCGTAAGGTTCACTATTCTAAACATGAGTAACATTATTCCCAAAATAATTAAATACTTGTCTCAAAACTATAAAATATATATATATATATTCTTAAAGACCTACTGTAAAATAAATCTTCAAGTCATCTAATCATTTGTCTATCTGTAGACTTACTCCTCACTTTGATCCTCGCTTAAAAAATGTTAAATGTTTGTATGAGCACAACGACTTGTAAATAGTAACTACCTCTAATAATGTGTGAAAATAAATCTCTCATTTTATAAACAAAAATAAGTTTTGATACATACATAAGTACAATAAATTGTACTCCAACTCCTCTCATATAATCATTTAAACAAAATGATCTCATAATCACAAATTATTTTATAAATGAAAAAACATTTATAACTCAAAACACTTACACACACATTTCAGTTCGAAATATATTTGTCATATCATGTTTGTTACCACTAGTCTGGTAACTAGCCTCGTCTCTTGTCACCACTAGTCTGATAATTGACCCCGTCTCTTGTCATCACTAGTCCGATGACTGGCCTCTATGTGCACATCTCTATACCGATCACACTCATATATTTTCAATATCGTTACCATTTAGACATAGTAACCCAGTCCGCCATCTCATAAAACATGATTTCAACACACACAAAAATTGTTGTTTTAGTCCCAACGTACATAAAATTTCTCTTTCATAAAAAAACATATTTAAGCTATGATATAAAATCATCTCACAAGTTTTCAAAATTCACATGTACCATCGTTCATAATTGCAAAATATTTAATTGCAATCCCAAATATCAACACATATATCATATATATGAAATATCCACACATACACACACACACACACAAAAGTTTAATTTAGAAAATCCTCCCAAAAGAAGTAGTAAACTACTCACCTTGATTCTCAAAATTCAATTCAAATACCTCTTTCTAAACCTCAATGCAATCACTTCTTAATCCAAAATAACACATAACGATCAATCTCTATTCCTAATTTCGTCATTTTGTGATTCTATATTTAATTTACGTACTTCCTACCCATTGATATATACTTAATATATCTTTTACATATAAATATTCTTTCTAATATGAGGTAATAGGCTATAGAAGTAGTCTGAGTTGTTTAAAAAAAATTAAAGTTTTAGGGTCAAATCATAATTTTTTTAAACTTTTAAGGTCAAAGTGTAATTTTCTTGAAAAATGAATTTTCTGTTTTAGGGGCTGCTATAAGTTTTTCATAATTCTATTCATGCAACTTACCAAGTAAAAATGTGATTAAAATAAAATTTCAAGGAATATATAAGTCAAACTAAAATTCTTTGAAATTAAAAGGATGAATTATATAATTTGAGGATTTTGTCTTCCTCAACCTACCAACTCTTCCATGTTCTCCAACTTAAAAGAAAAAGTCAAAACCCTATTCTTTTCTTTTCTTTTCTTTTTTTTCAAAGAATCTTCTAGACACACAAATATCCCACCAGATAAAATGTAATTGGATACATATAATATAATCTTTCAATTGATACACCCTGTCACTTGCTCAATCACCAACTTAAACCTTTCATAAGTAATATCTCAACTACTGTAAACGCATATTCAAATCCAATAGCTTTCTTATTACTTCAATTCTTTTTATTTAAAAGGAAAGTAAAAACATGTATAGATGCACATGTGTGAGTATTGAATTTCTAATTTTAGTAGAAAAACTCACTTTGAAAATCAGCCTCCCCCTTCTTGTTCTTCTTCTCTCTCTTTATCGTTCTCTCTCTCCGGTGTACGTTGAATTCTCCTCAACCCACAGTTTTTGTCTAACAATATAATAAATATGAGGTAACCTAAGGCAGCATTCAATTACATAAAAGTTGTAGTAGTCAACTATTCTTAATAACACTAAAGTCTATTTAACAATAAGGAATTAGTGTACAATCAATTCTACAATTCTAAAACTTTATCCGACTAAGCATCTATAATTATCTGATATTTCCCCCTATATCAAAAAAGGCTAAATTATCTCTATTAATTTCCAAATCATATCCATAAGAATAGACCTCAAACCAAACGAAAGTCTAAAACTTCTCAAATCTAACTTATTTACTTTTATTTTTATTTTTATTATTTTTTTATTTTTTTACCTTTTTTTTAACAGAATATAAACCTAACAGACTACTCTATGCAGCTCCTTATTTTATTTTTTTACCTTAGGTATTACAAATGGCACAATGATGATGATGCGCGACGACACAATAGAACTCAAAAAATTATATATTTACAAATTTCACAATTTTTGACAAACTTCTTACCAATTTAAAACTCAACATTATCATAAATCTGAGATATTACATGAATTTTTTTTAAAAAAAAATCATAAATGCCAAAAAATGATATATTTACAAATTTATAAAATTTTAACAAATTTCTTACCAACTTAATCCTAAACCAAATCAATAATGCTATGTTGACCAAATTTTGGGACCAAATTTAGAGCTCAAATGACATGACAGCTGATTTGGGCTTTTTTTGTGTCAAGTCATTTGGGCCCCAATAAAAACTTCAAATAATATGTTGCCATGTCATTTGAGCTCAAAATTTGATCAGTATAGCATTACTCAAACCAAATTAGGAAAAACAAAATCAAGAATTGGTCACCAAATTAGGAAAAACAAAATCAAGAATTGGTCACAAGCTTTAGCAACTGCTCACACTTGAAGAGCAACGGCTGCAATATTCAAGCTTCAGCAACTGAACAGTAAATTTTTTAGAAATGGGTAGAGGTATCGAATTTAGACTTTTCTTGTGTGGATGAAGTTTAACCTAACTTTTATTTTATCACATTTAACCACGCAGATTTATTGACTTCAATTTTTTTCCACTTTCATATTTTTCTCTGTTTTTATACTTGTATAAGTGGCAATAATTTGACAACTGAAACTAATCGGAGTAGTTGACACGAAACGATGGTGTGAACTTTCCAAGAAACTTCTTGAGACCATGTCAATGTATCTATACATATGTATAGGCCAGCCATTTCAGACAGCTACTAAGCAAGAAGAAAGAATGGCAGGAGGAGATGGAGTGAAGTTGCTTGGATACTGGGCGAGCCCTTTTGCCCTCAGAGTCGAGTGGGCTCTGAAACTGAAAGGGGTCGAATACGAGTACCTTGAAGAG
>CM042193.1:6068812-6104909 GCA_023539305.1 Ilex asprella
GGCTTGGTTGTGGCATGGACTCTCATCCCTTTAATCAAGGCTAAAAGCCTAAAAGACTGGTCAATGCATACGGAATTGAGATGATGCCGTGATGCTCAAGATGGTAGCTGAGATCAAAGATGTGCAGAAAAGTCAGTCATGCACATGTTTATATAGAGACAGATGCTTCTTCAAAAAGATATTGAGAAATGGCAGGTGATCAACTAAAGCTGCTTGGATTTTGGGCAAGCCCTTTTGTCCTTGGGGTCCAGTGGGCACTAACATTGAAAGGGGTTAGACATGAGTGAAGAGGATCCCACAAACATGAGTAGGACACTGTAGCAGTACAACTCTGCTCACAAAAAAGTTCCAGTCCATATCCATGATAGGAAACCATTAGCAGAGTCGCTTGTGATACTTGAATACATGTAAGTAAAACCCTCTCCTCCTAAGTTGTCCTTGAAATTTATATTATCAAAGAATGTGTGCCACCATCAAACAAATTGCTAATGCACAATAAAGGTTTCCACAAAATCCTGATGACTGCTTCAACATGAAGTCTTCACTGCCCATCTATATTTGTGCATTTTCAGGGTACCTGCGTTTGTTTTATGTATGCCTATTAGATGATATAATCCAATTATAGGAGTTCATGTGTACCCCAGTGGAAAAAAATATATAAATGAACTTTGGCAAATTATGTATTACTGAATACTTGTGATTGTTGCAAATGCCAAACGCAAGTGCTCAACAATACTACCCTGTATTTCTTGAAGAAAGATTTGAACAATCCAAAAGTTCATGATAGTTTCCTCGAATAGGGGATTGATTTTTTTCATTTTTAAAGTACCAGTTGCAGAGGGCATGAGCAACATCCAAAAGATAAACCAGAGAATTTAACTTGTTGCATATTGCAAAAAGAATGAAGAAAAGAAACTGCACAAAATGCACTTGTAATTGTGAGTATGTATGTCCCTCGTGATTCTCCCTTTTTTATGTTCAAACATATATAATAAGATTATAAGATTAGGGTTGCACTACACTAGTAAAATGTCAGAGGCTCCTGCCCTGTCATTCCATACCAAAAAGGAAGAGGCAGGGCATTGAAGTTATAAAACAAATTATAAGGTAACATATTGAAGTGCTCAAACAAATTATAAGAAAACCAAGTTGAAGCGATAAAATATAGAGCAAAAATAGCTAAGAATAAGCTTGCTTTAAATGCAATACTAACCATTTCTATTCAGCCCCAGGTCACAACCTTCAACATGAAGAATAAGACAAACCAAAGTCTGAAGCATTTGACAATCAGGTTCACAAGAAGCCACAAATACTTCCCCATAGCCATGTTCTTGCCTACACTCTGAATCTTTGAACTAGGGCAGAAATCTCATCGTCCATATTTATTCTGTCCTCCTGCATCATTCTAACAATGTCCTGAATTGGCCTTTGGGAGTAGGCATGCATTCTAAGCAATGATTTGTAGACTGCCAAAGTTGCAAGATCCACACGCCTAATAACCTTGAGATAACACTTTGCATCTTCAAACCTTCTGTTCTTCTCAAAGTATTCTGCAATGGCTGCAACGATACTAGGTGATGGCCTCCAATCACAATGTTTCAACTTGGTAAATCCTTTTTTCATGGCATCAATAGCTTTATCCATATTTTCACTTTTCACCCATCCTTCCATGAGTATCTCCCATGTTTTATAATTAGGACTGCCCCCTCTCTCTAAAGTGCGGTGATGTAGCAACTCTGCTTTCTCCACCAGTCCATTCCTCATGTATGCACCAAGAAGTATATTGGAGACTCTAATATCATACTTCCTACACTGGGACTCCCACTCCATGAAAACCTTCTCAGCTTTTTCAATCTCGCCAAGCTTCACCATAGATAGCAAGATACACATGTAATTGGCACAAGTGATTCGCCCTTCTACTGCTTTACAAGCTTCCCAAAGCCGGAGAGCTCCATCCTTATTATTCAAAGACACATACAGCGTGATAAGAAAAAAGTAACCCAGACGATTACAAGTTGATAGCTTCTTTTCTGCATTTCTAATGGCCAAAGTGGCCTTGTCAACAAGCCCTGATTTTAGGTAGATATTGGCCAAGGTAGCAAGAGAGCTCCATCCCACTTCAACATTCTTGTCATTCACCATTTCTTTGTAAGCGATCTCTGCTGACACAACCCCAGATAACTCCCCACATGCACTCATCCAAAGGTTGTAGGAAAGGACATTTCTAGGTATTTTGTTTTGCTTCATTTGCAGGATGACAGACGGCACTTTCTCAAACAGAGATGTGGCCATATAAAGCTTCATCATCTCATTAAATGGATGAGGACTCAAAATCAGCCCTGAACCATTCATCTTCAGCATGAGAGCCTCAGCTTTCTCAGTTGCTCTTTCTTTAACATAACAATGAAGAAGAGGCAGGCAGGCAGCTTTCTGTGCAGCAGTGTTGGGTATATTTGCAAAATATTTTTCAGCCTCCTTTAAACCTTGAACTTCGATGATTAATTGCAACCTGATGGCATAATCAGCTGCTGAAACCGGAAACATGTCTCGAACCTCCATCCAGGTCAGTATCTATGGATAAATGGGATAGCATACGCAAACCACCATTCCATATTATGTGCTAACAAAGAATCAAAAGTGAACTAAAGAAATGAACTAGTAAAATATACTTAACTTTTAAAGGCTCTGGCAGGTGAATAAAAACAGTTTCTTTTCATATTAAAATTCAACACCCAATACATAAATAATTAAAATCAATAGGTGAGATCAAAATTTCATAAAGAGAAACAGTATTATTTGCAAACAAGTATTGGTTTGCAATTATAATATGAAGGAACCTGTAGTGCCTATTTTATAGCTATATAGCTATCATAATATGATAGACCCCGGGGGGGGTGATAAAGGTATGACACTTTGGAATTTCGCTATTATTCCTACTTTGTGGGTTATTCGGAAGGAAAAAAACACAAGAATTTTTGAAGATTTGAGTTGAGTGCTTGGAAGGTTTATAAGACCATATGCATTTCTTTTCATCATTTTGGGCTTCGGTTACTAAGGATTTTAAAGTTACCCACTCTTTCCAATTTTGGCGGGATAGCAAGCTTTTTGTGACACATAGGCTCTTTTATTGGTTCAACTCTAATTCTCGCATATCTAATCAGTTATTGCCATAAATTTTGTCGCTGCTCAACACTCTGGTCTCTTTTGTCGATTATCTAATTTCTTTAGCACCCACAACCTGAATAAGATCACCATCCATTCTTACTGATGCTATAATTGGTTTTTCTTGCATAGAAATTAAAACTAAAATATCACTAGACTCTGTACCCACAAAAAAAAAAAAAAATTCCTTACTTTCCCTACTACCTCACCTCAAGTAGAGCTATTTCGATGTGAATGAATATCATAGATATTTCCTTTTCACTTTCAATATATACATTACCTCTTATAACGGGTCCCCTTCTATTGCCCAAGTTTCTATTTCCATTTCTGTTTTCTCCCCCAAAGACCATTTCACATTTGTAATGTACTAGTACAAAGAATACTAACAATAATGTTATATAAGTTTGAGAGGCTTGACAAGATCAAACCTCAAAAGCGTGCTTGTAACGGCGACGTTTCATGAGTTGCTTTGCGATTCCTCGAAGCTCGGAAATTGAGACCTTGCGGCCTTCATCGATCCAATTCTGAAGCACAATCGTCGCGCTTCGTCGTGGGAATATAAGCCTTAATAATCTGTTCTTGAGCCCGTCGTTTTGGTACTTATTGAATGGTGCCGTTTCGTCAGCCATATCAATTGGCAGCGTGGTTGATGAGACAAACCTCCAAAAGCTTGCACTACAGAGAGTTTCGATGCTGCAATTTTTTCCAGTTCTTGGAGGAATTTATGCGTACATACATAACTCTTAGTTTTTATGTACACAAACAGATATATATATACCTTGTGAGATTGTGGAGGATCGAGCGAAGCGCCATACTAGCCCTTTGGTGGGTGATCCCCAAACCAGTTCTGCTCTGCAGCTTCTGCCTAAGTTGTTCCAGTCAGTTGTGCTTGTGCCGATATAAGCACTGTTTAGATGAGTCTTAATAAGTTGGAGTTTTATTTTTTTGTTTCCCTGCCAAACACATGCTCTTAAAATCCATTTTTAATCTCATGTAATTCCATTTTATTCCCAAATTCAGATATTTTTAAAAAAATAATACTATTTGGACCTAAAATATTGACATAATGATGTGATTGCAGTAAAACTATTGGACCAACGCCAAATTCAAATGTTTGATGGCCCCCACAGTCAATCTAAATGTCATAATGAATTAGGTCAATAAATTAAATTCCAATAGTATTGCTCTTTTTAAAATTCGTCTTTCTAAATTATGTCCGAAATGTGAAAATGTCATCCCAAATTACGTTTACGAGGTTACACATTTTAACAACTTTTTTTAACCTGAAAATATCATTTTAAGTTACGATTTTAAAAATTACTTGAGTTTTAAAAAATAAAATAAAAAATTGTCTTGGTTTGTGAAATAAATATTTTAATAGCATGTATCTGATTGGTAACTTCTCAATTAAAAAATAAAAAATAAAAAAACCACAAAGGATGAAAAAAGATAATCATATAATCGACTTTCCGAATGTGGGATACTCATGCTAATTTAAAACTTTGAATGAGTTTTCAAATAAATTCAAGATGGGCTTGTTTATTTCATGTATCTACTACTGGCGGTTAATCCCGTGCAAATATACGGGGTGTATGATTAATCGACTTTCTTTTTATTTTTTTCTCATTATTGTTTTGTCTCTCTGATCCAACTATTAAGGATAAACAATTACAAAAAGTCATAGGGTAATAAAAGTAATTTTATAAAAAATTAAGTATATCATATCCACTTAATAAAAAATAATTATGGTCATTTTGTGCACTTAGTAGAATAAAATTGGTTCATTCTTATCTTAATAGTTAATAGGTGGAATTTTTTGAAGTCTCGTTGCTAAGTTTTTTTTTTTTGTATATAGAAAGATTTAATTTTTTATACAATCACTATACAAATTTGTATTATTAACCTGAGTTTGAATTAGGCTAAATAAATATAAAAGTATGCTTAAATTAATCTCATTTATCACAAATAAGATGATATTCGACAAACTTTTAATAAGTCAATCATAAATTAAACATGTATAGATTGACTCTTTTTTGCAATTCCATAAATTTCATAACCGTAAGATGGTATATATATGTTTATATCATTTTTGAATAATTCTACGTGAACTTAAAAAATAGACTTGATAATTACAACAATTGATTTTACTGCGGGTTTCAATATTTATTGAGATCCACTACCTATTATCAAGTTTAATTTTTGAATTCATCTAGTATTACTCATCACTTTTACGGGGTTTTGGATATAAGTACTATTAAGTTCTAAACATTTTATAAACCATCAATTTATTGAAAAAAAAAATTCAACCAATCCTACTTTTCCACTAAAAAAATTATTAAGTCCTATCATATTTTTATTTGTACCATTTAACCTTATTTTGGCAATTTGTTCTTATGAAGTCCTAAACTTTATAAAATGACATGTTTACTTTCATTTTTATCCTTTTAATGAAAGCATAATTATATTTTTCCTTATAATGTTATAATTTATTTTAAGTGTTAATAGCATTTTTTATTCTTAAAATATATATTTTTTGTCAGTTTAGTATTCAATATATCAATTTGTATATCACTAAAACTTTATATAGTTATGTAGGTATACGTTATAAATTAATATATCAAAATCAAAAAAAAGAATTAATAGTATTTTTTGTCTTTAAATTATGTATTTTTTGTCAATTTAATTCTTAATATATCAATTTAATCCATAAAATATCTAATTTGTATAATTTGGTCCCCACAAATACAAGGCATCAAGTTTTTTGACAAAAGTGGTTATTTGTCAATTTTTTTTAAGACAGTATCACGTACCCAATATGTAATTATTTTGTAAACAATTTAATGGTTCGTCTATATTGAAATAAAAATGACACGAATTGAATATTTTTGTAATCAAATTGACAAAATTGATACATTGAAGACTAAACTGATAAAAAATATATACTTTAAGAATAAAAAATGCTACTAACACTTAAATAAATTATAACATTATAAGGAAAAATATAATTATATTTTTATTAAATTTAGTTATTATGTCAATTTTAACCGTTAAAACAGAACGACAACACATGACTTGTCTTCGTCTATTCTAACAATTAAAATTGCTAGAAAAATTTAATTGACCTAAAATTGATAGTTTGAGGATTAAATTAAAATAATTAAAAGTTAATGTACAGTTTCTAAATAAAAGAACAAATTTGAGGACTAATTATATTATTAAAAAAAAAAAGATGTGCGCCTTGCGGATGAGAAAACGTTAGGTCGAAAGTTTATACGACGCCGTTTCTATCAGACTTGGTTCTATTATTTTTTGGTAAGTACCTTGGTTCTTCCGTGATTGCTAAACCTGCAAGTAACGGTAACATAAAACCCTAAAAATCCAATATTTATCCCTGGGAATTCCCTTAGAAAATCGAAATGCAATGATTCGATGCGATTTTTTTCTTCGATCATTTGATCAGTCTTCGTTCACGCTCCACCACTTTGTCAGTGTTCGTTCGAGTTTAACTTTGTTATATCTCGCAGTAATGATCGGCTTTTGAATCCACCATCGACTTCAAATGGGAAAATTTTGCTGGTTAGCCAAATCAATTGTGCAGAGCTCGCAGGTAATTTGACGAAATCGATGATTTATTGAGTGAAATTGATAATACCAATGAATTGTCAGGAAATTCACCGCCTTTTAGTGCAGTGTCGGCGTTCTTTTTCGTACCATAGGGCTGTAGAATCATCGTTTCATCAAGGTGTCTTGCGTGGTACCGCGTCAGTATCTCAGAAAATGCTTCACCATCGAAGTACGTGGCTATCGTCTCTATGTATAAATGTGCACTTGTATTCTGTTTATATATTGTTAGTTGTCTCTGAAAGTATACCTCCAGTGTTAGTTTCAGTTCCACTATTTATTGTAGTAAAGCTTCTGATGCAGCGGAGGATTTTAAGAAACGGTGTCAATCTTAACACTATTCAGACTTGTTTTTTTCCTTTTTTTTTGGGCGTAGTTTTTACCGAGTGGGGAAGAGAAAGCAAAAGGGGATCCCAGAATGTGTTCTCTTTCCTTTTTTCTCTTTGGTTTATGAATTGATAAAATATTTTGAAAAGGCTTGTTTATCCATATTAGATTGGGCAATGCTACTGTGATCTAATTTGTTGGCCTAATGCACTACGACTTTTTGGATTGATGGTAGACTCCATCAAACATTGAAACTTGATGTTAATCCACTAGTTCCAATAAAACCATATCTAGATTAACAAATCAGGTTATATTTTTAGGTGTAAATAGCATTACTCTATTAGATTCTAGGATAGTTTTTTGTTATGTGTATATATATATATATATATATATATTTATATATTTATGTAATACTAGAAGTAGTTATTAAGAAATTATTAACGAGTGAGTTAGTGATAAAATATTTATGGGAGTAGTTTTCTATGTGGTTATTTAGATAGTAGAGTCTAGGTTAGTAATTGATAGTTTTTGTCATTTTGTATTTAAAGGTCATTCTATCAATGAAAATAGGATGTTGAGTTTGTGAATAACTTCCTTGTGAGGTTATGGAGGTAGGGTTCCTCTCGAACTAAATCACCAGAGGTTTCCACCTCCTCGAAGCGGTTTCTCTTTCCCTTTGTTCTATTTTTATTTTATTTTACAAATCTTGTGCAAAGGGGCATGTAAGAATTGGTATCAAAGCTAGACATAGAGGACCAACTCATTAGATGACTTGAAGCGCAAGTTCGTTCTTAAAGTGTTAGAACAAGAAAGAATGATGGAGTTTTGAGAGATGTTTCTTGCCATAAACTCTCACTTTGATCAATTAATGGTCGACCAAGGTCACCGACATGAGCAAGGCGAAGATTCAACCCAACAAAAAGGAAAATAATTTGACTTCAAGTTGAGAAATGCAGAGCATGCGAAGGAAATCGTCCCTGTTTTGGAAGAAGTAAGTGAAGGCAAGGAGAAGATTAATTTTTATATGGAGAACAAAGTTGATATCAATGGTGAACCACTTACCAACACTATTGTCTCACCACAAAAATATGGTGGGTGACTTTTCAGTTTGTATTTTTTTTGGGTCATGTGACCTTAAGTTCAAGGTTGTTTTAAAAGGTGAATGTAATATTATGTACATATTTGTAATATATTTTATTATGTAATATTAGACGTAGTTATTAGGTTAGGAAGTTACTAACGGCCGTTCCCTGCGATGCACGAAATTTGATATATCTCTTCATTGCCACTATAACCTCTGCTTCCACCCAACGCCACCCATACCCCTGGTTCTTTTTCTCTCATTTCTATTTTCCTTTTTGTTTTGCAAACTCCTAAAAATGTGCACGTATCTAATTTCTTTAATCATGTAATGCCATGAGTACGCAATACCAAATGTATTGTTCCCATAAATTTCATATCTTCTATGCTGTTTTAGCTGTGTTTGCACTTATAAAGGTGTGGAATGAAATAGAAGGTATGGTGAAGTTGCGATACGTAAGGTGTTCAGACCTACCATTCTGTGGCTTGTAATCAATTTATTCTGTTCTGTAAACTACCTAACAGAGTTAGATTGACTGATTACTGACATTATGTATCTGCTTCCTTCATAAGCTTTGCACAATTGCAGTTTTGGTGGAAAACATGCTGACTTGGTTACCAGAAGAATGCTACAATCATTGCGTTTTATTCATGCCACAGGTTTTGTCCCAAAAATGTACTGCTTATATTTCTACTATTTATTTTCTGCTTAAATGTGCCACTTGTTTTCAGGAGTTTGCTACTCAACCGAACGAGATTACTATGAAATTCTCGGTGTCTCTAGAGATGCCAAGCGAGATGAGATTAAGAAGGCTTTTCATGAAGTGAGTACAACTGGAACTCATGTAGTGTATGGCGGGTTTTTTTTTGTTGTTGTAATTTTGGCTCTTCTTTTCCTTTGTTTAGTCCTTTTTGGTCCATTTTAGATTGCTGCTACAATTTTTTTGTCTGATTTATTGTTCACCTTTAGATCACAAACAATGGGGTTCTAGTTTATCTCTATTCACTGCAATCAAAACAAGTCCAATACAGAACAATATATTAAGATTGGTGGAGTATTTTTTGAAGTCAATTAAGACAAGAGGACAAAATACTTGGATTCGCAGGACAAAGAGGATAAGAATAGATTGTTTGGAAAAAAGAGTGAAATTCAAGAGGAAGTAAAAGTTATGACCAGTCATTCAAATGTCACTTTTTCCTTTAACCACCAACCTGGTCTCTGTTTGTTTTCATCACGAGGAAGGGTAAAATTAGCTGCCAACTTGATGCTGATGAGAGAAATAGTATTGTTTAATGAATGTTGTCAAAAGTAAGATTGCTGGATATATTTTTAAAACTTCTATTGTTTTTAATATGTGCAGCTTGCTAAGAAGTATCACCCTGATGCAAATAAGAGTAATCCTTCTGCGAAAAGGAAGTTTCAAGAAATAAGAGATGCTTATGAGGTTTGTTGTTTCATGTTTGATGTTTGGGTGTCAGCATGCACTAATTACTTGCCTGTCTTTAGTTTGAATCATTAATTTCCTTTTTTTTTCTTTTTAATTTTGGCTCTGATATGGTGGTACTGTGGTTCATTGTATTGGTGATAATTTGTGTTTTCCTTTCAAAATATTCCCTTGCTGATAATTTCATGCATCACATTTTTCCAGATCTTGCAAGATTCCAAAAAGAGAGCACAATATGACAGGGTAACAGCTGTTTTCTGGTTGTACTATCTCAAGTAGAGGTTTCATATGGTTCTCGCTGGGTGATGTTAACCAGTAAAACTAAATATTGTTCAACCTCAGCATTTGTATTAGAACTAACCGATATTTTTTCTACTGGCAGATGAAGGAGAGCTCTAGGAGTTCAGAGGATGTAGAATATCCTGCTGGGGATGCAAAGGGGTTTAGATATGCTCATAGAACTCACTTCTCTGATTCATTCCATAAAATATTTTCTGAGGTATTTTTGTTTTTCGTTCTACATTTATGATCCTTGTGCTGTGTCGATATTATTCTCTACACCTGAAATTTCATCATATTGATGGCTTTTTGATGTTGCACAGATCTTTGAAAACAAGACCGAAAATTTTGCCACTGATGTTCAGGTGAACTTGTTTTGCATCTGGTCACCATATGCAGTGTGATAATCTTTTCTGGCTTTCCAAGCTATGACACTTCTACCATATGTTGTGTCAAATGTCTAGGTGGAGCTGTCACTCTCTTTTTCTGAAGCTGCAAGAGGATGCACCAAGCATCTGTCCTTTGATGCGAGTGTCCCTTGTGATTCTTGCTGTGAGTAAAAACTATAATCATACTGGAATCTTCTATTTGGAACATGCTTGCATTTCAATCAGTCTTTATGTTGTGTGTTAATATGCGACAGCAGTCGATTTTGTCTTGGAAGAAAAGTTTTATAAACAGAGAATTTGTCTGTCAGTTATTTATCAATTTTTGGTCGTTAATGAGGCAGCAGAAATTTTCTTATTACTTCTTTGGTATTTTTTTGAATGGCCATTGTTGGGTCTATTGAGAAAAAATGCAAGCCCATTGTAAGTTTACTAGAATCTTTGGCACATTAGACACATGTGCAAAATTAATGTATCAAGAATGAAAATTGGAACTATGACAAGAAGATAAATTGTATAAATCAAGTGAGCAAGATTGACATTGTTATTTCTTTCCTTTGGCAGTGGAGAATATGGGAAAGTGAGGGAGAGTCGTGGAAAGTTTTAATAGACTAAGTGGGAATCCTTAGCTGTGGTGGTTTATTGCGACAGAGCCCAAGATACAAATCGCCCTCTGGATTAATATAAAGTAATTGATAATGCATCTCTTTTTTAAATAAAAATCGTTCTTTACTATGTAGCTAGGCATGTGTTAAATTTTCTAATGCACCCTAAACATTGAGAATGTATCTGTGTCAGACTTTTACACATGATTTGTCCATTATATTTGGGGGTGTCTTGCTTGAGGAACCTTTGGTGAATGATTTGTGACATTAGCTGAGTAGGCGACTGCTTGATTGGGGAATTTTCGTGCTCATTAATTGGAATTCTATATAGTGCCTGTATTTGGGTAGTTATGTGGTTACTGGTAACAAGTACATCTGTGGGGTTTGGACAAGCGTTGGACATGCTATATTAGGAAGGAGAACCATTGAGTTGTTTTTTTGATGCTTCTCAGATTCCAATTAAAGCTAAAGCACATTTTAGAGTGAAAGCCTTTCTTTTGAGGAAGGTGGAGTCTTTTGGGTTTTAATCAACCTTTAATTTGATGTCTTTCCCAATATGTCACCATTTAGTGGTTAAGTGTATGTTTACTTTTCTATTGTTTTTGTGAGTAATTTGATATTCTATCATGCAAAATCATTATCCTTTAAGTAAAGTTGTTTTTATACCTATCATGTTAACCATATTTTCCTTGCCCTTTGTCTATCTTTTGATGCAGATGGGCTTGGTTACCCAATCAATGCACAGAAAAGAAGTTGCCCAACTTGTGGAGGCATTGGGAGTGTAAGTGCTTCAAAGATCCATAATTGAAACAACTGCATAACTTATTTGTTGTTGAAAAGGGTTTGCTTTAGCGGAGACATCTTCCACATATCATTTAGGTAAATCTGACACCTTTATTTCTTCATATTTGTTTCTAATATTTTTTGATTGACTTATTAGGTTACAATTCCTCCATTCACATCAACATGCAGTGCTTGTAAAGGATTGGGCTATATTATTAAGGTCTTACTCCTAGCCCATGAATGAATCCTTCGAGTCTGATTTATCAATATGATTAATGTCAAAATGTCTGACTTATTTTGTTCAGGATTTCTGCAGGTCATGCAGAGGATCAGGGATGGTTGAAGGAGTCAAGGATGTTATGGTTACAATACCGGCAGGTTGGTGTTGAATAGTTTTCTTGATGAATGGGATTGTTCAGAGATCATTTTTTGTCTGGTGAATGTACGTTTCTGATATCTGTCACTTTATGGGGAGCTATAAATATAATTGCAAGCTTACTCACTACCCTGTATTTACTACGACTTGGTAGATTCAAAATGAAAGGTTTTTTGCTGTTTCAAAAGTTTATGGTTGCTTAACATGAAGTGCTTGATACTGTTTCCATTATCCAGCACTTTCATGATCTTGTACTTGCTTAATAACGAGGACATAAATTTTTTGTTAGATCGGTATAAGTTGCATAGTAAGGCGGCTTCCAAAAAAGCCGGAGATCACATAGAAATGGATGTCTGGTACACTGATTCTGGCATCATAAAAAATGTCCCAATCGGTGAAGAAGATTTGAGAATAAGTGTCTTCCTGTGGATTATAATAAAAATGTGTTTGTGAAAGATACCTTTAAATACAATTAATTTTTAGATAAATGTCTTTCTAAATCTTCAGCTTGCATAGTTTATTCTGGATCAAGGACCAAGAGCCATAAAATTAATCATGGCTCTACAGATTAAGTTAAATTTGTATTCATTTGTTTTCTTTGTTTAGTGGATCAGGAGTTGACTCTCTGGATATTCTTTCCTTTTATTTATTTAATGGATCAGGTGTCGATTCTGGGGATACGATCCGTGTACCAAAAGCTGGTAATGCTGGAAGACGAGGAATTCAACCCGGCAGCCTATTCATAATACTGAAGGCACAGTATTACTGATTCTAGTCTAAATTCCTTAATGCTTAGCTTTGAAATGCTTTGTGATGATTGTTTTGCAATTACTATTTACTTCACAATACCTTTGCTTGAAGATTATTATCATAATTATTTTTTGAGTAGTTGTTTGATTAGTGGTTTTGAGGCTAGTGGCTGCAATATGGATGTCTGATAGTTTATCTGCAGATCTTTTTTTAATCTGCAGGATAACAGGTCACCTTGCTCTTTAGTGCCCTAATGTTCAAGTGGTGCTACTGAAGTAAATCATGCCATACTCTGTAGTAAAAATCTGATAACCTTCAGCTTAAAACTTATTGCTACGCTCTCTCTCTCTCTCTCTCTCCCCCCCCCCCACACACACACAATCCACGTATGCACGCATGTGTGTGTGTGGTGCTTAGCAACTTGCCTCCTGACTTAGAAAATGAAATAACAAACTTGTTAAGAGTTTGGAAAGAAGTTATTATATACCCTTCATTGAATAAGTGGGCCAATTATAATCAAATTTTTTAACAATTTACAGACCTTTTCTATCGCTGAATTTTGGCCTTGGCCTAATGGTGACAAAGGTACCTTTTGCTACCATAAGAGTCAAAAAATGTTAATGGCCATTGTAATTTCTTATATATTTATACTTCATATTGTGGGTTGCTCCTGCATTTCTACAAGAGCAACTTTGTTGTTACGAGCTTTGCCATTCCAAGGGTCCGTTTCTGTGTAAACAATGGTAGATTACCTTTTTATGTGCTTAGAATTACTAGTTGTATTGATTTTGAGGCAGTCCAACCTATATCATAGTTGAGGGCATTATGGTTGTAAATAAGGTGATTTACATTTGGAATCAAGACATGGTATGAGATAATGCTCATGTTTTGTGCTGTCTATACCTTGTTTACGTCATTTAGTCCTTTATGACTAAACAATGTCTAGTCAGCTGGACATCTCTATTTGGAGCAATCTCCATGTTGTACAATGTGGTTGACTGCGAGAAGATTTTTACTGTCAATGCCTTATTCCCTTTTCCTGTTTGATTTCTGTTTTGCCTTTAAATTTTATGATTTTTTGTTTTAGAATGCTTAACCTTCATGCTTTCTGATTTTCCATATTTGTTTGGTATTTAGGTTGCAAAAGATCCTATTTTTGCTAGAGATGGTGCAGATATTTATGTGGATTCTGATATTAGCTTCACCCAAGTGAGAACTAATCCGTGGGATTTTCTTCCGATTATTCGAGATTTCCATTTTATAAAGTATTATCTTCCAGCAACTTTTATTTCCTTCTATTTCTTATATTTTGTTATTCCTTCATGACTTTAAACCGCATAGGTATATATTGTTAACTCTCTCATAGACAATGATTGTGGTGCAGTCTCCCAGACAATATATTGAAGTAATATAATCATTAGACATCAACCTTCCTCTCTATCTTTAAAAAATATCCTACGTTTGGATGACCAAAGTAGTTCAAACTTCTTCCCACGAAATCTTGAGTAACAACTTAGTATGTTGGCAAAGATTAAAATTTCGTTTCGAAACAGTCGAAATATTTCCTTTTTCAAGGAGATTAAAATGAATAAGTGATTGAGTAAAAAGTCAATGCTTTGAGGTGTTTGGACATGTTTCCACCAACGTTTCGGGATGGTTTGAGGTGTTTCAAGATTTTTCAATATATTTTGACTAATGTTTCAAAATGTTTTGATCCTTTTGGAAATAAATTTTTAAATTTTTTATTCATTTCTATTATGTTTTCTCGAAACGTTTCCGTTCCCTAGATGATCGAAATAGTGCACCAAATTAAATTTTGATACTTAATGTTATAACATATGCCTCAATATAAATTGCCTTAAAATTGGGTAATGTTACTTATTCTTCCAGCAAAGCTGGTCTCTTGCTTCGTTTCAAATTGTCAAAGAATTTTTGGATGGTCTTATGCTATTATTTGATAATAATTTTGAAGTCTCTATAGTGGGTTCTTAGAAGATGCTTTTCCCCCTCTTCACTGCCTCAATATCAACTGGTATTCTATATTTCTGTGTTGTTAACACATTTTGTCCTTATTCTGATTTTATTATATGACTTTGCTGAGGGAAGTGAAGACCCAGTTTCATGCCTTTTCAACTGTTGTAATCAATGTGCATAAAATTGAAGTGGCGTATCTAATTGGATGAACCTTAATTTTTTTAACAGGCTATTCTTGGCGGTAGGGTTGAGGTACCAACTTTGTCTGGGAAGATGCAAGTGAAAGTATGACCCTTAATTTTATGTTAGTTTCTGACCTGTATTCATGTTTAATTTAATGTTATCTCTCTCCCAGTTGCGTTTAGTTTTGGTATATGTGGTTTATTGTGCAATTGAGATTTTAATGATAAAGCTGTTTGATGGCTTGTAGTTCAACAGCGTAGGGTTGCCCTAGATGGAAGGCTCAACATAATGAAACAACAAAATTGATAAGAATTTCATATCAGATAAAGTGGGAATTGTGGGTGAAAGAACAGTATTGTGGCTTGCACAATTAGGATTACGTCTAAAACTTGATCATCAGTAAAAGAATTACATCAGATTGTGATTATACAGGCAATTTTCTTGCATTAGAAGAACCAGATTTTTGGATTATGTGGACATTAAAGTTTGTATAAGGAGGCATAGTACACAGACATGGATCATGGATTTGATAGGAATTGACGTGCCCATCGATTGTTTTGCTTTGTGATGGTGCAAACATGCAAAAATGTTAAACCTCGTGTTGTGTGTAACAATGTTTAAAAGAGAAAAGAATTGCACACAAAGATAAATCCATAATATACAGGCTTGTCTATACATTACTGCGTTGGTGTGAGAAATTTTCAAAGTGGGTTTTTCTGTTTTTGTCAATTGTCTCCAGAAGAAATCTACATTTATGAGTTTCTACTTGGATATCAAAAGAAAGAGATTTGAATAACAAAAATGTCATCTTATGTACCTCCATTGCATCCTAGTATGGTCCCTTGTCAGCCTTGTACTTATAAGTTAAAGGAAGTCAACTCATCTCGTTATGGCATGTGAGATTGAATAAATGGATGCCTTGGTCTCCAATCTTGGGTTACAGGTTAATAATTTCCTAATTTTATATTTGTGGCTTTTGATGGGTTGTTCTTTCAAGGCCAAAGTGGTGTGAGATTCAGCGATGGAACTGTTTGAGAGAAGATTAGTTGATCGAAAGCAGCAATATTTATCAAAAGGCGTAAAGTATGTTACCAAGCTTACCAACTAGACAGTTGTGTACTGCCTAGTCCAACCCCAGTAGTCCATAGGCTTGAAAAAAACTGCACATCAATTTCTTGTGGAGGGGTTCTAGTGAATATATCAAATACTGGGAGGTGGTATCAGGTATGCTCTTTGATTCTGGAAAGGGGTTAGGGGTGAAGAGCAAGTGTGGAAGTGGCTTTGAAGGTAATTGGTGACTGCTTCACTGTTAGGTTGCTAAGGAACTGTGGTACATGATGTTACCTTTTTTCTTTGTTGGTTGTAGCCCAGCTTATGTCGGAATTTGAATTTGATGAATTGACCATGCTGGTTATGATATGGTTTGTTTTGCGGAGTGAGATCGCGTTATAGTTAGGCCTGATAGAGCCATTGACTCTCGTGGCGTGGAGGCACCTAATTTGTGGAGGCTAGATGTGAACCTGGGCAGTGGCTTGGCCAATATCGATCACACAGTTATCTTGGTTGGAGCCATCCTCTGGAGCGCCACATTGCTTGGGAATCAACTGATGGACGAGCTAACAAGTGGACGTTTTTAAAACCATGAGACCAATAGGCAAGGTGGACTCAACATCATGAATAGTTGGATAGGATTGTGAAAGTTGGTATCAGAGTCATCAATCTTCATGATGTGGAGGCCACTAAGTTTGTGGATATTGGATGCACTTTAGTCAAGGAGGGCAGTGGCTTATTCCATATGGTGTCTGTAGCTAGCGTGGTGGGAAGTAATCTTTGGACTCTCTTTGGAACTAGTCGTGTAACGAGCTAATAAGTGGACACTTGTCTAAGACTGACGCGAGGACTTTCAAAACCATGAGTTCAGTGGACAAAGCAGGCAATATCATGACTAATGGGGTTGGGCTATCACAAAGACAGTGTCTCTGTGCTTATGCTGGTGTATTCCTTTGAGGGTGAGGAGTTGCCTGCAAATAGAATCAAAGTTCAAGGTATAAATTGTCTTTCTTGATTGTAGTCTTCTATAGATCTCTTGAGAGAGATGTTCTCTAATGTAATTGGATAGGTTTTTGTATGGGCATGTGCACACTAGTTGTACCACCCTTTTTTTTTGGTGCCTTTGGTATCTTTAGTGTGCTTATCCAGAAAAAAGTCCACCATCTTCTTTGTCATCCCCTAACCATTTTTGAATTATCTAGACGTGTTTAATCCATTTTAGCTTTCACCTTTTACCCAATGTGATGTAATTGCTCTCGTTTGATGTGGTTTTGCTAGTTATGAGGGTAAAACTAAGAGGCTGAATTTGGACTTGATGCTGAGTTTGGTGTTGCATATTGATCTAGGGGCATGAATTTTCACCTAGGATTATGAGGGAATCTGAGATAGAGTATGCTTGACTCTTCATGTATGACTCCTATCTAAAAGCTGGTTCTGATGCTTCAATGTTCTGTGGTACCAACTGTTAGAATTGATCAACAAAGATAAGGAGAGTAGAGAAGAGAAAGAGAGAAAATGTAATTAGACTAAAGCCAATTTGTAATACACAAAAATTAACCCTAGAAATACACAAAGTAACTCTTATATAGTAGGGCAACATAACATAAAGAAAATGCCTAAACTACCCTTAGTATTAATACTCTAACACCGACATGTTATTTTAGAAAGCTTTATCATGTTAAATCCCAGTTTTAACTGGCTTTATCAGTCAAGCACTAGTGGGGTGATTGGCTGAGGCTTAGGGATCTTATATTGTTAGCATCATGTAATTAGCTATAGCTGGATCGCTTGCAGGTTTCAGTCCTCGTGTCGTTCCTTAGCTTCTATTTTTCTTTCTTTCCTATGATGAATTTGATTCCCAATTTTCATTTCGTGATCCTTTTATTTGTTTGGAAAAAATAATTTAATTAAGGATTTTTTGGTGATTATTGGCTGAAGTTTTTCGTCATTATCATGGATCTTTACAATAAATTTGTTTTTTAGTTACTCTTTTCACTGTTTGTTTTGGTCCTCTAGATACCCAAGGGGGTCCAGCCTGGGCAGCTGATGGTACTAAGAGGCAAAGGTATAATGCACCATAGGGTTACCCTGATAATTTTTTTTTTGAGACTCCCTTCCCATCTTTTTCCCTTTGTCTCTCAAATTGTTATTGCGGAATTTCTTGCAGGCCTGCCCAAGAGTGGTATTTTTGTAAGCCATGGAGATCAGTTTGTGCGTTTCCACATCAATTTCCCTACGTGAGTTTTTTCTTTTCTTATTCTTTTTTTTTACATCTATGCAACAATGATAGATCCGGTTCATACTTTGTGTCTGCTTTGGGCAATTATGTCGTTAGCTACAAGCTCTATGAGAGCTGCATGCTTCCATTTACCAGTTGTACTAGAGTCATTGAGGGTTTGGTTCCATGACAAACTACATGGGATTCTTTTTTAATATCTCGTCCTTCTTGCATGTTCTTTTCATCTTTAATATAAGCTACTATAATTTTGGAATTTAACTTGAGTAAAGAGGATTGTATGGTTTCCATCGCAGTTCCAGGAGAGATGTTTCCTTGAGCATAGACTCCCAAGCACCATTTTGCTTGAACTATTCAGCTTTATGATAGAATCTTTGAAACAAAAGGACTGTGTGTCAAATCTTCTTTTATTTTTTTTGCTTATCGTTAACTATTTCCTTGTGAATTTTGTGCATTTCTGGAGAGAATTTCCTTATTTGAGAATTCTTTCCCCCTCTGATAAGCCTTCATTTGGTTTAGACTATATGCTTACGGGCACAAGTTAAGAAAACCATGAAGATACTGTTCCTACAGGCATTTATCAATTTTCCTAAGTGTTATTCAACTTAGCTCGAACATCAACCCGACAACCGGACTGTGTCAATGGTATAACTGTTGGGTCAAACAATCGGACATGTTGTACGGTAAAAATAAGAAATAATTGTAATTTATACTACTAATGTTGAAAGATTATGTAAGTTATAAAAATTGTATTTTAGGTTTAGTGCATCAAATAAATACACATTTAGAAAATATCAAACATGTCCACAACGCATGTAATTAGAGAAAAGAAATGCCTCTATAATGTCAGAACTCCAATTATCCATCAATCCAAGAATGCATGGCCAACAAATAGTAGAAAATCTCACATAACATGACAAAACCTGACAAATTAAACATAGCAACAACCAAATATGAATTCAGTTACTGTAGAACTCAGGATTCAATAACACATTGGTAATGAAACAAAAATCATAACCAACACAAAGCAGAATTCGACCCAATTAAGCCCAAAAAATTTCAAAACATACAAACATGAAAATATATTTAGATGGCAAAAAAAAAAACAACTAAAAATTTTGAGTTCCCGAACACAATGGGAGAAGAACAATCCTTCAAATTAGAGAAAATGACCTAAAATGTTCATTATATAAATAAATGAAAATGAATCCAAAAATTAGAGAAAACTTAAGCATGCAAACACCAATAAAGATGAGAAAAAGACAACCGGAACACAAGCAAAGCGGAAAAAAAGAGAACAACTGATGATGTCCTTAGTTGTATGACAACTTGGTGTTATAGAATTGAAATATATCACGGCTTCATAGTTTTCGAAAGAAAAGAAATCTTGGATTAAATAAGTACTGGGAAAGGTTTTTCGAAAAGCATTAGCAATGGTGCAATAGCTAGCATCATTTCCATTTCTTTTGCCCCTTCAAGACAAGAAACCTTAACTCAGGTTGTTCTCCTTTTGCAGGATAAGAAACTTCTAGAAATAGAATATGAAAGTTTTCAGATGAGAGATGAGGTGAAGACCATGAGGCGTGAGGTGAGAGTGATGGGAGAAATTACCTGGGTGGACGACCACGGGTGCAGCTTGCTGCAACTGCAAGTGAGAGAGCTCGGTGAGATCGCGTGAGAGCCTGGGAGTAGTGTGAAACAGATTGTGAGGGTGTGAAAAGGAGATGCATTTCAGAATTTCAGATTTTTAGTGCCAAAAACTTTACTTTTTATAGTAGGTGCCGAACCCATCTAGGCTTATAATTCTTCCAGGGGTAATGTGTGTTTCATAAAATCTGCCAGGGTCATAGGGATTTGATGGATTTGTTCTTAACATGATCCAAATACTATGCCAACCCAGTGTAGGCACAGGTAAGGGCAGCAATCGTAATCCGCCAATCCACCCAACCCATATATCAGAAATTACAAATGAAAACCCATATATCACAGCAAATATTCCATAATTCGTTTTAGATTTCATATTGGGCATCACAGCAAAAAAACTAGAACACAATACACCTTTTTTTTTTTACAAATACAATATATTTTTATCGATTGCATCAGTTAAAAATCATGTTTCTGTAATGAAAATATAGTAGTTGCCAAGTGTCATTAGTGCAATCAAGAAGGCAAAAAAGTAGATCTAAAGCATTAGTGCGATCTGAAGAATCAAGAAGGAAAAAACGGAAAACCCATGTTTCTGCAATCTGAAGAATCTAAAGCATTAGTGTAGATCTATATCTCAAACCCATGCTTCTGCAATCAAGAAAAAATAAATAAATAAAGCATTAGTGTGATTTGAAGAATCCATGGCCAATTGTAGATTTGAAGGGTCTAAAACATTAGTGTAGATTTGAAGAGTCACTGACTGAAGAACTAATGATGGTGACCGGAGTGGTGGGTGTGTTTGTTTTGGATCTACCATGTTGGTGCTCCACAAAGAGAGAGAGATGAAGAAGAGTGAGTCGTTCACTCGGTCTCCCAGGAGGGAGGAGAGGCAGTTTGTCGAAAAAAGTGAAATGGGGGATGGGTTTTAGGGTTAGGGTTTATTTATATAGTGACAGGTCAATTCAGGTTAAACTAGCTAATCGGGTCTATGTCAACCCAATTACATACGCAGGTCAATTTGCGTTAAACGAGTTGAACCCGAACACGTATTGACCAGTTGTGTCATGCACAGGTTTATGTTAAAATATAGTCAACCTAAATCTATTAATTTGTGTCGTGTTGTTGTGTCGTGTCAAAATTTGCCACCCCTAGGCACTGGGTCAACATATTAACCAACACCAACATCAGACACAAGTATTACTCTTACATCAGCCACTTGTAGTAGCACGTGAAGGAATCCAATTCTGTTACCGAAGCTGCTCACATCATCTGCAAGTTGATTTCCATGTAGTTTGTTAGTTAGTCCTAGCTGGCATTGTAACTAAGACTACTTGTGTGTATATATATATATATATATATATATATATATATATATATGTATGTATTCATGTGTGTACAGAACAGATTGAATTGGAAGAAAATGAGAGAGTCTCTTGTCTTGTCTCTCTTCCTTCTCTTTGGTTTTGTTGTTGTTCTTCTTCAATGAACTATGGATTCTATCATGGTATATTAGAGCTAATTTAAAGACAAACATCTGACTGAATGGCAAACATCGCTTCGACTACTTCAATGGCAAGTTCTTAATCTTCATCTTCTACATGCCCATCTTTTTCTTCTTATACTGTACCTTCTGCTACGGTCTCTCTTCCATCACATTCACCTATATACCTTCTTTCCAATATCTGCAATCTTATTTCTCTTCGGCTCTGTTACGAGCTCATTCTCTATTTGGTTTTCTTGACGGATCATTTCCTTGTCCATTCAAATATGTTCTAGATGAAACTAGCACTCCTACTGCAGAGATCAATCCACATTATCAACAGTGGATTATTCAAGATCAAGCATTTATGACTCTTGTTAATGCTACACTATCATCCTCTGTTATTGCACATGTTGTAGGCTATACTACATCTCAAGTTGTCTGGCTTGCTTTGGAAAGAAGATTTTCTTCACAATCCCGAGCTAACATTCTTCAACTCTTCTCTGCTTCAAACCATTATCAAAGGTTCAGATTCTATTAATAGCTACTTACAGAAAATCAAAGAAACTAGAGATAAGCTTCAGGCAGTTTCTGTTATGATTGAATATGAGGAAATACTTCTGTACACGCTCAATGGCTTGCCGCCTGAATATAGTTCTTTCAGAACAGCTATTCGAACTAGATCTCAACCTCTTGCCTCGGAAGATCTTCACTCTCTGCTGAAAGCTGAAGAAAGAAATCTCTGTTACAGCCACTTCTAAATCACAAGAAGCCTTTTTCACTCTATCAGCCATGGCTTCTTCACAAGGAAAGTTTTATGATAACTACTCCCCTCGCAAAAATTCTGGTCAAGTTAGAGTTTCTAACAATCAAAGAGGTCGTGGATCTAATTGAGGAGGCAGAGATAACTATGGTAATAGATCCAATTCTGAGAATTCCAGATCTAATTACAATTCACAGAAGCCTCAGTTTTATTGTCAGATCTGTGGTAAATTTGGCCATAGTGCTGTTACTTGTTATCATCGCATGAATAATGCCTATCAAGCTCAGCCTTCACCTCTTCCTCAATTCAATGCTATGGTGGCTTCTTCTGAATATCCTCATTATAACACTCAGCAGTCCTTTTCTCCACATGCTATTTCTGAGAAGTCTTCTCAGTACTCTGCTATGACTGCATCTATTGGTCATCTCAATCCTAGCTATTGGCTTACTGATACAGGTGCTTCTCATCATCTCACCTCCAGTCTTGAACATCTTTCCCTTTCTTCCCCTTATTTTGGGGATGACAAGGTTTCTATTGGAAATGGTCATGAACTTCCTATTACACATATAGGTCAAACCTCTCTTCATACTCCCTTTCATTCTTTCAAACTCACTAATGTTCTAAGAGTACCTTCTATTGCCTCCAATTTACTGTCAGTAAAACAATTTTATGCTGACAATAATTGTCAATTCTTGTTTGATTCTCACTCTTTTTCTATTTAGGACAAAACCACAGGGAAAATCTTTTACCAAGGCAAGAGTAGCAATGGCTTGTATCCCATCATGCTTCCGGCCAATCTTCCACATCACCTCTTGCTTATCTTGGTACTAGGATTACACACCACACTTGGCATGATCGATTGGGTCACCCTGCCAATCCAAGTTTACATCAGATTCTTTCTAAGTCCTCTATACCACATAGTATCTCTTCTAGTTTTGCTTGTGTTTGTGATTATTGTCTGTATGGTAAAATGGCTAAACTACCATTTTCTGTTTCTAAGTTAGTGTCCGTAGCACCTCTACATACTGTTCATAGTGATGTCTGGAGTCCATCCCCTCATGTTTCTCTTCATTGTTTCAAGTTTAATATTTCTTTTATTGATGACTATATTAGATTTATTTGGATTTTCCCATTAATTTATAAATCTGATGCTTATTCTGTGTTCACTAAATTCAAACCTTTTGTGGAAAAACTATTAGATCACTCCATTAATGTCTTTCACTTTGATGGAGGTGGTGAATATCTTAGCTCTCAACTTCAAACCTATCTTAGTTTTCATGACATTCATCACACCAAATCCTGTCCTTATACCCCTCAGCAAAACCATTTTGCTGAGAGGAAGCACAGACACATCACTGAAACTGCTCTTACTCTACTAGCCAAAGCTTCTTTGCCTTAGGAATTTTGGTTCCATGCCTTTACTACAACTACTTACTTAATCAACAGAATGCCTAGCAGAAACACAGGTAGGAGTGATAATCAAGCTGAATTTGAGCCTAATAGTTCGAGTATTTACACATAAACGAGCTCGTTCGACTATTTACACATAAACGAGTCTAAAAAATGTTCAAGCTTGACTCGTTTAACAACCCTAAACACCGGCAATAAATCTCCTTATGATTTTCTTCATAAATTCATTCCTGATTATTCAACACTTAAAATTTTTGGTTGTGCCTGTTACCATCTACTCAAACCTTATTCGAGTCATAAACTTGAACCTAAAACCACTCAATGTGTGTTTATTGGTTATTCATTTGATTACAAGGATTATCTTTGTCTTGATCCTCTCACCAACAGGATTTACACCTCTCGTCATGTTGTTTTTAATGAAACTCTTTTTCCTTATGCTAAGTCTACATCTTCTTCTTCTTTCATTCCTCCTGATCCTAGTTATTGGTTTCCTCTTTCTAATTCTTCTCAGCCCTCTATTCTTGGTTCTCCTCTTTCTCATGAGCCACTTCCACTTCTTTTTCCTCAGATATCAGTTCCTCTCTCTTCTCATAATGCAATATCTTCTCTTCCTGCTACTGTTACTGCAGCTTCTACTTCACCCATTATTCATGATACTGAAGCTGCTACTTCCCCTATTATTTCTGATCCTGTATCTTCTCATCATTCTTCTTCAGTTCCTATTTCATCTCAACCTGTTTCCACTCATCCTATGCAGACTAGAGCCAAGTCTGGTATTTTTAAACCTAAAGCATATCTTTCTGCTGATCTTGCTTCAGGACCCATCTCTTTTACCTCTGCTTCTCAATTTCTTGAGTGGAGACAGGCTAAGGCAGAAGAGTTCTCTGCTTTGCAACATCAAGGTACCTGGGCCCTAGTTCCTCTTGCACACCATCTCTTTGGCTGTAAATAGGTTTTCAAAATAAAACATAACTCTGATGGCACAGTCTCTAGGTATAAAACTAGGTTGGTTGCTAAGGGGTTTCATTAAGAACTAGGTGTTGATTAACATGAAACTTTTAGCCCAGTGGTTAAGCATGCTACTGTCAAACTTGTTCTTGCCCTTGCCACTTAGTTTCATTGGCCCTTACATCAGCTTGATGTCAGACATGCATTTTTTGCATGGGAATCTTCATGAAGATGTCTATATGATTCAAACCCCAGGCAAGGATCTAAATCTCGTGTCGACACGTCCGAAACATCCGAAATGTTTCGGAATTTCAACACTCCGACACGAAACAGTGGTTGAATCCAGTGTTTCGGTAAAACGACACTGTTTCGGACCGTTTCGGTTGAAACATTACCGTTTTGATGAAACAATGATCACAAAAATCACATGTCAAAAAAAAAAAAGCTAAAGATTCGCTTCACTCCAGGCGAAAAAAAAAAATCAAAGGTCCTCCAAGCTCAGAAATCACATGTCGATCAGGTCTTCCAAGCAAAAAAAAAAAAAACAAAAAGAAGAGAGAGAGAAAGGCAATCGAAGAGACATAGACTATAGACCAAAAATTGGAGGAGAAAGATTCAGTAACTTATCTCCTTAAGCAAATCCAACCATTTTTCACCAAATCTAGGGCTTGGGAGTTGTCTTCATCACTGCGAGCTACCATCGACCACGAGCAACCACCGGTATCTTCTTCTTCTTCTCTCTCTCTCTCTCTCTAGGGTACCGGTATCGCCACTCGCCCATCGCCACTTGCCTCCTCTCTGTCGCCTGTCGTTTCTCTGTCTGAGTCGTCGTGGGTCTATACGTTTTCTGCCTTTTACTAGTTAATAGCCTATGTAATTATATTTAATACCCTATTATAGTTACATTTAATAGTTAATACCCATTGTAATTATATTTAATAGTTAATACCTATTGTAATTACATTTAATACCTTATTGTAATTATAATTAATAGTTAATATCCACTGTAATTACATTTATTATTATATTTAATAGTTAATACCTTAATATTATGTAAAAATGTTATGAGACCTTAATATTATGTAAAAATGTGTTTATTTGATAAAAATTAAGTGTTTGAAACTAATTTAAGTGATTTTTGCCTCATGTCTAACATTTTTTTCCCTCTAATTTAAATTTATTCTTGTATAAATGGATGTTAACCCAATAAATATGTTGAATTAATCAATTATTTAGCTTATTTTTATAATTTAATGGATTGTATTTGTGTTTCCATGCGTTTCCATATTTTTTCTGTGTTTCCATTGCGTTTCCGAAACGTTTCCGTTTTTTAGCTGACCGAAACGGTACTTTGAAACGATATTTCGATCCTTGACCCCAGGATTTATTGACCCTCTTACTCCTCATTGTGTTTGTAAATTGCACAAGTCCCTTTATGGCCTTAAACAGGCTCCTAGAGCCTGGTTTGAAAAATTTACCACTCATCTTTTTGCCTACTACTCCTTTACTGCTTCTCCTACTGATCCATCTGTTTTTATCAGAAAAGTTCAAGGTTCTATTACCATCCTTCTCTTATATGTAGATGACATCATTATTACTGGCAATGATTCTACATATATCATCACTCCTAAAGACCAATCTTCATCATACTTTTGAGATGAAAGATCTTGGTCCTTTGCATTTCTGTCTTGGACTGGAAATCCAGCATACATCCACATGTTTGTTCTTCAGTCAACAAAAATATACTACTAATCTTCTTCACAATGCTAGAATGACTGATTATAAACCATGCAAGACTCCATGTGCAGCCTCTTTCAGAATTGGTAAAACAGATGGTTCTCCTCTAACTAATCCTTCTCTTTACTGAAGTCTTGTAGGATCTCTGCAGTATCTTACTTAAACAAGACCAGACATTACTTTCTCAGTTAACTATATCTGTCAATATATGAGTACTCCAACAGATGTACATTTTGTAGCAGTTAAGAGAATTATGAGGTATCTCAAGGGTACATCTCATTTTGGACTTTCCTATAAACCCAGGTCTCTAATCCTTTCAGCATTCACAGATGCTGATTGGGCTGGAGATCCCAATGACAGAAGATCAACTACTGGATTTCAACTTTATATTGGCTCAAATCCAATACACTGGTCCACTAAGAAACAGACAACTGTCTCTAGACCCTCTACTGAAGCTGAGTTTAGGGCACTTGCTCAAACCACTGCTGAACTCACATGGCTGCAACTGCTTCTACAGAGTCTGCAGCACAGTCCATCTAATACTCCAAAGCTATGGTGTGATACTATTTTTGCATTAGCCCTGGCATCCAATCCTCTGGTTCATGTCAGAACTAAGCACATAGAGGTAGACTTTCATTTCATTCGAGAAAAGGTCATTAAGCACATAGACAATAAATCTCTTCTTGTTCATTATATCTCCACCAAAGACCAGGTTGCTGATGTCTTCACCAAAGGATTGTCCTGTCAGATTTTTGTTTCTCAGGGACAAACTTATGATTGGTCCCCCACAACCAGTTTGAGGGGGTATATTAACCAACACCAGCATCACACACAAGTATTACTCTTACATCAACCACTTGCAGTAGCACGTGAAGGAATCCAATTCTGTTATGAAGCTGCTCACCTCATCTGCAAGTTGCATTCCATTTAGTTAGTTAGTCCTAGCTGGCATTATAACTAAGATTTATGTATATATATTCATGTGTGTACAAAACAGATTGAATTGAATGAAAATGAGAGAATCTCTTGTCTTCTCTCTCTTCCTTCTCTCTGGTTTTGTTCTTCTTCTTCTTCGATGAACTGTGGAGTCTATCACAACAGGCTTCTGGGTTGACCCACCGTGGGCTGAGCCGGGCCGGATTAGTAACAGATTGCCAATGTCATAATGACCAGTAGAAATAGGAACCATTCTTTCTTCACCTTCCTCTCATGTTCTTCCCTTAATATCCATCATTTCTGGGATCGACAATTTCTGAAGATGATGTGCTAGGCTATCTTATAGGTTAAGCAGTTCAAAATAGTGGCTTAAAAATGAAAACCATAGGAAGCAAACTTACCAATACTGAAGGCTCTCCCTAGCTGCGATGGCAACTGTACTAAGTAATAAATTTAGAGTTGTCAAGGGATTCTATAGATCTTGAGTGTTTTGGAAAGCGCTACTTGTGAACAGCTTCATTATCGTTTATCTTTCAGATTGGTTCTGCGTGTAGAAAAGGCAAGGAAGCTTGAATTCTATATTTTTTTGACAGAACATTCAATACAGATCTTGCTATGAATGGGGTCACTGCTTCTGGATGAATATTTAGTGATAATAGAAAGCCATCTTTCATTTGATATTTTGGAGAGTCATATGAAAAGCGTAGATGAGTGCTTTTATTGATTTTGCAGATCCATAGGCAATAGAAAATTCATTTTCAATTTGATGTTTTGTTTCTAGTTTTATGAGAAGTGTTAGAGAGGGCTTTTATGCCGATGACTTGTAGGGACTATTGATTCACCTTTGGGCTCAACAAACATTGGCAATCCATCTAAAAACAAGAATTGGAAAGAATTTTGGAAGCCAATTTTTATAATGGCATTCACTTTAAGAGGAGCATTGGTATGGTAAAACTCAAGTTCTATAAGAGTGGATTGAAGAGTGATGAGCTTAGCCATATTTGTTACCCCAGGAGGACATTGCCACTTCCAGAATTCCTTAGTATGCTGTAACTCTGGCCCATGTGCCTATTATTAAAGAAAAAAGCATTTGCTAAGAATACTCCTCTATGTGCTTTTCATGCTCTCTTTTAGCTGATGTGTCAGTGGGCCAGGATCCGACCAACACTATTGGATTATGTAATATACTTGCTAGGCGTCATGCAGAATTAGAATTTTGCACATTTCTTCTGATATTTACTGAAAAGAGATTTAATTTGCAGAAGGTTCACATCTTTCTTCATTGTGCTTAAAGTCTTACTGCATTGTGCTGTTAGATAATACATGATGCATTCTCTATGTATTACGGATGCTATAAGATTTTTTGCTGCAATTATTTTGGAATTTCAGAGCTATTGTGCTGCTGGTGACCTTGGAGCGAGGCATTATGTCAATGTTCTCTTTCTTCTTATTTTGTGTTTCAGTGTGCTAAATGAACGGCAACAGGCTATTTTAGAAGAATTTGCACAGGAGGAAATTAACCATGGGAAGAGCATGGCCCTTGAAGGAAACTGGTAAGTGTTTATATTACTTGCTTCTCCAAATATGCATATGTTGAATTGTTTTGTTGCCTTTTAGCATTTTTAGAAGGGTAAGCAACTCTTATCAAAAGTATACCTTCAAGTGTCATGTGAACATTCACTCTAACACTGATATGCATTTGAGAGTAATAATACCATCAATTGTGTCGGGACTTAATTCCCATTCCTTCTTTCTAGGTGGATGTATTTTTGGGCTGAAGGATGTGTCCCGTGATAGATAGTGGTTTGGCTTTCACCAAATGATGATAGCTTAGCTTTGTTTTTCGTTTTTGGGAATTTGCTCATCTTTGCCTTCATTCTTTGTTTGGTAGACTCGGTATGCTTTTCATTTCTTGTGGTGGCACCTAGCTGCTTGATATCTAAGAGAGATGCTTGGTCATCCTGTTTGTTAGGACTGACTGGTGACTGGTCACTGGCTGACTTAATATTGTTATTGTTCAAGGATTGTGGTAGGGGGGCATGGGTGTAGACTGACTTGTCTTTGGCACTATTGGAACAAAGTGGGGGTATTCATATTTGAACCTATGAACCTGCAATCTTATGGTTCTCAGTTCGAGCTTAAAATTTCTACATAAAGAAACATTTCAGAGCCTTCAGCTGAGGTTTTCGTAACAATAGTTCTATAGTTAGATTGGGGCACACAAAAACAAATAAACAAAGAAAATATTAGGATGTATGGATTCTGCAGTTTTTTGGACCCTTTGTCAGTGCATTCTCAGATTTGTTTTGGAATTTTTAATGCCTCTGTCCAGTTGACTGCATTAGGGCCTTTGCATATGTAGCTCTCTGTCGGTCGGAGTTAAAGAAGTTGACACACGTGTCTGATTCTTGTGTGTTCAAAAGAAATGAGTTGGATAAAAAGATGGGATGGAAAGACTCGAGCTGTCTATTAATTGTTGGGACCAACTTTTAGGCAGAAGGTTCCTCGGGTAAGTGGAGGCTATGAATATTCCCGCACTAGCCAAAATGTCTATCTTTGACATGATAGTTGTGTGTATTGTAGGGGTAAGCAATGAGGGTATTTAGAATATGTATTTGAGTAGTTGAGACTGCCCAACGGGCTATCCGCCGTTGCCTTTGTACAAGAGTCAACGTTATACATAACAACTGTGCTTGCACTGACTTGGCTACTTTTGTGCTAAGTGCTCCAAACATTAATTAGACAGATGTGACATCTCATCGGATACAACCTAAGCTCGGTCCCTGAGGAAAGGGTGCATTCTCCAAGGTAAGAGGGTCACTCGATGTAGAATGGGGCATGACTAGGTCACCATGGGAGTATGATCGCAGAAAGGCTATGCCTGCAGTGAACCTAGAGCTGGTGTACTGCAATGCTCCCTTTTCCCTTCGGAACCCTTCTTGAGGCCCTCGTCTAAGGTGATCAATCAAGGATTCTCATGTAATTTCAGTCTTTTAGCGACCAATCTATGTTCCATCATCTTATATATTGATTTAAACTATTAGCCCCTTGTGCTTCACGAGTGCCTCTAGATCTCAATCAAGCACAATTTAGTGGGTAGTAAGTCATACACAGGGACACTTGCTCGAACAGACTAAACCTTTAAAGCACTGTCCGAGGCCATTGTTGACAATCATGCTCGTCCACCCCTTGTTGCTCATTTCTCTCTCGAGGAGGGCAATACTTTACTTCTAGGCAGAACCTCTCTTCTCAATCCCTAGGTCAATCAAGCAACAATATACCATTTGTTTTTTTTTTTTGATCAATATACCATTGGTTGACTTTACCACTATCAGCGTCCAATACGTTCCAGGTTCTCTCTAAGGGTCCCATTTGGGAAGGAATACCTCGAGGCTTCATTAGAGATTTGCTTTCTGCCATTTGTGGGATCTCGATTGTCCATTTACCACTCCCGCTATGGGAAAGACAGATTACTTAAGCCCCGCCAAGACTGCACCTAAAATCCCGGGGTGCCACTTTTGTCCTTTTTGGCAAGGATTCATTTTAATTATTTACGCGGTGAAGAGGGTGTGCTAGATACCTTCTGCTGTCGTTGGTCAGTTATTGAGGTCCTTTGTCCTTCGAGGGTGGGCCCGTCCTGCCATGTCAGCTCATACCTCTTCTTAGCCTTGACACGTGTTCCTCTGTGGTCAATACATGTGTCCCTATTTTATATGCTACTGCATTTGGCCCTTGTGCATGGTGGGTCTCGGGAAGAGGCCCACACGTGCACATCATAGCTCCTTGCCTTTGTTTTTGATGGCTGCAGTGTTGCTGATGCTTTGTTCCCCATGATCTAGTCATAACGATTCTTTTGACGTGTTTTACGCAAAAAATTTCTTTGCAAGCCAAGTCCTAGACCTCGTGTCGTTTATTCTGTACCATTGGGTATTTTGCTATGGTTGATTGCTCTCTGTGGGTAGGGGTGATCAAATTTTCGACTGGCCGCAAATTCCTACCCGACCCTACCCTACCCTAAAAATCGGCTAGCCGCAAAAATCGGGTAGGAATGCGGAAGAGTTTTTGTTCTTCCGATTAAATCGGGCAGGAATGCAGAAGAGCCATCTATTTCCGCATTTTTACCCTACCCTACCCGCATTAATTTTGTATTTCATATTGTTTAAACTTAAATTAATTGTTATTATATTTGTGGAACAATTATGGTGAATTGATGTTTATACTTTCTTGTGTTTTATTATAATTGTTGTTTTAGTTGTTTTTGATTTTAATGTTATTGATTTATTGTGCTGTTAAATTGGTGGATGTTATTTAATTAAATTATTAAAATGATCCAAAAATTAATAGTTACAAAAGTATTATTCGACTTCCTACCCGACTTCTTACCCGATTAATCGGGTAGGAAGGCGGGTAGGAATACTAAAGCTGTCGGGTAGGGTAGGCCAAGAAAAAATTCTTCTGCAAAGTATCGGGTAGGAATGTGGAAGAACATATTTCTTATCCGTAAGGTAGGATGAACACCCCTATTTGTGGGTCTTCTCTTGGGAGCCTTTGTATGTTGTAATAGCCAATAAATTCAGGATACATGTCTACATTATAGAAGGACAAATGGCAAGCCTAGAGAGGAGTAACCAGTCGGTGTGAACATTAGATCCCAATAGGGTATCACGGATTGGTATAGGTAGTAGCACTGCAAAAGGTGCCAAGCACGGGTGAAAGTGTTCACTACAGAGGGAGGGGGGCTAGGGGGCAGTTCCCCATTACAATGGAAGTTGCAAAATAGATCCCTGTCCAAAAGGACAAGAGTGGCCTGTGAGCATACTACCGTGGAAATGGTAAATGGATCCTCGTCCAAGTGACGGGAGTGGCCGCAAGATATTGCCACGAGAAATGATAAATGAATCCTCGTCCTAGAGAATAAAGTGGCTTGTAGGTATAGTGTCGCAGGAATGGTAAATGGGTCCTCGTCTAAGAGACGAGAATGACAATCCTACACAGAATGATAAATGGACATAACTGGGATCCTGTAAATATCGGAGAGCATATCTCAGTACTTTTGAACCAGACAAGGGTTTAGCCACAACTGCTCTAGCTTTGTTACATAAGGAGGAACCTAGCAAATGGTATATTGTTGCTCGACTGACCCAAGGGATCAAGAGGAAAGGTCATTGCCTTGAGATAAGGAAGTATGACCCTTGTGAAGGGAGACCTGAGCAACACGGGCGGACGAGCATGACTGTCAACCTTAGCCTTGGAGTACTTTGGCTTTTGAATCACCTGATTTGGAAGCTAGACGAGGTATATAAGTTTCTAAATGTCTGAGTAAATGACTTGTTGGAGCCCCACGTTTATGAGATAGTTTTGTTGCACAATGATGGCACTTTGTCTTGTGTTTTCCATTATCGTCATCCACCTCTGTCATATCCTTCCAATCTTTTGATTTCTTTTGCTTGGCTTTTTTTTGGAGTGGTTCTGCCGGAGTTTGTTCTTCCTTTGGAGCAGCTTTAGTTTCTATTGCACTGTCAGCTATAGAGAAACATGTGGCAAGGCAATGGAATCAATTTGGTTGTGTTGCAATTGATTCCCGACATAGTGAAAAAAATATTATAAAGAGAAAAAAAAATAAGTTTTGACAGCAGTGTAAAACTTAAAAAGTAAAAATAAAAAACAAGCAGAGTTGTCTAGTGATGGGGCCATAATTTCAAAGCTTTTACTCTATTTTTGATTGATATATTGTATATGGACAAAGAATCAATCTTTAACTCCTCTGTCAAATGATATAAAAGCTTTAACTTTTCTATCACTATTATATGAAAGCTTTAAGTATTCTATCTATTGAGACCACTGTGTTTTTAACTCAAAGATCCTATATTTTTATATTGATGGAAGTGGGATAGTGAGGTCAACAAAAAAATCAGCCTTCTATAGTGTAGACCACACTATACTTGTAGTGTGTTCTTATTTCTTAATGAGAAACAAAGAGTCACTATGATGTAGTGTAGCTTTAAAGAAAAGACAAGAACAACTTACGAGATGGTTCATATCTATTGATTTCGGTCTTACTCACAGGAAGAGACCTTGACTCTTAAGCCTGAGATTAGGGTTTGAGAATTGAGAGAGAGAGAGAGAGAGAGAGAGGAATAAGGAGTCATCTACAAAAGTGGGTCTGGTTTGTTTGTTTAGGCAGAATTTATTTGGAACTAATTTTTGTTAATTACATGATCAGTCGGTGTGTGAGTTAATTGAGATTTGTGTGTTGAGTTATTGACAGTTGGAAGAGGTATAAACATTAAATAAATTTAACAAAAAAAATAGTATCAAGCTTAAATGATCCAATCGAATAACTCGGGCTCGGCTTGTATAAAAATGAGCCTAAAATTGTGTTCATGCTCTATTTGTATTACAAATTGAATGAACTTGACGAACCAAAAATTAAATTGTATCGAGCTTATATGATCTAACCAAATAGCTCGGGCTCGGCTCTTATAAAAATGAGCCTAAATTTTTTTCATGCTTGGCTTGTATTACAAATTAAATGAACTTGAGCAAGCCAAAAAATGATCCGAGCTCGAGCTAGCTCGTCATTTAATAGCCCTAGTGACAGAGGGCTTATGGGTGGCAGTGAGTCCATGGAGGGATTCATGGGTTCATTCATTGATTTTGGTGGCCATATGGCTTTCAAGATTGGATACTTTTTTAAATAGAGAACATATATTCCTTTGGGTGCGAGTTTCCTAAAGGGTTTATTTGATTGAGACGTTGATTTGTCTACAGACTCGGCGTGGTCATTAAGATTTTTGTTCCTCAGTATGTCACAACTATGTTTTGATATTTGGGTACGTGACGGTATCAACTGTAAATTTATAACATTGTTTCAATTTTTAAATCTTTCTGAGTTATATGTAGATATGCTTAAATGATGCTTTAAATCCCGATCATTGAAATGCTATGCTTTTTCAAACCTTGTTTGATCAGAACTGGAGTATGTGGGTATGGTGCAATGTGTGGGAATTGCCGGTTATGAGGGGTCCGAGTTGAGCATGCTCTCTTTATTTAGATTTGGTAGACATTCTTTTGTACCTATTTTAGCAATGTGATGTTTGTAAAACTCATGAGGTTGACTTGTAAAAGTTTTGCGTCTATTTGGTAATGTAAACCCGAAGTTATAGCTTTTGGTTAAAGAAATAGAGGCATCAATGTGAAGTGATAGGGTTTTATTTGAAATATTATAAACGTGCTTGTGAGTTGTGGAGCATTATAAATGACGTGCTCGGGAGATCCGGGATGTTACATTGAAGTCAAGTTTCAATGATATGGTTATTCTTTTTCCATGCTCGTCAGTATTATCCCCGCTTCTCCCCCACTTAGGGTCTATGACCCATTGAATGCTAAGTTCCACTTAGTCGAACTAGCATTGCCCCACTAGCATGGAGGCTTCTGTCGTTACAATTAGTTCCTTGGCTAGTGTCACTGTCGCAGTTGTTTGCATGACCTTAGATTCTTCCCTTGGCAGATCTTCCTTGAGTGGTTCATACTCGTAATTTGGAAATTATACTAGTAGGTCTGCTAAAGCTTGGCTTTTTTATCACTTTTGGGGTTATGCACCTAATGTCAAATTTTGACAGTGCGGAGCCGTCGCGTTGCCCTTCCGACCTAGGTAGGTTGCGTCAATAAGTACTTGAGTGGGCTGCATTTAGTGATCAACCTTACTTCATGGGTGAGGAAGTAGTGTCTTAACTTCTGCGCTGCGAAAACTAGCACCAGACAATGCCTCTCTATCTTATCCTGGAGTATCTTGCTTCTGAATCCTTAGTGATGCGGCTGAAGTAATAGACACTTCTCCAAACCATAAACCTCTTGTGTAGTTAATCCACTTATAGCCGTTCTGGTGGATTTGAGATATAACAATAAAGCTCACTTAGCCTCGGAGTTGCCATGGATTGGGTTGAACTGAGTGCCCTTTTAACTTCTTATGGATCGTTTGATGATCCGGGGTCCACTTGAACTCTGATTTTTACTGGAGTAAGGGGTGAATGCATGGTTACCTTGGAGAAGGCTGGAATAAACCGCCGTAAGTATGACACCTTTCCAAGAAAACTTTTTAACCACTTTTGACTCCATAACTTTGGCATGTTTTGATTCCGTGACTTTTATTTTTCTTGTGCCTGGGTCTATGCCACGTCGGTGGTACCTGGAAGTTGAGGAACTTTCCTACCTTAACACCAAATGCACGTTTCAAGGTGTTCATGCGAAGGTTGTCCTTCATACCCCTCTTGAATACTCTCCACATGTTCTTGAGGTGGTCCTTTTCTTTCTGCGAATTCACCACCAAGTCGTTGATGTATGCTGACACTTCATTTTGGCGATAGTGTTGGTGTCAGACATGTCTGGGACACAGACACGTCAAAATGTGTGTTTGATTTTTTTATTGTTAAATTTTTTTCAGGACACGTTGGAGACACGTGGCCAACACACTCAAGACACGTGGCCGACACAATGAAGACAAGTTTTGATATTTTTTTTTTCAAAATTTTGAGAATTTTTCAAGTAAGTTTATAATTAAGAGTTATTTTTGTAATTTTAAAGAGATATGAGTCAAATTCATAATATAAAAGGAGTTATAATCACTACATTGTACATAGAACATGAATGTAATATTATTTGGGATACGAATATGAACTTATATACAAATGGAATAAACTTTAATATGGAAGTAATGTGAAAAAAATGGAGTTATAAAATTGGGACTCTTTGAAATTAATGAAAATTAGTGTTACGAAGTGGAATATTTTTAAAAATAAAAATGAAAATTATAGTAGTCATTAATTATTTGATCATGGATGTTAATGTTAAATGTATATCGGTATATATTGTAATTTTTATGAAGTGATATCATTATGTAAATTTTTAGAATTGAAAAAA
>CM042193.1:6143904-6156553 GCA_023539305.1 Ilex asprella
GCCTTTGTTTGGTCTTCTTTCTTTTTATTCCCTCTTCGTCTCAATTTGTTACTGATTTTTCTACAGAAAGGTGAGGCCAAGTTTTAATATCCTTCCAAAGTGACACATCTTGTGTTCTACAATTTTCGGAGTGCAGAAGTTATGTTCGCATCACACATATTCTTTCTTCTTATCATTTTAAAGTCAAACTGAAAGTAAGGGTATTGAGGAAAAAATACCTTTCTGAAAAAATGTAGTTAGAGTTTTCTTAATACCACCCATTAAGGTTTCTGCTTATTCTATATGAAATTTAAATTGAAATCTTTTGAATGTTTTCTTTATAATGTTGTGACTTGCATCGATTATTTGTATTCATTTGATTGTTTTGATTATTTATGGTGTTTATAAATTATTTGTTAATGAATTCAACTAAAAATATATAACAAAATTAACATAAACAATCGTCTCCTGTTCAAGAAAGTAAAGATTGTGGTGGTGGTATTCGACATTATTGTTCTAATAAAACTCATAATGAACTTAGCTTAGAATTTTCTCGAGCCAATCCTATGCTAAAAATTAGAACTTTAGTTTGTCATTCTATTAATGTGTAGGAATATAGTTTGGGGTCTTTAGCTACAAATCTTGGTTTTTCAATGCAAGTTTGTTTGAAGGTAAAAATGTCATACAATTTGGAAAAGTATTAGGGTACAATCTGAATATTAGTAAAGCCTGAGGTAAGTTATTGCAATCTCCCCTAGGTACTAAATGCCCTCTCAGATCTACTTGAATTGCCCCAACTTCACCCAAATCCTTTGGCTAACTTGACCAGGCCAGTGTTCATTGGACCCAAAAATTGGGCGTATATGGGAATGAGAGAAGAACAAGAAGAAGATGATGGCCATGATCCTCTTTTAGTGTCAATTCCAGATGAAGTAGACGAGTCTTTAATCAGACGGACATTGTTGGAATCGAAAAAGATATGGCAAATCGCAGGCCCATCCATCTTCAGCCGCCTTGCCATGTTCTCCCTCACCGTCATAACACAATCATTCGCCGGCCACCTGAGTGACCGCGACCTCGCCGCCATCTCCATCGTCACCACTGTTATCATCTCCATCAGCTTCGGCTTCTTGGTAAACCATATTTTTGAACTTTCAGCTCTCTCTCGAACCATAATCATCAATTTGGTATTTCAAAGATTTAATCTTTCTTTTACATGCTCTTTCCCCTGTTTTTTCTTTGTTTGTATTAATAGTTGGGTATGGCAAGTGCGCTAGAGACGCTATGTGGCCAAGCTTATGGGGCAAAGCAGTACCATATGATGGGTATTTACATGCAGCGGTCATGGGTTGTGCTGTTTCTCAGCTCTATTTTGATGTTGCCACTTTTTTTGTTCGCGACGCCAATACTGAAGCTCACTGGACAGTCAACCGCGGTGGCGGAGCTGTCGGGTGTGGTGGCGATGTGGTTGATTCCGATGCACTTGAGCTTTGCGTTTCAGTTCACGTTGACAAGGTTCCTGCAGTGCCAGCTCAAGATCGCTGTTATTGCTTGGACCTCCGGTGCTGCACTTGCGCTCCATGTGTTTGTTAGTTGGCTTTTGTTTATAAGTTGAGGGTTGGGATTGTTGGGACTGCTTTGACTCTTGATTTCTCTTGGTGGCTGTCAGTCTTGGGATTGTTTGGGTACATTATTTGTGGCGGGTGTCCTCATTCTTGGTCTGGTTTCTCTAATCAAGCATTTATGGGGCTCTGGGAGTTCTTCAAACTCTCTGTGGCTTCTGGGGTCATGCTCTCGTATGTGCTCTCGTATGTGCTCTCTCTCTCTCTCTCTCTCTCTCTCTCTCTCGCATATTATTGCTAATTTTAATGGAGAATATATATTTGAAGCATTGCAGGTTGGAAAATTTTTATTATAGAGTATTGATAATAGTCTCCGGGTATATGAAGAACACTGAAGTTGCGGTTGATGCCCTGTCCATCTGGTTGGCTCCGAGTCCTTCGGTCTATTGGGAGAATCATACTTTGCACCCTAAAAAATTTAAGAATTCCCATTTTATACCCTCAAAAATTAGATTTCTCACATTATACCCTTATTGCAGTGTAGCCTTTCCGTGAGGTTTCGTTGCTCATTTTGTCAAAAACCATCCATTGATATTGATAGAACGGACAACTTCACATTGCAACACTATTAATACATTAAGTCTGTGTTGTGGAAAATATAATCTTTGAGTGTGCAAAGTAAAAATTCTTAAATTTGTAGAGTGCAAAGTGCGTTTTACCCCAGTTTATTTATTGACCTTTACACCATCTATCAGACTCTTATTTTGCCTGCTCACTTTAATTTCTTCTTTGTTTGACAGCATCACTTTCTTTGGATGGGAATCCATGATTCCACTTGGATTTTTTGCTGCCACAGGGTAGGTTGATGTTTGTAATTGCCTCTCTCTCTCCTACATCTTTAGTGCAAAGATGAAATTTGAACTTACAAAATGTAAAATGGAAAGAGAGTAGGGATTTGGGAAGCAAATGGCGACGTGTATGGAGAATATTGAGTCCAATATTCAAATCCTAGTGCATCATGAGCATATTTAGTTTTCATGTTTGAGTCTGGTCACAAGTAGTTTCATAAGGCAATATCATTTGTCCTGAACGATGGGTGCAATTTCTACGAAACATTCTTATTATCCCATTGATCAACAACTATGCCACACAGTCTCTTTGCTAGGAGCTTTTAATTCACCATTCATGTTGCATGACTTCCTACTCATATCACATATGTGACTATGTCATTTACAGAAACTAAGAGACACCTAAATTGGCTTCGTACATGGAATACATTGCTGGAAATGAAAATTGAAAACATCCAGTGCTTATATGTACCCAGGATTGTGGAATTTCGTAGATAATATTGGCACATTGGAATTGGTTGAAATGGAAATCAATTTAATTCAAAAGTAGAGTATTTTAAAACTCATATTTTTCAGATCCTCATCAAGAGATAGAAATGTGGAAATATGACAAATTTATGTGTATGAATCGGATTTCGAAGTTCCAAAACTTTGTAAATTGTCCAAATTCAAAACCAAGATAGTTGGTGTAGGACTGGTTGAGTTGGCTGACCTGTTGAACTTTTCGTTTCTTAATCAAACATTCATTTGTAGAAATATGCATGATGTTTGGGGAAGGTTTTCTCAAATGCTAATGGAGACATGGAATGACATCTTTTGCATGGATGTTGGACTATGCCCTAACTATATCATAGATCATATTTGCTGATGGCCAACACCAACCGCATACTCCTTTTGGATGCTCTAGTGCTTTTTGTGATAAATATGGTTTTACATGCAAAATGACAGGGAAAGTATGTTTTGTGTGTTTTCATACATAAGCTGATTTACCATTTTTAGGCAAAGAATCTTTAAAAATAAATTAGTAAAGAGAAAAAAGATGGTCTTTGACCTTATTTTTTTTAAGCTACATTGAATCTGTTAGTAATCTTCAACTTTGGAAATCTGGTTTATCATTTCTAGCTTCGATTCAAATTATGATTATTTCTACACGTTTGAAGCACTGATATATTATGTCAGACAAAACCTAGATTAGTGTATCATAAGGTGAATCGTAGAAATTGGCTAAAGTGGCAAGTACGCCATTAATTAATTTGGAACTTTGGTGAATATTTGAAACCTTGTAAAGCCTTAGTTTTGGTATTTTTGAACAGCATGCAGGGTAGAAACTAGAAAGTTTATAGATCTTTGGTCAGTTTGGAAGAAAACAACATGTAAATTGCAAACTTTCAATATAACTACTTTGCAGCAATCTTCTGTTTTTAGCCTAAATTTGACTGCCCTGAACAGGAGTGGAAGTTAAGCATTGCATTATCACTTGAAAGCTGAAGTTGGGTGTAGATGACATAGGAAGAGTAGCTGAACATGTCTTGCATTGTTCATATAATTAAATGTTAGGTCTGACAATATATAACATCTTTCATACGTGGGCACACATTTGATCTGGTGGGCAAAACAATTGGGTAAAAATCTACATGTAATGACACAAACTGATTTGAATTGTTGGCAAAAGCTCTCAGTTTCTGCCAAAAACAGACAACACTCCTCAATATTGAAGCTACGTTTGGTAAGACTGCAATTAGTTTAAACAATTTGTGTTTGATATTCTTTTTTTAATATATTGTTATGAGGGTTGGGTTTGAAATTTGGATATATTTTTGCACGGTTGTATTTGTTTATGTAACGTCAACTAAGCAGTTATCAGATCTTTCAATATGGTTTTAGTTTATCTGTAGTATTTTCTGTTTGTGGTCAATAGCTTGAATTACCGAGGATTGAGTTTTCGAGCCCATAATTGCAATGATAGGCAGCGTGGTTGTGTTGTTTGTAGACCTTTTCATCTTTATTATTTTTTTGCCATGCATATGCTGTGGAAGGAAAAATTCTGAATATGTAACGTTGGGTGAGAACAGAGTATGTGTAGCAAATGAGCTTGGAGCAGGCAATGCAAAGGGTGCCAAATTTGCCACCATAGTTTCAGTGTTAACCTCTTTAGTAGTGGGCATTTTCTTCTGTTCAATGATTATAGCCCTCCCTGACAAGCTAGCTATGATCTTCACATCAAGCACTTCGGTTATTGCAATGGTCGATGAACTAGCAGTCTTATTGGCATCAACTATTCTTCTCAATTGCATTCAACCAGTTCTTTCAGGTGACAATATTATAAAGCACCTAATTTTAGCATTCAAATGCAAATCCTATGATACCATTATTCACGCATATCTTATTCTCAGGGGTAGCGGTTGGGTCTGGTTGGCAAGCAATGGTGGCATTCATAAATTTAGGTTCGTACTACTTTGTGGGTGTTCCCCTTGGGGTTGTCCTGGGCTGGTTGCTGCCTTTTGGCATCAAGGTAAGTGTGTTGTATGTTTCCAAATATTTTCACTTTGCTATGATGCAAAAAGTAGCTGGTTCATAGGTTTTTTTGAAGCTGTTTAAATTCTCGAATCCACCTTGTAGTATAATAACAATAGAACTCTTGGCTAATGTGACTACTCCTGATTAAGAATAAATTTTGATAACTTTGATCAATCATAGATAAGAGAAAGAAAAGAGAATATTATTGAGGCACAGAAAAATACATACAAGAGGTCTTTATATAGTAGGGTAATATAAAAGAAAACAAATGACTTAAATTACCCCCAAGTCTAAAAATGTTAACTACTCTAACAAATTTTGTGTGGCAAAATTTAATTGAAACCATCAATTTCCTAAGCTCAACATTAAGTTCCAGCCTAGGAAGCACAAATATGGATATTGGATATATGTACGGTACGATATGGATACAGAGCTATGACAAAAAAAAATTAAAAAAAAAAGAGATATGGATACGGGCAAGATATTTTATATTTTTAGTACTATCCAACGATTTCATAATCATAATTTCCAATAGATTCTTTAGGAACAATATAAAAAATTAGTCATTTTTACTTTCAAATAAATATATAACATTTAATTATGGTATTTTCCCAAAGTGAACATGACTAATTAAAGAAATTGAGGCCAACATTCAACTAGCTAGTTTGCTTAAAAGTACTTGTTGCCAAGAGATATATTGTAATCAACTTATTTTATGCTCTTTTGACATTTGATAGTAGATAATACTCAAAAAGCACTCATGTGTCTTCATAAGATATATGAAATATTTTGTATTGTAAGTAAATTAGAGAGGAAAGGGTAAAGTTTAAAATAAAAATTCTACATATTGCTTCGCATATTCATTTCCATATCTGAAGCATAATCACTTTGTGTATGTATTTGCGACTATCTAAATATTTTAGTTATTATTTGATACATATAGCATGTATTTGGTATGTATCCTCAAAATATCTGTTATGGGTACGTCGACATTAACAAAAAATCCGTGCTTCATAGGTTCCAACATTATTTCCAAGTTGAATTTTGACTCTAAACACTTAACAGGCTTCCTTTTACTCTTTTTTCTTCCATATCTGATTGTTCTAATGTTGCATTTGTCCAATGTATTATTAGGGTATTTGGGCAGGGATGATCGGTGGGACTGTGGTTCAAACATTGATATTATCACTCTTCACAATAAGATGTGAATGGGAAAGAGAGGTAAGAAAAAATTTTCTTTTATTTTCTTTTCAAAGTAACTTACTGTCTTTTTTGGTTGGACTATTTTCACAGGCGCGGAAAGCTAGCATTCATAAGCAGCTTTCAAGTAATGAATGCAATACAGCAAGTGAACACATAGAATAGTGCTCATTCACAAATGTGAGACGACTGAGGTACATATCACATCCCATTCTTAATTAATTGCATTCATGGTTGGCCGAAATATGATAACTCAATTGATGATAGATAAGGCAATACATAGTCGTTATTATGTAATTTTGATTTTTGGCGTTTCTTTTTGGATCTTTTGAACTTTGTTCAAGACAAACAAAGGGTTTAGAGTTTTGTTGACTGTTAAAAAAAAGCTGATTATTTATTCTTGAATATTGTTTTTTTCTGGTGTATTTACCTTCCGGAATATGTACTTATATTTGTTTTGCAATTGAATTTTGACACAAGAAAATGTTCTGTTGGAGTAGAAAAATAATTCTGAGCTAGATTTTTTGATGAATTTCCAAATGTAATACGCTTACAAAATTACGTACTGAAGAGAGAGAGTACAAAAGGAAGAAAAAGACTCACAAAGCGGAAACACATCTACTCGAGTGCAGGAAAAAAAGATGAGATTTGGCTGAAGGATTGTCCATTGGACCAAACTGCAACCTTTTATCAAAAATGAAGAAAAAAAAATGAGAATTTTGAATTCTTTGGGGCGTGTTTGGTTAGTATCTGCAAAACAGTTTTTGGTTCTTAAAATTTTAAAAATACACAAAACATGTTTGCTTAGTATTTTTGTTCTCAAAATTTTCGAAAAATATGAGAGTTTCTTTGGAAATTTTGGAAACACGGAGACCACATTACTGTGCACTTATTGTACCACTATAAATTTTTTATTTTTTTTTGCATTCTTTTTCCCTGCCCTCTCTCTCTCTCTCTCTCTCTCTCTCTCATAGATCAGGTGATTGGAAGCACAAATCTGGCGACTGGTGGTTGTGAGTGCTGGGTGGTGATGATGGTTGTGGGTGTTGCGTGGTTCTTGGTTTGGGTGGTGGTAGTGATTGTGGGTGTTGGGTGGTTCTCGATTTGAGGAGTGGTGGTGGTGGTTGTGGGTGTTTCTTGATTTGGGTGATGGTGGTGGGCTTGGTGGTGGGTGTTTGGTGGTGGGTGGTTCTCAGTGTGGGTTGGTGGTGATTATGGGTATTAGGTGGTGGTATTGATGCAGAGTGAAAGAGAGAGAAACAAAGTGGTGATCTGTGAAAAAGAGAGATAGAGTGGTGGTCTGGGGTGGAAATTGTGGATTATTGTCCAAATAAATTTTCTAATTTTTCTTTAAAACTATTTTAAATACTATATTATCAAACAGATTTTGTAATCTAAAATTTTTTAAAAATATTTTCTTAAAACTCTTCTCAAAAACTGTATTCGGATATTAATTTTTTAAACTCAAACCAAACAGGTTTTTTAATGGAGGGGAGTTTTAACAAGAAGGTTATGTCCTCCTTGAGACAAAGGAATCAGCAGCCACAACCCCAAAGCTAGTTATGGATCCTCATATGCTACAGTAACCGCGACGCAAAGGAAAAATTCAATGTTTTTTGTGTGATATTTTTTATTATTTTTTAAATTTGTGGGTACATTTTAATATTTTATATAATTTATTATATACAATTCATTGTATTAGTGTGTAATATTATACGCACTAGTTATAATTTTTGCTTGAAAATACAATAAAACATAAGATTTTGACGTTTTAAAAATTGATTTCATTATATTAAATTTAAAATTAATATCTTTGCTTACATAATTTAAAATTAATTGTTATTTATTATTTCTTTTAAATGCCAAAATTTTATCAAAATGCATAATTCGATATTTTTTTTTCAACATGTGTATACTATTGTATATGAATAATGAATAATGTATGAAATAAAAGGTATGTTAAATTATAAATTAATTAAATCTTAAATGATTAGACGTGATAAAATTGTAAGTATTAAAAAATACTATAAAAAGTCGCCCAAACATACCATTTGTGACATATTTTCTTTATTAAATTTAGAGCGTTAATATTAGCTATCGGATTAATTTTAAAGTAAAATTGAAAGAGATCTCAACCGCGAATAGCAAAAGTTATTTTGTTTATCTTTTGAGATTTGAATTATATTATATTTTATTATATATATTATGAATACATAATGAGTTGTATGCATGAATTCTAGAAGGTTTTAAAAGTCTATAAATATGATTTTTAAGTTGAGCATTTGAACACTTATGTGACATTATACAATACATTATAACACTTCATAACATATTAGGCACATTTGAGAGTTTAGGTTAAAGAAATATGTTTTTATGGTGGAGTTTTGTACTTAACTACTGATGCAAAGTTGGTTAGAGTCGTACGATAAAATTGTTAAACTATTATAGCTTCAAAAGGATTAGTCATATGAGAAGGTCATTTTGCATTGGATTTTGGGCTTTATCATCAACAAAAAGACTTGAATGTTCTTGAAAATAGCAAGATATCCGCATATCAACTTGAATTATTTCGTATTAAATTTTTATTATTTTGTACTTTACTTTTCAATTTATGCAATTACACCAACAAAATTTATATATGTTGATAGACTAGTCTTTATTTTTCTTTTCTATGGATGGGATTTGCAGGCTGAGAATGCTACCATGCATATTCAGAAGTTGTCAAGTCCCAATCCAGATGAAGAATTAATCATATTAAAGTAATTACTGGAAGAAAACTTACCCCTCAAAAAAACAATAGGAAGAAAATAAAATAAAAAAGAAAATAAAATTTTAAAAAGTCAAAACACCCATCATAGACCTAACTATACTTGACTATCCGTCCTTAGCCGATCAGACGAACATTCCCCAACGTTGTCCTTCTCCGTCCCACCAAACAAACGATTAAACGGCTTCTTAAAGTGTCTCAATGACTTCTTCGGAGTGGCCGTCACTTCATTCCCGCTAACTACACTCGGCGATCGGTTAGGAGTCATATTAAAGCCCCACCGATCTGACCATCCCTCCCGGTCGAACCGCTCATAATGCATATAATTTCTCCTTCCTCTACCGGTTCCAACACTGCTACTCCTATAGCCTTTCCTCGTGCTCCTCTCTCTAGGAAACGCAATGCAACTCTTGGTCCGGCTTAAACCGGGAACAACCAATCTTTTCCGTACCTCCTCCGGTAATCTTAGTGTGAACCTCTCACAGTTGTCGCCGGGTTGAACCAGTGAGTGACCAGTCGAGTTTGACCGAAAATTTCCTCGACTTTTCATCTTCCTCGGTGTGGACCTTGGAGGCCTATTCTGAACCAGGGTCTGACTTGGATTGATCACCTCCGGAGACTCTATATTAATGATCATGTCATAAGCAACACAAACTGAGTCATGAGGAATGACCGAGTCTGGTGACTCTGAGTCAGAGTCATGAGTTAATATAGTAAATTGACTAAGTTCGCCGGGTTTGGGGACGAGGTTGGCTCGGCAAACCGGGCATGTGACGTGAGCGGCCAACCAGCAGTCAATACAATCTGGGTGGAAGACATGACAGCACTTTGGTAACAGACGAAGCATCTCGTCATCTTCAAACTCGTTCAAGCATACGGCGCATTCTAGCGCGGCTTTTCCTATCTTGCACCCTTTGACGTCGGAATAGAGGAAGGTGGGGAAGGTTTCTATGACGGTAGGGTCGAGGCCACGGCGGCGGTACTGACATGAGCCGTGAGGGGAAGGAGAGAAGGCGTGGGCCATGCGGCGCTGGGCGCATTGCCGAACGTAGACAGAGACGCATCCCATTGCGAAGAAGGCGCTTATGAGGCACACCAGTACTATCGCCATTGATGGGCTGACTTTGATTTTTGGGTCAGTAAAATACACAACCGGTGACGGTGGCGGCGGCTGAGCGATTTCTGTTTGTGCAGCGGCGTAAGGTGAGAGAAGCAGCAAAATGACAACGACCCAGTTGGTCCCATGGCTGAATCCAACAAGTTTGACGACAAAACAGTTACGATTCTTCGTCATCAGCTGTAGTAGAACTAAGAAATTGAATCTCTGATTTAAGGAAAGAAGGTTTTTGGGTGTCTGTTCACGCCACCTGCTTTCATTTTGGCGACTTTGCGCCGTTCAGGGGTTGATGAGTGTCGGAAATGACAGCGGGTGATGATATAAGGAGAGGGAGAAAGACAGAGGTGGAATCACTGCAAGTGTCTTGAGGTTTAAGGCAGATTTGGGGTCTAAGTGAGGTTTGACTTATATCATGAGTTGGGTTGAATTTCTTTTTATTTTTATTTTTATTTTTTTATTCTAGCTGGGTTCAATATTGAAAAACAAATATGTTACTTATATTTAATATGATAATTTATTAATTACAATTATTAGAGTAAAGTAGATTAATGATTGATGTGTCAATTAATTCTATAAAAAAATGTCAGAATTGCACAAATCAGAGTAACAGATCAAATTATTTCAATTTTGCGATATCTTATGATATACATTTTAAAATTTTAATTTAACTAGATTACATATTATATTCATACTAACCATCAAATTACAAAAAAAAATGTGATTTACACGGGATACCCTAGTTCAACTACAGCACTCCTCGTGAACAAAATATGAAATCAAATCTATAGTTGTAACAATGAAATTATTAAGGGTTAATTACACTAAAGGTCTTTAAAGTATATAATTTATTTCATTGTAGTCTCTAATATTTAAGTTGCATTAAAATCTTTGTAGTATTGAATATGTTTCTATATAGTCTATTAACCAAACAATATCTAAATCGGTAACGATTTTTTATTATAAACTTGCTATATGATACCTAAATATGAGTAAAATGATGGGTAGCTCTTGACCAAAATTTGGATAACTATTTGATCAAAATTTTAATATAAACTTTGTGAAGAGTTATCGATATTATTTTTTTGTCTATATTATTTAGATATTATGTGACAATTTTATAATAAAAAATTATTAATAATCTGAACGATGTCTGTTTAAGGGATTACATAAAAACATATTCAACAAAATGATGTAATTAAAATATTGAGAATTAAAATAAGACAAACAACATACTTTATGGACTTCAAGTACAATTAACTCAATTATTAACTTCTTATGCCACGAGTCATGCCATCCATGTATATATAGTAGGTGAACCTGGTGTAAGCGTCCACTAATAAATAATCAAGTAAGTGAGTCCCATTAAAACTCATAATCACTCAGTCATGTAATATATAATTTCCTCCATAATAGAAAGTAAATATTATTTTATCTATTTTATTCTTTTTTTATTAGATAATAAAACCATGTCAGCATAGTTGCACTCTATATTTACTCTTATTACTGACATGGTGCGAGGATTACACTTAAATATTTTCTCCTAGAACAGACGCCCTTGAATCGGTACTAAGGAGCTCCTTTGAGTGGCAGGGGGTTAGTATCCAGACCTTCATGTTGATGTGGAAAATTTTGTCTGTGCATGCCTTTTCAATGTGCTACGAAAAAAAGAACTTTTCCGTAAATTATCCTTAATCCTATATAACAAGGCAGAGTCGTGCGAGGATCATAAGTTTTATACGATTGAATCAAAGAAAGAATATTGTCAATTTTGGCATGGCACAGCCACACAAGGCGATTTGTCCAACAACCTTCAAGATGATGATGTTGGATTTGAGTCCTTGCAATTTGGAAGGACTGTAATTACAATTAATTGCCGGACTTGCAGCCCCTCCCACCACCACCACCACCACCCATCCACCCACCCTTAAAAACAACTCCACTCCTCTACTCGATTAAACTTATAATGGCAATATCACGTTAACATGTGGTAGTTCAACAAAAAATTCAATCACATGACACATAACGTGTATATATTTGTAATAGTTATTGGACTAAATTGCATATAGATGAACTTATTATATTCACCATGTTCAAGAGTCCAATGATCGTGAGCGGAGTTATGCCTACAAACCCAATCGAAATATCTACTGCTATTTGTCTAGGTCGAATAATAGGTAGGGTGGGACTATTCTCATCTTATAAATATTCATTCTTATCCCATTAGAATTTTTAGGGAGAATTACATCCAGATTTTCTGAGGTTTGTCACTTAATCACTAGACTCCATGACATTTAAAATATTACATACCGAACCCTCAGGGTTTGTATGCGCATAACATATAGACCTCTATTGTAAATATATCCGTTAATAAATTACACTTAAACCTCTTAAAATTTGTAAACATATATTACTTAGACTTCTTAAGTTTTAAATGTTATACTTAGACCAAAAATACTTCAATCACAGATAAAATATTAAATATTTTAAATTTTATAATTAAAATTCATATTCTATTATATCATTTATTAAAATAAAATCAAAAATAAAAAATCAATTTTTTCTTAAAAAATTGTAATTAGTATATAATTATATTGTATAATGAAATTTAATTTAGTTGTTTAAACGACCAAATTAAAATACCAAACTACCCCAATTAAAG
>CM042193.1:6166553-6188984 GCA_023539305.1 Ilex asprella
GAACCACTGTTGATTCTTATAAATATATATTTATATATATATATATATATATTAAAAGGGGTGTGAATAGCATAAGATGAGCTTAGTTAAAATGGGATGCGTATAAAAGGGGTAGACTTATTAGTTTGATTATAAAAATTTTAATGGAATGAGAATAAATATTTGTGGGGTGAAAATAGTCTCACTCTAATAGGTAAAGGCCTAGAGAGAGGGGAGAGAAATATTGAATATAACCGTTACACAATGTCAGTAATACCACTCGGTGTAGTGGTCCACTAATGGGTAGACAAATTCAGCAAATGAGCCCTAATAAAACTTATAACCATTTAGTCATATCATCCATAACTACTCAACTATGCCATACATTACCACCTTCATAATAGGAAGTTGACCATATTTTACTCTTTTTTATTCTTTTCTATTGGATGGTTATACTGTGTCAATAATATTGACATGGTATAAAGATTATACCCAATATGGATGTAATGAAGAACATTTCTTATGTGGCCAATGAATGAATTGGGTCAAAATTTTTAAATATTTGTGTTCCATCTTTTCCTTAATTGTTTTCTTTTTAATTAATTATTTATTGCAATGTATGTATAAAAATAGGTTGTGATATAATATTACTAATAATGTCGCCCCTTATTAACTGTGCAACTCGGGCGGGTTAGGCGGGTTAAACAGTCAATCCTAGCTCATCTCTAAGTATATAATTTTCAACTTTAACTTTAACTTTAACCATAACCCTAACCCTCATCCTAACCCTACCTCAGGTTGTGAAACTCAACCCGAGCACTGCCCGAGTTTAATTCAGGCGGGCTCGAGTTGAATTCGGATTAATGATTTCGAGTTGATTTCGAGTTATTTTACAGACTGATTTTGAATTTTTTAAATCAAGTTTTTAACATAAAAATTATAATATTAAGAATACAATGTTTGAGATAATATAACCACAATCATACATAACACAAATAAATACAATCAGAATTACTGCACAAACATAGAGTTCACTGCTTAAACAAAATTCTTGCACAACCAAAATTAGAAAGAGACTGAGAGTGAGTGAGGGTCTGAGGGAGCACACACTTAAGTTGAGATTAATCCTAGGATAAAATTGTATTTATATAATATTAATTCTAGGGGTTTCAAACGTGTTATGTCGTGTCATTTCGTGTCAGGTTTGTTTCGGATTTGTATCAAAAATTCCTAAACCCAAACCTGACATGTTTGATAAACGTGTCGAAATGTGTAAACACTAACCTGACCTGACTATTAAACGTGTTACCCGAACCTGACATGTTTAACACGTTTAATAAACATGTCAGGTTTGAGTTAACACATAACACGACATGTTAACATACTTAACCTGTTTAACCTGATCTGTTTAACCCACATATCAAATTCTATTTGTTTAACAACTTTAAAAAAATCAAAAGATTTTATTGAATAAAATTTAAAGAATTACAAGAAGCAAAAGGAAACCAATTCTTAACATCCATTTCTAATTAAATGGATTTAATCCATCAAAAACATGAAGAAAAAAATATGTTTTTGTTATTTTTATATATTTGGATAAATGGGTTAAACGGGTATGAGATGGGTATGTCGGGTTCAGGTCGAATTATATTAACTTGTTTAAAATATACGGGTTAATCAGATCAAAATCGGGTTGACCTGATTTCGACATGAACTCAACCTGCTTTTTTCGTATTTATACGTATTGACCCATTTTTATCTATTGACTCATTTAATTTCGTGTTCGACCCATTTATTTCGTATTCGGTTCGTGTCGTATTAACGTGTCGTGTCAAAATTGACAGCCCTAATTAATTCGCATTGAACCCGATGTCTCAACCCTAAGCTCGCTCAAATTGAATTCGGGTTGAATTTTTTTACCCAAATTCAACCCAACTATTAATAACCATAACTCAAGTCCTAATTTTTTCATGTTGGACTCAGGTTGAAATCGGGTTAACCCGCTTAAGTTGCACTCCTACCCCTTATTTCCAAAAAAATAATGTATTTTCGTCCAATGTTCATTTAGGACGAGCACTTTGAAGTTCTCTACATATGTAATAACAAATCAAAAGTCAATAAAGAAAAAAAAAACAAATCTTGTATTAATTAAGGCCCCGTTTGGTAACGTTTTTGTTTTTTGTTTTTGAAAAACGAAAAACGGAAACCAAAAACGATTTTTTTTTGTTTTTGAAAATCGCCCCTCGTTTATCAAATGATGACAGAAACGAAAAATATAAACGGTTACCAAACGAGTTTTTTTTTCTCGTTTGCTCTAAATATCAAAATAAAAACGAAAAACGAAAAACGAAAAATTTAAATGTTACCAAACGGGCCTAATAGATTACATTACTGTAAGGATAATTTCAAGTGTCTCAATTGCGTACTGCGTAGGCTGCTGCCACTTCATTATCTGAAGAAAAAAAATAACATGTTCTAATCCATTCGCTGCCTTAGAAATAAACAACTGTAGAAAGTCAAGTTGATCACTCCAAATCAAACCACAGAACATCAGCAAATTGATTCTCTCTCTCTCTCTCTCTCTCTCTCTCTCTCTCACACACACACACACACACACACACACAAGCCTAAAATAGTCTACATGTCCAGATCCACTTTCAAATGATATAGAAATTTAGACTTTTCGCCCCTATTGTAGAATGATCAAAAATATTATTTACAATCAAGGGCTTCTTTTTAGATGAATAGTTTATTTGTTTTAAATATTTAAATTCATATCTTTTAGTAAGTGTATTTAAAGTTATTAAGATTATACTAGAATATCTAATCTTCTATTTTTAGAATATGTATATTCTGATTTGGTCTAATTGTCATATTATAGCCATAGTTATAGCTTGTAAGCATAACTGTAGCAAGACTTTAGTTTGTAATATTGTATATATATTACCTACGAGTGAATCAATAAGATCAAGGAAAACCAATTCTTTCATGGTATCAGAGCCCTAGCAGCCTAGCAAGCTCTTACCCCTTTTTCTACGATTTCTTCAGCCATCATAATCAGCCTCTCTCTCAGATTCTTCTCATTATGGCCGACGATGGAAAAATAGATCCCCACTCTCCCTATTATCTTGGGTCTGGAGATCAACCCAGGAATATGATCACCCATGTGATCCTCTCTAATGACAATTATATTGCATGGGCACGTGCAATTAAGTTGTCTTTGAAAGCTCGCCGAAAGTTTGTGTTTGTTGATGGGACAATCACCAAACCGACGGAGAAGAAGCAACAACTTGATTGGGACACTGTCAATTCTATGCTTGTCTCATGGATCACGCGGACTCTTGATCCAAAATTGGCGGCCTCCATTCCTTTTCATGATGAAGTCAAACGACTTTGGGATTATCTTGAGAAGCGGTTTTGCGTGGCCAATGGTCCTCGTCTTCAACAATTGAGGGCCGATATTACCAACTGTAAGCAAACTTCGAATATGTCTATTGATGATTATTATACCCGTTTGATGGGATTGTATGATGAATTGGATCGTCTCAAGCCTCTCCATGCGTGTGCCTGTGGTAATTGTACTTGTGATGTTGTTGGTCGATTCACTGCGGATCGAGAGAAGGAGAAACTCCATCAATTTCTCATTGGCATTAACGATGAGTTATATGCAACGGTACGTTCTAATTTGTTGTCCACTTCTCCTTTACCTGATCTCGATCGTGTGTATCAAGCATGTCTTCAGGAAGAAAAGTCTCGGGGTATTACTCGAGATAGAGCGGACAAGGAGGAAATCCATGTGTTTGCTCTACAAACTGCACGACCCAAGGCTCGTTTTACCCGTCCCGATAAATCAAAATTGTATTGTTCTGTTTGTAAGCGATCGGGTCATGATGACAATACTTGTTTCAAAACGTATGGATATCCGGATTGGTGGGAAGATCGGAACCGTGGAGTCCAAGGCAGTGCACGGCCCAATGCACAATCACCTCCTACGGCTCCTCCGACTGCTCCTCGCGGTCGGCCCAAAGCCGTGGCCACCACGGTCGTGGCTGCCAATGCTGTGGCTGGTGGGGGGACCGATTCAGTGGCCTCCTCTCATGGGTCCTCTGGCATTTCTTTGCCTGACTTAAAACCGGAGCAGGTTCAGATTTTATTGAATATGATAAATAATTGCCAACATGACCAGATGATGGGTGAGTTCTCTTCTTTTTCCTGGATTATTGATACTGGTGCTTCTCACCATGTTACTGGCACTGAATCATGTTTGACGGACACTCACCATATTTCGCAATGTTCAGTTGGGTTACCTAACGGCGCACATGCCATTGCTACTAAGGCTGGCCGCGTTTTGTTGACTGATGGGTTGATACTTGAACATGTTTTATTAGTACTACAGTTACATTGCAACTTAATCTCGGTTTCACAATTAATTGATGATTCTTAATGTCTTTTACAATTCACTGATTCATTATGTGCTATACAGGACCTACGCTCGGGGAGTCTGATTGGAGCCGATGAACGTAAGGATGGGCTCTATTATTTTCGGCGGATTCCTACAGTGTGTGCGGTAACGGTTCCAGAGATTTCAGATTTTGAGTTGTGGCATCGTCGTCTGGGGCATCCGTCAGATAGAGTCGTCAAGTTAGTTCCGGCTATTTCTTCCAGTACCTCTAGAAATAAATTGAATAAAGCATGTGAAGTTTGTCCTCAAGCAAAGCAAAAACGTGATAGTTTTCCTGTTAGTGATAGTAAAGCTAGTCGAATCTTTGAACTTATTCATTGTGATTTATGGGGCTCAAATAAGATACCCTCTTCGTGTGGAGCACATTATTTTTTGACTTTGGTGGATGATTTTTCAAGAGCTGTATGAGTTTATTTATTGCGTTCAAAAACACAAGTCTATCAAGTTTTTTGTTCATTTTTCGCTATGATTGCCCGCCAGTTTGAAACACATGTCAAATTAGTACGGAGTGATAATGGTACGGAGTTTAAATGCATGTTGGATTATTTTGATACACATGGCATTATTTTTCAAACCTCCTGTGTTGGGACTCCTCAACAAAATGGTCGTGTGGAACGAAAACATCAACATATTCTTAATGTGGGTCATGCTTTGATGTTTCAAGGTAATCTTCCTATTACTTTTTAGGGAGAATGTGTGCTTGGTGCAGTGTATCTGATTAACAGAACTCCCTCTGGTTTGCCCCACAATAAAACTCCCTTTGAAATTCTTTTTGGCCAGGCACCTGAGTTTGATGAACTTAAGGTTTTTGGTTGTTTAGCTTTTGCCCACAATCAGATGGCCAAAGGTAATAAATTTGCTCCTCGAAGTAGGAAGTGTGTTTTTATTGGTTATCCACATGGGAAGAAAGGGTGGAAATTATATGATCTTCAGACAGGTGACATCTTTGTTTCCAGAGATGTAAAGTTTCATGAAAATGAATTTCCTTACAAGACTGTTTCTACTTCTCAAGTGCCAACTTATTCCTCGTCGCCACCTGATTCTAATGTGGGGATTAATGTTGATTTTGTGGAAGACTTGGAGTCTGCTTTGGTTGATGATCATGCGATTGGGACTGACATTGTGTTGACTCCCACATCGCCTCATGTGCCCCCTGCACTTCTATCTCCTCCTGCCTCCACCGTTGACTTAGGGCGCGGGTTGCGGGATAAGCGCCCCTCCGTTCTTCTTCGTGACTTTGTTACCCACACTGTACAATCTTCGAGTCCATCTGAGTGTTCATCGTCTTCTACTAGCTCCTCAGGTACTCCTTATCCTATAGCACATTATGTGAATTGTAATAAGTTTTCTGCACGACATCGTGTTTTTCTTGCAGCGATCACTGAAGGCATTGAGCCTCGTTCTTTTAAAGAAGCTATGCAAGATGAAGGTTGGCGCGAGGCTATGCAGAAAGAAATTGCTGCTTTAGAAGCTAATGACACCTGGGAAATGGCAGTTTTACCTCCTCATAAAAAGGCTCTTGGTTCTAAATGGGTATACAAAATCAAATATCATGCGGATGGGCAAGTAGAGCGTCTTAAGGCTCGTCTGGTTATTTTTGGCAATCATCAAGTTGAGGGGGTTGATTATAATGAAACTTTTGCTCCAGTTGCGAAAATGGTCACTGTTCGTGCCTTTTTAGCAATTGCAGCGGTCAAGAATTGGGTTTTGCATCAGATGGATGTTTATAATGCGTTTCTTCATGGTGATCTTGATGAAGAAGTTTACATAAAACTTCCTCCTGGCTTCAACGTTCGCACTCCTGGTTTAGTGTGTCGTCTCAAGAAGTCTTTGTATGGTCTACGACAGGCTCCGAGGTGCTGGTATGCTAAGTTAGCTGCTTCTTTGAAGACTTATGGTTTCCTTCAGTCTTATTCAAATTATTCCCTGTTTACTCTACATCAGGGATCGGTACAACTTAATGTTCTTGTATATGTTGATGATCTCATTATTTCTGGTAATGATGTTTCCGCTGTTGACCACTTCAAGGCCTATCTGCACGAGTGTTTCCATATGAAAGATTTGGGTGCCTTGAAGTATTTTCTTGGTATTGAGGTTGCTCGTAATTCAGAAGGCATCTTCTTGTGTCAACGAAAATACACTCTTGATATTATAGCTGAAACTGGCTTATTGGGGTCTCGTCCCGTTGGCTTTCCCATGGAGCAAAATCACACATTGGCTCTCGCCAAAGGCCCTTTGCTCGCCGATCCTGAAAGGTATAGACGACTTGTGGGTCGTCTCATTTACTTAACCTCCACCCGTCCTGATTTGGTTTATACAGTTCATATCTTGGCTCAGTTTATGCAACACCCTCGTCAGGATCATTGGGATGCGACGCTTCGTACGGTTCGTTACTTAAAAGGGTGTCCGGGTCAAGGCGTTTTCTTCGCACTGATTGTGAGTTATCTCGCGATTCAGATTGGGCTACGTGTCCTTTGACTAGACGGTCTCTTACTGGTTGGATAGTGTTTCTTGGATCTTCTCCGATTTCTTGGAAGACCAAGAAACAACATACGGTGTCCCGATCTCCTGCTGAAGCCGAGTATCGTTCCATGGCTGCCGTCACTTCAGAGTTGAAATGGCTCAAAGCTTTGCTTGTGAGTTTGGGTGTCACACATTCGCCAGCCATGCGCTTATACTGTGATAGTCAGTCGGCACTCTACATTGCTCAAAATCCTGTCTTCCATGAGCGTACCAAGCATATTGAAGTTGATTGTCATTATGTACGTGATGCCATTCGCGACGGTATTATTTCTACGTATCATGTGTCTACTGATGATCAGCTTGCCGACATCTTCACCAAGGCTCTTGACAAGCGCAAGTTTCTGTATCTACTTGGCAAGTTGGGCATTTGTGATCTCCATGCTCCAACTTGAGGGGGGTATTAAGATTATACTAGAATATCTAATCTTCTATTTTTAGAATATGTATATTCTGATTTGGTCTAATTGCCATATTATAGCCATAGTTATAGCTTGTAAGCATAACTGTAGCAAGACTTTAGTTTGTAATATTGTATATATATTACCTACGGGTGAATCAATAAGATCAAGGAAAACCAATTCTTTCAAAAGTGAAAAATAACTTACAAAACAAACACATTATATGACTGATTATATTAAAAATTATAAATCAAAAAAATAAAAAATAAAAAATAATCATTATAAATTCAGATAAAATAAGAACATAAAACCTTGTAAATTCGCATAATTTTGAGAGACATAAACGAAAAGAACCCTAATAAATAAATGTAATTTTGATGAGCTTTTACGTACATACAACGGTACTTATGAGTGGGGTGGGGGGCGCGGTTATAAGTAAAGTTATTGTAAAACATGCAAGATTCCATAATAGTTCTTTGCAGGTACGCCATGCTTAAATCAAATGGAACTTCACAGCAATAAAAGCAGCTTACAATTATTACTGCCTCCCACTACAACAATATTCATCAACTCCAAATTAATGCCAATGATCGAAATCCACTTTTTACAACTAAAATCTGTCAAGCTGCAATTGCTGTCAAAATCTCACAGCAAAACTTTGGAACTTCGTTAACATAATAATAATAATACTGTAATTCTCCCTCTCTCTTTCTATCTACATACATTTATCATTGTTTTTAATTATCCACCCCGATCATTGCATGCACTTTTCGGTGGACTCTATTAATTTTCACTAGTAGGACGGATCTAAATTTTTTAGTTTCAGGGTAAATGGTATCGAATTCAGTTTTGAATTGCTGGAATTCTATTTTTTCCTTGCTTTCAAAAATAATATGGATGAGTTCTAAATTTAAACGTTTTGAGTAAGGAAATCTTAATAATTTATTTGAGTCAAACAATTAGGGATTTATCCCTCATGAATAACCAAATCTTGGTGTCGATAACTTCTATTTAATTAGATCAAAAAAAAAATTAATTGTTGTACGCGTAAACTAAATCATACACCCTTGACCCCCAAAAAAAATTCACTGCTAAACAAAGACTCTATATTTTAAAGACACGGTCACCGCTGCCTATGCCGAAACCCATCATTGCCCACTCAGGCATTGAGCTTGTGGTAAGCTATGCATTAGAATTTAACTATGGTACAGAAAAGTTATTTATTTGTATAATATTTTTATTTTTTATTTTTGTCTAATATGTAAAAAATTCTAAGTGCTCAAAATAGGGCCTCTTCTTTTATTCGAAATGCCCCGTGATCTTCAACCAATTATGCATTTTCAATACTCAGCGGCTTGATCGAACCAAGTTTCTGCAATTTCAAAATGAGAAGTATTTTATAACTCAAACTTGCATCCCAAATGAATTGGGATCATCGAATGAGTAAGTCTCATTAACTTTTTAAAAATGTAAATCACTGATTTGATGATCTTTATTGATTTGTAATACAAATTTGAGTTGCATAGCATTACCCTTTCAAAATCCCTCTACTAAATGGCGTGTTGTCCCTGGTCGAAATGGGAACAAGGGTCACATTATTTTTAAATATCATTATATTAACTGACTATAATAAATCTAGTCAAGATCCACAATTTAAATATCCAATATTTATTTTTTAGGTACAATGAACTTATCTTATAACACATCATTGTGCAAGTCGGAAATGTCAAGCGGGATGTTTTTCACCTCTTCTCCATATGATTGAGACAGACAGGAATTGAAAACTACACAAAACTTTAAAAACTAAAGTAAAATAAACTCAACTACGATATCATCGGTATCACTCATCTCAGCTTACCACCTCCTTTAATACCACCTCATAATTTTATTTTTCTTATAACAAAAAAATTGGGTCACATCCGAATCCGATAGAGAGAAAAATAAATTTATCTCGTGATCTCATCACCATCTCCTGACTAGTTAAATCTCTTGTTTGAGATGACTAAAAATCATTCTCTTTGCATTATTGCTGTTGTAAACTCATTTTATGAACTGTTTTAACCCAAAGAGGTGTTGCTTCGACCCCAGTACTACGCTTGGTTCAGCTTTAATATATTCCCCTTTATATATAATTTTAATTTTATCTCCAAGTAACCTCGATTCAATAGATGAATCTGATGTGTGGCTCCAATACATTCCTGTCTATTAAAAATTTTGGTTGTATTGCCAAGTAACCCTTATTGATGCAAAGATAATTAATAGGGTTGTTTCCACTAAAGCTCAGTAGTAGGGTTGATGATTGAGTCGAGTTTTGTTAGTTTGTCTTTTTTATATAAAGTTTAAAAAATTGTTCAAACTCGGTTGATATTTAAAATGAGTCGAGTCTGAATAACTCGACTATTTTACGTATAAACGAGTCAAATTTTGCGACATCGAATCAAACTTTTTAGTCTCGCTTTTTTAAATGAGTCAAAAAAATTATTCAAATTAAGCCCAAACCAAACCCAAAATAAGTTAAATCCGAATAATTCAACTCAATTATTGGTCTTACCCAGCAGTGAAGCCAAGAGGCATTCGTTTGTTTCAAGTGGTTTAAGATTGGGAATCGTCTCCGTCGCAGTTTCCGGGTCTAGTGGCCCGATTGAAGCTTAAAAGTTTTTGGGCTCATCTCAATCCCGCCCATTCCTTAGTCTTCCAAAATTGACCCTTCCATTTTTAATTTTCGAACCTGTTCAATGAACATTTCACGGGCTGCTTATTTGTCAGTCGAGGCTGTTTCGGCCCAGACCACACGTGCTGGCACGAACTGTTGACTGGTTGGCTGATCGGTTATGGTGGCACCGTGGAATTGTATCCCTCTCTCAAAGGCAAACACCACTCTGATCTTTTTTTCCAAATATTGTATCTATGAAATCTTTTAATTAGAAATTAGAAGCTTTTTTCTTATGTGATTAACGAGCAAGAAACTGGAATCAAAGCAGCTGTAGTCCCAGTTTGACGGCCTTAACCAAGATCTCATGTCTTCATTCTCGCATGATTTCTTTTTTAGTCAATCAAAAAAGAGGTGGGGCAAAAGAAAATATCCGAAGGTTATCTCGATAGGACTTCACTGGTGGGATCATTAAACTCCAGATCGTTTTTGTTATTTTTGTTTAGAAACGAATCTAATTAGACTAGTATAACGGTCAACCACTGAACCTTAATATAAATTCCAAAATTTAAACCTTCAATCACAAAGTGACAATTTTAATCGATATCCTACTATACCACCACACTATGTGGTCGCATAAGTTGTTAATTTCACCTACTATTGTAACAGAATAATTGCTTGGAGTTTGGTAAAGGTTGCATGAATGGTACATTCAAACAGTGTAGCAATCGTGGTCTCCAAATCTGACTAGAATCTCTTGTACTAGCGCAACTTTTTGTCTTAATCTCCGTTCTTCCGTGTCAGTGTCCGACCAATTGTAATTTTTGTTTTTTGCGACAAGTAATGTCCGACCAACTTATTACCAAGTGAAACTATAGGAAACAATTCATTAATGTCATCAATTAAAATTGAGGTGTTACACCAACATATAAATTAATGTTGAGAATTCTGTTTGTATAACTCTTTAATTTTGATTGGCTGCCTCTAAACAATTTGTTTACCGACTGTCTGTAAAGAATCTATTTTCGTTAACTATAAAGGGTAGATCAAGTGATAATAGAGATTAATTATAAATTCAGAAATTTTAAATTTAAATCTTGACAACTCGTTGGGATCAATATGTAAGAAATTATTCTTCATGAATACTCTAGTTCTAATATAAATAGTCTATATTTGATTGAACCAAAAAGAGAATTAGTCGAGATGCGTGTAAAGTAACCTGAACACTTCTAACCATTGAACCAAAAAAAAAAAAAAAAAACCTAAAGACACCTCTTTTCTATATGAAACAAAGATAAATTAGGAATCCAAGTTTGACAATTTTAAAAAAAATAAAATTATCAAATTATAGTATTTTTAAAAAAATGGGTTATTGACCCTACTTTTATTAAAATGTGGCGTCAACGTCCTTGTTTTTAAGAATGAACTCATTAGGCTTAACACTCTCCTTTTGGCAATGGTGGTCAGCCAATAAATTCGAGAAAATAGTCGACGTAAACCTGATCACTCCGTGAGAAAAAAAATCTTTATTTTGCATTTGACTATTCAACCAAAGATTAATAGCAGAGTTGTTGACCCTACTTTTTTAAAAATGCAGTATTTTGATAGTTAATAAGTTTAAAAATATCGTAATTTAATAATTTTATTTTAAAATTGACATAAATTGTTAATTAATTCAAACAAAGGTCGTACTTCATATAAATACATAATAGTGACGTAATTACCCTTTTAAATTATTCGGTATAGAATAAAGCCGACGAAGGATATGACTGTCCTTGCATGTGAGCTTTGCATGTGAGGTGTGGCTTGTTCATGAATTTTATTGTATAGTGCCTATACCCACAATAGTCTTATTGTCCTCATCGGGCATAAGTCTTTCCCAAGGTCCCACATTTATTTTGCTGCTTTTGTGAATCTAAGAGAAGTTGTGTTGCAAGAATATAAAATATCTAGGGTTACTAGTATTTTTTATTTTTAAAGAATATATTTTATGTTATTTTAGTTTTTACTGTATTAATTTGATCTCTAAAATATTTAATCTTTGTCATTTTAGTGTCAATTTTTTTGATGAAAGTGACCACTTGATATTTTTTTAGACGGTATCAAGTACTCAACACATAATTATTTCATAAAAAATTTAACATCCCGTTTATGTAGAAATCAAAATAATACAAATTGAATACTTTTAGAATAAAATTAATACAATAAATATTAAACTGACAAAAATGCATAATTCTAATATATATATCATAGGGTATATTCATTACGGTTTTAAGAATTAAATAGATAATCCAATAAATTATAATTAATAAATTGGTTCAAATGCAGAACAAGAATAGGTCAAAGATTAGTGTCACTGTGTATCTAAACTCAATTTTGCCCCTACACTAGAGCTTTATGATTCTTTTGAGCGTCTCTTTTCGAGGACACAATGATCTGACACTTAGTTAAAAAAAAAAACACTGCAATCTGTGTATCTGAGGAAATCAAGAACCGAGGGCATGTTTGGTTTGCAATTTAAAAATTAATATTTGAAAAGAATTTTTAAAAAAAAATTTAAAAAAGTGTTTTTAAAAAATTTTATATTACAAAACTTGTTTAGTTATATATTTTTAAAAAATAAAAATTAAAAAATTTATTTGGACAATAATTCACAATTTTCACATCAGACCACCACTCTGTCTCTCTCTTTCACTGTGCATCAATACCACCATCCAATACCCATAATCAACACCAACCCACACCGACCACTACTCGCCACTAAGACCACCACCTAAACCGAGAACCACCCAACATCCACTATCAAGACCACCACTCAAACCGAGAACCACTCAACACTCATAACCACCACCACCACGCAACACCTTCAACCACTACCACCATCCAAATCGAGAAACACTCAACACCAATAACTACCACCACCCCCCAACACCCAAATCAAGAAACACTCAACACCAACAACCACCACCACCACCACCACGCAACCGAGAACCACCCAACACCCACAACCACCAGTCGTCGGGTCCGTGCTTTTAGCACCCTATCTATGGCGGCAAGAGAGAGAGAAAGAGAGAGAAAAAAAGAGGCCAGAGAGAGCGAGAAAGGGTAGGGAAAAAGAAAGCAAAAAAAAAAAGGCTTTTATTGTGGTACAATGAGTACATAGTAATGTGATCTCCGTGTTTCCAAAATTTTCAAAGAAAACCTTGAAAACAAAAATAGGTTTTAGGTGTTTTTAAAATTTTGAGATCAAAAAATTATTTTGCAGATACTAACTAAACAGGCCCTAAATTTTTTACTTTGCGATGAATAAAATCAAATGTCCGACTATGAATTTAATGTATATTGTAATGAGAAAAATTTGTAAGTCATAATGTAGATGAAGTTTGTGTAAATTTAAAGATTTAAAGGTGACTATTCCGAATAGTCACCGACGATCAGATACAATTTAGAAGACACAATAGGTACTCATTGATGAACAAATCAAAAATTCAAATTTGTACAACTTTAAAAACCATTTAGCAGGCGAATTTAAAATTCGAATATATGCACGTGTGTGATTGAACTCAAGCCTATCAAGATCTTCTCGTGTTATTTTATGTAGATGCATTTTTGTTTAGGGAAGGATGCTCTTCTGATGTAGATCCGAAGATCATCTGTCCTCATTGTCCCCTTTTCTTCTGTTTCTTGGTTTGGGTATTTATTATACATGGGGTACATTTTGTATATGGAGCTTTTAATTAATAATGTTAAACAACATCACTTATGCCAAAAAAAAAAAAAAAAAGTTATATGAAGTCATGTTTGCATCAACAAGTATAACTAGTTAACCAAAAATCTCAAGAATATAACCAGTTTTTCACTTAATTAAATCCACCATATAAAAGGTCTTTATAAATTACAAATTTTATTGAACTGCATCTCAACAAAACCAAACCAAAATCTTTTTTATTTTATGATAATCCCTGGAATACTATACATTGAAAAGCTTCAAAAAAATATAAAATCAAATATGTTTTAGTGCAATATATAGTTAGAAGGGTTTGTGATGTAGAATTATGCTATTAATATCTGATACTAACTTAATAAATCGTTGCATGCATTGTATCCATAATTTACTGATATAATCTATTATAATCATTAAATTAATAATAAATTTAAAAAATATTGAGGCCTACTTTCAATCCAATGGCTATAAATGAACGTTCTAAGTCATATGTCATCACAGCTCAAAATTCAACACTGAGAAAACACACACACACTCTCTCTCTATCTAATTAATTTGGTCGGCAAATTATACCAAGTCCAAATAACATTATTTAACGAGCAACAAGTGAGCTAACTTTACTACATATATCACGTGCAAACACGCTGTAGCTTTGTTTGATTAAGGTGATTAATTATACTATAAGAGGTCAACCATACTAGCACCAGTTGAGGATAAAAAGGCAAGTTTGCTTGGTGTTCTGGGCTTATATTTGAACCTTTCGTTTTAGACCCGAGTTTTCGTTGGTGGAAAGAGTGATCAGCCTTTAACAACCCTCCTCTTCTTCTTCTCATCTTTCTGGGTCTTTTAAGCACATATAAGTTTACAACAACAAAGGTGAATGTTAAGAGAGAGAGAGAGAGAGAAGTTGAATAGGAAGAAATGGCGTTAGATACAGTGGTTTACTCTCGAGACTCCTTTGTTTACGGACCCAAAGAGTTGTCAACCATGGGTGGAGCTTCTGGTTGGGTTTATGACTTTGGTTTCCAAGAAGAAGACGATGATCTTGCTGGAATCACACCCAACAATATAGAACAAGGTTTACCAGTAAATTACTGGGACTACTCACCATCTTCAATCATGCAGAACACTTCGCCTGAGGCTTTCACTGGTGATCCGTTATTTGGGGACCGGTCGCAGCGATCGCCGGTGATAACTTCCGGTCGGCGGAAGAGGCGTCGAACCAAAACTTGCAAGAACAAAGAAGAATTGGAGAACCAGAGGATGACTCACATTGCAGTTGAGCGCAACCGTCGCAAGCAGATGAACCAGTACCTCGCCGTTATTCGATCTCTGCTACCGGACTCTTATGTTCAAAGGGTTAGATACCCCTTTTTAGTTTTAGTTTCCAGTAAACAATCTGTCTTTACAAGTTGGATTTTCAAGTTATCTGACTAATTTTAATAGTTGAAAACAAAAACTTGTAAATATTGTTTAAAAATTTGGGTATTCTTTAATAAGATTTTTAAACTTTTATTTGTTCAAATATACTGTTTTTTTTTAAAAAAATTATCTTCCTATTTTTTGAAGTTTTTAAAAAATATTATTTATATATTAGTAAGTAATGAAAAATGATGTAGTTATAACTTTATTATGTGCTATTTTTTTCCCCATTTTACTTGCTTTCCTAGGGGGGGAAAAAATAATTGGGAATTTTCATGTTAGAGTGACCAAGCATCAATAATCGGGGGAGCCATTAATTTTGTCAAGGAGCTCGAGCAGAAACTTCAAACCCTAGAGGCCCAAAAGAAAATTTCTCAGCAACCCAACAGTGGTGTCTCTTCAATTTTCGCCGATTTCTTCACCTTCCCACAGTACTCAACACGACATCACCGGAACCATTCATCTACGGTGGCCGATATGCCATTGGTGGAGAACCGGCCTGCTTTAGCTGACATTGAAGTGATCATGGTGGAGAGCCATGCTAACCTCAAGATACTCTCAAACAGAAGACCCAAGCAGCTCTTAAAGTTGGTGACTGGGCTTCAATGCCTGTGCCTCACTATTCTTCACCTCAACGTTACAACGATGGATCAAAAGGTTTTGTACTCACTCAATGTTAAGGTTAGTTGATGAAATTATCTCAATTATACTTTTTTTTAAAAAAAATTATACTCATATGAATTACCATTGTTGTTCTTGTATAATTTGAGACAGCTTCAAGATGGGTGCCGACTGACTACAGTAGATGAAATTGCTGATGCTGTTAACCACCTTCTGTGCACAATTCAAGAAGAAGCTTGTTTGAGCTGAAACCCCAAGTTTTTTTGAGTGTGTGTGTCTTGCGTTTATCTTTCTCTTAATGTTCTTGTTCCTTGTGTACACCATTTTAGTATTCTAGCTAGTTCTCGTAGGAAGTTGGATGTGACGCAATAATGAAATCTGTAAGTCCCAAGGAAAATTCTGTTATGTCCCTTAAAAGATATAAAAATTTTCAATTTGTCTCTAGAGCAATTAATTTTTTATACATTGCCCTTTTAAACAAATAAAAATATTATAGTGTGGTTCAGCGTCTTATTTTTGCTTGATTGTTTATTTATTTTGTACCAAATCAATTAATCAAAAATCACAAAACAAATGCGAAAGTCTATTATTTTTCATTTCTTTTCTCCTCAAAAACAATCGGCATTTGATGATCCCTAATTATCTGTGGACAGGCACCACACTTATCTAGACCAGTATGCTGACAAATTAATGTATTTGCATTTTAATTCATTTTTAGTTATGTTATGCAATTCAAATTTGTAACTCAAATTTGTATTTCAAATAAAATAGATTATTGGATCAGTAAATTTCATATAAAAAAATTGATAAAACTCACTCATCTAATGATCCCCTCACATAAAAAATAAAAATAAAAGTCAAAATATTTTTTTCGACAATATTAACATATATTTATTTTGTCTCATTCTCAAATAAAAAATAATACAAAAAATAAAAAAATATACTATTTAATATTTCCACTTTAAGCCTTAAATTGGGTTGAGCCGTCCCTAGACATCGCTTCGTATTTCTGTGTTTGATTCATTTTCTTTGACACCAGTGAAGGGATGAGATATATGCTGTCCGCTAAAGGGTACATTGCATAATGTGAAAAGAATATAGTGATGTGGGGTTGGGCATGTGTTGGGACACCAAATGTGAAAATTTTACATCGAATAGGAAAGAAGTAAATAGAGTTGAATATATGTAATCAATTATCATATTATCAATTTTGAGTAAATAATACATTGATGTAGATTTTTAATCTGTTGATGTATATATCTTATATCAAGGTGAATTTATTGTATCAAATCATGTTATATTTTTTTATTTTATTTTATTATTTTTTTCTCTCTTAAATTTCTATTTCTCAACTTATAATATCAATGTTTTATTTATTATCCGCTGTGTAAAACCAATAATCTGGACAAATTGCAAACCAGAGTCAATAGTTCAACTCTAACCGGTGTCTCCCACACTTAAGTAATACTTGTAATATACAAGAGACTATAGATATTCAATTCAAAATTTATTCTGACAAAGATGGGTCTAAAGTGGCCCCATTTATAAAAGTTCCTCCTTACCAAAAAATTTTAAAAAGTAGGACGTAGCTCTCTAATGGTCCTCTTCTAAAGAAAAATTCAAGAAAAAAAGGATCTTTTTTTGTGTGTGTGTTCACGCAAGGTAGACGATGGAAATGATTTGGGGGCGAAGCTACACTTATGGTTGCGCCACTTGGCTCATTGACATTTGAATTTGACTTTATATACTTGGTGTGAGAACAACAAACTTTATGTAACACAAGAATACATTCCCCTCATCCCCCCGGCCTCTTCAATTTTTTTAAAAAATTTATAAATGGTTTTAATTATTTTTTATACGTGACATGATAAATTTTTTATTAAGAGTTTTTAGCCCCTCAACCTCAAGTAGAACCCTGGCTCTGCCTCCAGTAATGATGATGACTATTGACCTTGATGAATCCTCTGGAGAGATGACTTGCAGGAAGCATGTAATTATTTCACCTTTAGATAATAATATAATGGTACCATGAATGACCCTTTAATTAGATTTTTTGTTGGCACTTTAGGGGGAAAAAGTGAAAGCTATATAAGCCAGCTAAAGGAAACGAAACACGAGACCATGGCTGCCAGCTTTTAGAAGAGCCCAGGCTTTTTATGAAAAAAAATATTCTTTGATTATTACTGTTATATGGTATTTATGTTTAATAAAAAAATGGTCATAACACTTGTTTGTCGACCCAAAAGTTGATTTTTCAAAAAATAAAAATAAAAATCTGTTAACAAACTTTAATTGATTGTAAATATACAATATTTTATGGGTAATGAACACCCGAATGAGCGTACAATATTTTCTTACTTTCTATTCATTCATTTTTCAAGCTGAAAAGGAATGATGTTCCAATACAGGTCGAGGTCCCTCTGAATTCTGAAAGGTTTTACAGTCTACTAGTTGATGGTTTTGGATTTTTCTGTTATCCTATTAGCCATGAGAACTACTTTGTCTTGTTCTTGTTCTCTTTATTTTTTACTAAAAAATACAAAAAAGAAAATCAAGCCTTTTAATCTTAAGAATATGATGCATATTCAACAATATTTAGGTTGAAATAAGTGGTACTATTTTTATGAATTTCACATACTCACAGAGATCGGAGGTAGGCTGGCGACAGGTCATGGAATCACAAATGAACCCCATTATTAGTATCAAACGACTTTTGCTGTTAAAAGCATGAACTCCTCTTCATATATCCAATAGTTGGTGGATGGAAATGCAAGGTCAATATTTGTCTACTACATGCCTATATGTGTGTGAGAGAGAGAAAGGGGAGGGGGAGGGGGGCGGGGGAGGTGAGGTCAAATTAAAGAAAAATGTTATTTATATTTAATTTGGGAACTGTTTGTATTTAAAATATAAAATCTAAGTAATATTCAATATACCGATATTTGACAAATCAAAGTGTATTAAGAAGATGTCACGTGACAAAATTTGAATATAGGCAAAAGATGACAAATCACAAACACATTTCAAAATAATAATAATAATAATAACTAATTAGAAGTTATCAATCAGATAATCGTTGATGGAGTCAAAACCGTTAAGGACAATAACTATAAAAAAATATGTAGTAAAATAGATGAATATGCATTCAAACTACCATAAGACCTAGAAAATTATAGGAATAATTTTAAATTAGCTTTAGGAAGCAATTACTATTTCAATCAACACTGTTCATTTTTTTTTTTGTAACCGAAATTATTTTGATTGAATTAATAAACGAATCTTCTTTTATTAGTTCTCTGTATTGTATGTAATGATGTTATTAACGCGATTGGATAGAAGAATGAATATAAGGTGCACTAAATAGTTCAGTCTAAGCTCCAAGGCTCTAAAGGATAAGTATTTTAGGGATTAATGGATGATTAGGTGCAATGTTTATAGTGGGTGATCAACTTGGGAGCTCGACTAATCTATTCTTAAGGGAATTTCTTGCTCCGAAATCTATTAATAATTGTGTGTGGTTTACAGAGAATATTTTGTAAGGTTATAATGACTCTCCATTCTCTAGAGAGTTTTGCCTCTTATTTATAGATATTCTTGGGTTTTGCTTGATTTGAAGCGAGATCCTCACCCCTTCCTCATAACTTGCACCAATTGGGTGATTGAAGACAGAAAGATGGAGGATTTAGTGGGGTCCTATTGTCCTTTGAACAAATTTCATTAAGATATGAACACAAGAAGTTGAGGTCTAAAGTCAAAGTCCACAAGTAATAATGAAAAGCTGAGCTCTCGAGCTAATAAGCATAACATGGCATGGGGAACCAAGCTCATCTTTAGATATTTTGTGGCACCATCAATGTGTTTTGTCCATTAAATTCATCTAAAAAAGTTATAAAACAAAGCATTTGAATCATTCACAAATAATCGCTTGAAAATTTTCTATTGACTAAAATTATTGCACTTTATTAAATTACATCACTGATTAGGTTTCTAAATTAGATTAAGCTTCCCAGAACATTCCTCTTAGTATTTATATTCTTTCTCGTGCGACGACCAAAATCATATAACTTCATAATAAGGTGCATGTGTTCAGACAGCAGCCATGAAGTTTCATGAACCAAAATCATTCTCATTTAGAAAGACAATGATAGGCTACAATACCCGCTATTCCAAAACACCTTTCGATTTTTTTTTTTGTTTAAGTCTTAAGATTTGGCTATGATACTGGGAAAAAAAAATTGCATCTCTAAAATTTATTACTTTAATGAATATTTTTATAATTTTTGTGAGTTATTTTTTAACCAAAAAATTTGTCATTTTTATGGATAATTTATCATATTTATGAAAATTCTTATTATTATTATGATAACTGATTTTATCACTTTATTTCAATACAAAAAAAAATTATCACTTTTATTAGTTTATATATTTGTAAATATTTTTATTATTATAATTATTTTAGTATTTTTTAGTATCATAAAAATGATAAAAATATTCATAATAGTAATAAAAATACTTATAAATATAATAAATATTAATACAATATTAATTTTTTTCCATACCATGGACAACTCTAATTATTAGTTTTGGGGAATCATCATTTCATTGTATGTTTGTGCTTTGGGGAGTTGTCATAGAGCTCACTCATTAAGACTAAAAGAGAAATGTCCGTGACCCAATGAATAGACTTAAAGTTTCAAGTAGAGATCAGAAGAGGTGCAAAAAGGAATTATGCTTTTTCGTGGTCCTAAGCTCTCATGAGTCATGAACCATTAAACCTCTCGTACCTTTCTTTCTTTTCTTCTTTCTTCTTTTTTTTAATTAGAACAACACTAATTTTTTTTCTTTTTTAGAAAAAGAAGAAAGAGAAGAGTGAAGAAGGCTTGAATTTTTTACCACGACAAGATAAAATCTTTATAAAATAATGAGTACTATTTAACTAAAGGTTCATTGGTATAATTAGAACAACACTAGCAGCGTAATTAGCAAAAGTAATTAATTGTGAGTTTTTTGGGCATGATCTTCTCCAGGTATTCCTGAGCTGCTACAACTTCTCAATTTTATGTTGTCATATAATCTCAACTCTCTCCATGCTCATAGCATGAAATGGCTCCCTGATCTTAGTGGTCATTATACTGCCCATTCAACATGAAATTTTTTTTGTACCTCTGGTCTTAAAGTTTCTTGGCACAGGCTTGCATGGTACCCTCAATACATCCCTAGGATGTCTTTTGTTCTTTGGATTGCTATTCATGGGAAGCTTGGAACGAAAGATCGAATCAAATCTTATATGCAAAACATTAATGCAACATGTGTGTTTTGTTGACTAACAGAGGAAAGCATCAACCATCTGTTTTTTGAATACATTTTCACAAGTGAAATATGGAACAAGGTGTTTAGCCATTTTATGGTCTCTTGGTTACACCCATGTTGATTACCAGCTATCCTTAGCCTCCAACCAGTGAAAAGGGAAATCCCTCAAATCCGTTGTGCTCAAAATTAGTCTTTCTAGTTCTATCCTTACGATTTGGAAAGAAAGAAATGCTATAGTCTTCGAGAATGAATTCAGGGATGCAGCTACCATTTTGAAGTTCATCTCTTATGTTATTAACAATAAACTTCTCACTGCCAATTTCAAACAATCCACACCTAATATTGCTTTTCTCTAGCATTGGAATAATTTTGTTTCTAATGCTTGGTTCTATAATCTTCCATCATGAATGCTCTGAACTGCCATAAGTTATGTCACAAGGTAGAACTTATTGTAGTTCAAGTGCTTGACCCATCTTTTGATTTTTGGTCTGTTTGATAAACAAATAAGTTTTTTACATGCACATGCAATTTTGTAAAGATGTATATATTTTACTTTCTCAAAAAATATTAAATAAATTTTATTTTTAATTTAATAATTATAATTAATAAAATTTTTAAATTAAATTTCAATAATATTTACTTTTTATTTATCTTTAAAGATTAAAAAAAATGTGCGGTAGCTCTTGCATGGAACCCAACCTTGGTGGCACTAGGGAGTCTAATTGGAAGGGTTGAACGATGAATTCAACTACCATTGAGTTGGTGGTTTAATGATTTATTGGTCAAACTTCTCATTTGGAAGTTGGGAGTTCGAGTTTTAAAGTCTATTGGAGCACAATGGTAACCTAACTAACTTCATTCTTGAAAGAAGTAACAGACATGGCTAAGGGTCTCATAATTTTACCAACGAGAGTTTATCAATGTGGTCTCTAGGCTCTCTCATTTATCCTTACCCTTTTTTTTCTGACAGCAAAAAAAAAATATTCATCTCAACTCAACTCAACTCAAATGAATCTAATTCGAATACAAATCTGACCTGACATTTTTGAACTCGACTAAACCATTGGAATTGAAATTCTGAATATCTTTTGGAATTGAAATTCATCTTAAAAAACGGAAGAGTGGTCAGGCAATTTGAATTGACTTATAATGGCAAGTGGGTTATTGGTGATGTTTGGCTTGTGATTGATTAGTTCCCGATTACAAGCACAGAATTCAATCAAACCCAGCTAATCTTTTGCTTGAAGAGAACTCCTACCAATTGGAAAAGGGCCTCACCTTGGAAATAGTTTTTTGGTAGTTGTTTGGCCCAGGAAATTTTGGGTTAGGTAAAACGACGACT
>CM042193.1:6189696-6210216 GCA_023539305.1 Ilex asprella
TTTAGATAGTTGAAACATACGCTTAAAAGAAATATATCTCGCTCATTGTCCATTAATAATTTGCAAAAAAAAAATTAAATGAAAAAAATATTGGAGGGATTTTGGTGTGGAATGAAGATATATAGGGATTGCGAAAGATTACAGTATCATTAGCGGTACGGTACTGAAATTTATAATTCTTTAAGGTTAAGTTACAATTTTTTTAAAGTATAAGTTATAACTTATAAAAATCATGATCGGTCATAGAAGATTGAGATCAATAACAAAATTACAATTTTCAAAGATTAAGTTATAATTTTTAAAGGTAATGTTATAATTCATAAATAACTAAAAATTATAACTGTTTAAGAGAAGTTCATGATCCATCATGACCTCCCAACAACAAGAATTCCTTGAGAAGAGATAGGAACACCACCACTACCTTGGCCAATAAATTATTTTTTTAATACAACACAATGGGAAACTAAGTTATTATTTTGGTGGAGATATGGCAGATCTTGTATGAAGATAGATGTGGCCAAAAGGGCTTTCTCTTTTGGGATTCATTATCAAAGTCTTTATAAAGAGTGCGGTAGTTGAAAGAAAATGAGGAAATAACTTTGACAAATAACTAATCCACATAGCAGATGTGACTAAAAATGCTTCAAGTTGACACACACACCGATTGGTTCAGTGATCAAATAAAAGGGCATTCTGAGTTTGAATCCGTAAAACTCATTATTTATTTTTATAACAGATGCATATGATTGTGGTGCATGCATCTGAGTTTGTGTTGCAGCCTTGAGTCCAAAGACTGATGGTTACCCAAAGCTGACTCAAGCTGTGGAGAATTCAACTTCAGTAAAATGATGGGGAGAACTTTTCCGGCAGACCAATGCCTGCCTTGCACGTAAAGGAAGAATTCTCTCACCGAATACTAATGAATCTGGACTTTTGCCATTAAAATTCCACAGAAACAAAAATTCTCCCCTTCAATTGAAAGTGATTGCTAGGTGATTTCATGAACTAGGACTAGGACTGTTTTTTCGAGGCGACTGTGATGAGGTTTAAACCCGCAACTTGTTGTAGGCTGAAGTAAGCCCTTACCATATTCTCAGACATGTGACCAGCTTTGATTCAAATAAACCAGTTTGAAGCCAAAAAGAAATAAACTTTCAGACATGATTCCACATTATACTTTATCTAGTCCTGTATGTACCAAAACTTCCAATGTACCGAAAAATCTTCTAGTTAGCATAGATTCAAGCTGTGTACACCAGAAAGAATATGGTGTTAGCAACCACTTTCAAATCTCGCAAAGAAAGAACATGTTTTTTTCTCTGACTTTCTCTCTCATTTGCGGAGTGGAGAAAGCGGGTTTTACCCCAATTAACCCTATCCTTGGGAAAGCAAAAGAGCTACCAAAGGAAAGGGATGTCGTCTCTCTCTTGGCCTTTGGAGAGGAGTGGGCAAAGACGAAAACGTCATTCACGCAAGTTTTTTAAAGGTGGCCTCTTCACGATATTATGCCAGTTACAAGTTTCTTTCTACACAAAAACTTCATTTCTCAAACCAAGTTATTCACTTTGAGGGGTAATTTTTACATACCCAGATAACAAGAATTAAATCAAAAGCAGTGCAGGATTGAAACTCATATACCTGTTATCAGAGTCCTGCACTGCAAAATCTGTTTGATACAGAAACTTGTTTCTCTCTCGGAACCCAAAATCGCTACCATTGGAACGACTTTTATTCCTTCAAATCAGACACTTTTCAGAGCTCTCACTTAACCTTCTTTGATCTTATAGAGAGTCTTTTATGGCTTCAAATGTCTGCTTGTTTGTAGGCACATGTATCCAGAGAACTCCCTTTTTAGTTCAGACTGCAATAGACATATCAATCTATTGCTTCTAACCAGGACACATATAGTACTGAAAAAAGCACAGTAATCTAAAAGCTTTACAATGGAAGAATTGACTTGGAGCTCCGACTGTGTCTCAATAAGAAAGGCTTCCCACTGTATGAAAATGATCTCTTCATTGAAACAGGACTCTTATGCAGAGACTCTACAAATGAAGAACCTGAACCAGCCATCAATCTAAACATCCTTGAATTTCTACCATCTCGACTCGCAGTTTCAAAATTTTGAATATCCAATCTTGAATCAACTGAATTCTCCTCGGAATCTTCCATACCAGAGGTGGTCACAGCAAGACCAATATTTGCAGCCGTAAGCGAATCAAGTGAAATAGACCTTCTCACTGCTTGTATCTCATCCCCAACAATCATGCTATTATCACCCGAATCGCCAGTTGCCCAAATTGAAGTGTTTCCGTTGGAATTGAACTCTGTTTTTGGGTTTTCAATATCTTTGGTTTCATCACCAACCTGTGAAAATTCAATTTCATCCTCTGTTCCTGCCCTGTTTTCACAAAACTGACCAACAGTGACCTGATTGCCATGCAATTCGCCATCACTCACTGAATTCTCTATTTGGGTCTCTTCATTTAGACTCAGACTATTAGAATTCTGGTTATTTGGGACCAAAGGAGTAGTACTCACTGTGCTAGATACAATCCCGGCACGACACAAAGGGCAGTTGGTGTGAGACCTCAACCAAGTATCAATACAAGGTATGTGAAATGCATGATTACACTTAGGTAGCAGCCGAAGAGTCTCATCATCCTGAAACTCATTCAAGCAGACGGAACAATCGGTCCCTTCCACCAAACTATCACCTTTCTTGTACTTGAAGACTGTGATTGAATTGATGACTGATGGTTGAAGACCAACGGTGGTGATGTACCAGATGGGGTGTTCAATTGCTGATCCACGATTTTCATCAAGAAACTCTTCATCGGGGTCAGCTAATCGATTTTCCGGCCGCCTAAAAGGGTTCCAACGTCGACAGTGCTTCATAATGATCACGTAGTAGCTGACCATAAGGAAAAGGCTGGCTAGCAAGGTTACTATGATGATCACATATGGTGAAACGTGGTAGCCTTGGTTGGCTGACAGTGTTGGCGGTGGTGGTGGCGGCATGAAATAGAAGTCTGGCTCTGGCCCTGGGTTACAACCATAGGGACATATTGGGTCACAAACATCAGGACAGACTAGGGTTTCGTTCGTTGTTGAAGTTGGAAAAAGCTTTCTGTGCTTAATGGCCATGGAAGGGGGATGGGTGAGGATTGAGGAAGGTTTACAAAGATTTAGCTGTTGAAGATGATTTTAGTCTTGTGAACTGTAATTTTTCTAGTATATTATTGGTGTTGGTGGTAGTGTTGTTAACAAGTAAACATGAAATTTCTTTGTCATGGTTTGGTGGAAGACTTTGATGTGTTTGATTGTATCATCTCAGGAAGGTTTATGGTATCACCTCTTACTATTGTGAACAACATATGATGTTTATACAGATTACATGCGTAGCTGACTGCAGACTGTGAACCTTATGTTTCTCAAATAAAGGGGAAACCAAGATTTTCTACCCACAGATATGGATATGAGATATGAGTTTGATACAATGTTATACGGATATGATAATATGATAAAACTTTAAAAAAAAATATGGATATGATCAATATACGCCTACAATAAATATGTTTATAATAAAATACAAATATTATAGACATAAAAATTGACTTTTACCTTTTTATAATTGAGAATGTTTTAAATTTTATTGTAAAGTTAATCCGATAACTAATATTAACTCCCTAAATTTAATAGATAAAATAAGTCCGCTAAAAGTGTGTTTGAGCTGACTTTTCAAAAGTGTTTCTAGAACGTATGACTTCTCATAAACATTTTTTTTTAAAAAAAAAAATAGTGTTTGAAACAATTTATTTTAATTACTTCCAAATAATCAAAAATAGTTTTACCACTTAAATAAGTAAGCACAAAAAAAAATCTACTTTAAAATCACTTATCTACAAAATACTTAACCACTGCCACCGTTGTTGTCACCATCACCACCACCACCACTGTTGTCGCCTCGCCTCTACCACTGTCCCACCGCTACCATTACCGCTGTCGCCACTACCACCCTCAGCACTGCCACCATTACCATAACCACCACTACACACTATTATCCACCAACACCACACCTACCACCATTATCGACCACCACCAGTTGTTGCTCACCATCACTCACACCCATTATTATCGTCGTCGCCCCACCAACACCACTATCAATCATCATCACTGTCGCCTACCACCACCCAAACCCGCCATTGTCGCCGCCGCCGCTATCGCCCATGACTACCACTATTACTATCGTCACCCAAAAGCCACCACCACCATCACAGTTGTCACTCATGGTTGCCACCACCACGAAGGTCATGTCGCCCACCACAACTATCATCGTCTCCCATCATCTATACCACCGCTCACTCACACTACAACCGATACTTAAATTCTTTTTTCACTTCTTTATATTTGTGATTTGATTTTGAGTGTAAATACAAATATATTTGTGATTGACAATTTTTTTTATTATTCCGTACCTTGAGGCATGGACAATAACTAGTTTTTTTATATTTTTACTATATGTTAATTATTAGTTTTCAATTTCTAGCGATTTATTTAATAGCAATTTAAAGTTAATAAAAATTTACTTTTAAGTAAGCATAGATTTTTTAATCACAGTATATCCACAAAATGAATGTGTCTAATTTAAAAAATTAAAATCAGCATTTTAAGTAACTGATTTCTTTGGAAGAACTTGTTGCAAAGAGATATGGTGTAATTAATCTATTTTATGTCCTTTTGATATGTGATAATTAGACAACACTAAAAAAACCACCCATGTTCAAACTCATATGGAATTTGGTTTTGCATCATTATATTTGAATTTGATAGAAAACAATAACGATTAAAATTTAAAATTTACAAATATTGCTATTAGTATTTATTTCTATATCCAAAATATATTCATCTTGAATATCTATATCCGAGGTTTTTTTTTAGCTATTTAAAAAATGTGGTTAGGAACAACCAAACATAATAACTTCTTTAGAATTCTTGAGGTTCTCACACGCCGTAGACAAGAAACTCTTCTCATCATTTTTCAAGACTATCCACTTAACCAAGTGTTCAAGAGTCCAACTTTAACAATATCAGAAGTCGTAGTAATCAAAACTGTACTATAGTTCTACTCCATAACATGCCCACAAAGGATATATATATATATATATATATGTGTGTGTGTGTGTATTTGTTTTTTATGCAAGCCGATTTATCTCAAATAAAAAATGGAAGAAAAACAAGAAACTTGTGAAAATCGAATTTAGGTGCAAGGTCTATATATGAGTGTTTACTTTGTATAAGAAAACGGATGAAATACAAGCAGCTTGTGAAAATAAAATTCAAGTTGAAAGTCTAATTCTACCATATACACATTTCGCCTCGTCAAGATTCAATCCTCAAATTTCGTAGTCCTAGATAAAGTACTCACCATTGTGTCAAAGCTTGATGAGTGGAAATAAAGAATATATATATAAAGTTACATCAAGACTTCTGGATAATAATAATACATCAGAGCTATCTGCAAAAATGGTTTTTTTATTTTATTTTATTTTTATTATGGTTCGTCGGTGATGATAATAGTATTTTGGAGCAACCTTGTGTGAGAGTTGGTATTAAGTCCATGTCACAGCTTATATTATAATCTATATCTTTGTTAGGTTCGTGCGTTAGACGTTTGGGTGATTAGTAAGGCTGCATGATCAGGGTAATCGGTTTCTATCTGTGAAATCGACCTCTTATCAGCTAGGTTTGATTGTACTTCACCTCTGTGGAGCCCATAGTATGACATGCCCCTTGATTCCAGAGGCTACAATTAGGGCAGAGTCAGACTTCTTTTTCAGTGAGGATAACATATATTATATTAATATTAATATTTAAAATATTCACTAAAATGTAGTTTTATTAATAGAACAATGATTAAAGACGTACATGAGTGATATACAAAAAAGAGTCAATAAAAATAACTCATTATAGATTTATCTATAAGACCTAATTAAAAAATTTTGAATCACAAAATTGGGCTCAATCATATATTAAATTTTAAGAAAAAATTTCATAACTAATTCAAAAATTAAAATTTGTAATCACAAACTTAAAATTCATCATTAAATTTTAACAAACAATCGAAACTAACTTAAACTATAATTATTCTAGTAAGTTAAACCTAGGTGTATGAAGTACTTAACTTATCACAATAAAATTATTCAAACTACCAAATCAAAATAATTTAGTCTAATTATAATAGAGAACTGCAAGTCCCAATTTCAATTTCACAAATAAAAATAAAACAAATGATACGACTGCAAGTCTTAATTTCAATTCAACATATAAAAATAAAACAATAGAAGGACTACAAACCCAAATATCAATTAAATATATCTAAAAAAATAAATCATGGAAGAGGACTACAAGTCTCAATTTTATTTTAATATAGAAAAATAAATACAGGACAACAAATCCTAGTTTCAATTTTTTTTTAACACATCCTAGTTTCAATTCAATATATAAAAAATAAAACATAAGAGATGATTACAAGCCCCAATTTCATATTTTCAATTCAACATGCAACAAATATAATACAACAGAAAGCTACAGACGCTAATTTCAATTCAACATTTTAAAAATAAACCACAAAAGAGAACTACAAACCTTAATTTTCAATTATAACATATAAATATAAAACAAAGAAGATGACTACAATCCCCAAATTTAGTTCAGTGTATAAACATAAAACAAATGAGATGGCTAACCTATTTCGTAGCATATTAGTTAATCTTTAAATGCCCAAATTTTTTATATTATCTTCTATTGATATTTACAAGTGAGACTCATATATTTGTCAAAATAATATAACTATCCATAAATCTTTTAAAAAAATTCAGTGGGGCCAATCTCTATTAAATTCTAATTTTTTTTAAAATTATATTTGGTCCCCAAAACTTTTAAAAATTCCAGTGGGGGCAGCCCCCAACGTGGATCCGCCCCTGGCTATAACTAAAGCTTGCTCGGTTTTTGAGTCGGGTTATATCGTATTTTTATTGTGGTATACTTAATATTAAATTCAACCTAGTTAAATAATTGGAATCATATGATTTAACATTTATTGAACTTGTTGATTAGTCGTATTAATTTCATGTCAGTTCATAATAAACCAAAAATCTAAAAATATGATCCTCTTTTTTCTTAACTAATTCGAGATAAATGATTTGAGTTGGGTATCAAAGAAGGTATGATACTGAAGTTTATTATTATTATTATTATTATTATTTTGCTATTAAAAAATGAAAGAGGAGCGACCAGTAAATAATAACTCAACTTGGGTGGACCGTGAGGGTCTCACACTGTAGAATATCAGATTTGAGTCATAATTATTAATATGAGAAGAGAGTCTATTACCATAGCACCACTATAATCAATTAACAAACTGTGCTACTCCCGTGAATCGAACTCTATTTAATAACCATATGAGAGTCAAGAACAACTTTAAACGGATACGACTTACGACTAGATCACTAACTTTTGTGTTATTGAAGTTTATTATTATTGAGGGTTAATATAAGAGTTTTTGGGTTTTGTTATAACCAAAGAAGTTAGAATTAATATTAAAATTAGGATCCATTTAAAAAAAAAATACAATTTTTTGAAGATGCTCACAATACCACTTCTAAAAATATAAACATCATACACATTTTTCATATTGTAATAGTTAAATTTGTGTGTAATATCAGCGTGAAACTATTCTTATTTGATACTAGTTCGTTGCTTGTATTATTTGTGTTTTTGTGTCGTACTATTTTTTATTCTTATTAAAGAATTAGTAAACACTAATTCATAAATTCATGTTGAATTCGTATCAGATTAGTGTGTCGAATCAAAACTAATTACTCCTAAGTCCTAACCTAAGGTATGGAGACCGCATCTTTCTTTTACAATTTCTTTTTGGGTATTGTCAACGTTGGGTTATTAAGCCTAGCACACGAAACAGCAGCTACATCTCCTACAAGAAGTGTATACACTACTGCTGGTTAGTACAGACTATTCGGACAGGAACAGTGGGATAAAATTGGGTTGGCGGCTTGGACTCACGAAACCTGAAGGAAAGAGCCGACAGCCTACAATAGGCCCAATCTACTCTCCACCGAAATAAAGAGTTTTTTTTGGAGGTTGGTACCGAGGTCTAATAAATTCTTTTTAACTAAAAATTGGAGGTGAGTCTCTCCAAATGTACTTATTTGAAGATAAATTCGACAAAAAAATTTACAAAAGGCTAAGTTCATATTTAAAATTTTATGTAATGACTTAAATCCATTTTTCTTTACACTCATAACGATGTTAATTTTGATTAATTATGAAAAATCATAGGTTAGATGTTTGAGATATATATGATAACAGATTGTTCAGTTTTTTATGAAAATCGATTGTATCATATTATGATGCTTGAATTACAACAAAATTATTGTGCTATTAATTCAAATTCAGATCAAAAGTTTCTATTAACAATTCAAATTTAAATTTAAAATTTGGATCACAAAACATCAAAGTAAAACCAAACGTTGAGAGATATATGTTGAACATACACCTTTAATTTTTAAAGTAAAACTAAAGGTTGTGATCAGTAATATATCCACAGCAACATCAATTTCATAGTAACATCCATAGTACTCGAGCACATTAATACATTGAAATTATGAAATCAAATTTTTAGTTATCACACAATAATATGATCTATTTTCATGCTACTTTGAACCAATAAATTTCGAATGTTTTGAACAATGATGAAAGTAAGAAAAAAATATTCACATATAATTATATAATACATTAATTTAATAAAAGTATCATGAACTGTTCCATCGAATTATATGATGTACACATAGTAATATGAGGATAGCAACATTAAAATTATTTATAAATTACATAGACATTATCTTGAATAACATCAAACAAACACAATTTACAGTACACATATTATAATTTTATAGTTTAAAGATTACCCTTACATAACATTCTTTAACTCCAATATTCACTATTTCACTTCAATTGCAAACTTTTTAGACGTATATTATATAACACACTTTTAATTTTTCACCGTAACATTAAAGTATTGTGCTTAGTAACACATTGACTTTCACAAATTACAAGACTATATTATATTCACAGAAACATCAAAATTTGAAATATTATAATAAAAATAAAATTCAAAAATTGAAAATTTACATAATTTCTAATAGTAACTTTGCAAATGGAACTTGAAAAGTAGAATTGATTTTTGTTCTTATAGTTTGTAACCTCTTTGAATTTTGAATTGAAACGGTTTGGATAATGATGGTTAAGAGTTTTCGGAGAAGGAAATCCAAAAAAATTTAAAGAATTTTTACCGGATTTGTAGGATAAAATGAAGGGAAAAGTTTTTATGTAGAGTGGCGAGAATGAACGATTTCTGCGCTTGATATAGAAATGACAATTTAGACGTTGTTTGTGGTTTTTCAAAAAATAAGGGTATAATAGTAAACTTGAAAAAAGTGAATTTATAACCAAATAAATTTTCTTGCAAGACTTATTTTCAAATAAGTCAATTTAGGGGGACATAACTCCAAATTTCCTTTTAAAAAAAATTTGGGGTCTTGTTTCTTTGTATGGACTTATTTGAACTTAAATTCACTAAAAAAACTTGTTTGAAAATAAGTTTATTTTGATCTCCATTTATCCAAAATGCACTCAATAGTTATATTTAATTAAAATAAATTTAAAAACTAACAACTCTTAAATTTTACAAATTTTACTAGCATTTAAATTATTTTTCTATCATATCTATACAATAAAGTAGGTAGCTAAATGTGTCTTTTCGCGGCTCAGATCAATTCAATATTATTGATCTGACAGTCTTAAATTGATCGACAGGCAACTCAGGTAATTTGTGTATAAAATTCACAAAGTAGTATTCTAAATTTCTAATTTAGAGATTTTATTCAATTTGAGGGGGTATGATTGACAATTACTGACTTTCTAACTCTTGTTACTTGCTAGGTGATTGCATTTATGTGTGTTGAGTATGTGTATATTCACTCGGTGGCTGGGTGCGTGGAGAGAGAGAAAGAGAAAAGGAGAAGAAGAGCAGTGTTGTACCGCCTGATCGCTCGCTAGTGAGCCACCTCTCTGTCCACCGGCCGATGATTTCACGGTTGATCTGAAAATCAACAATCTTTTGTATACACCATTGCAATGAATATTTTCTCTATACTCATCTCTCTCTCTCTACAAATATATATCTATCTGTATATGTAACTATTTTCCTTTGCCAAAACTCCATATATGAGGCTGTGATGATGATAATTTCAAACAAAATCAGGGCTGTGATGATGATAATCCTTTGTATGCACTATCGCTGCTTGCTGCTTGCTTGTGTTCTGCGATTTGGGGACAAAACTTCAAACCTTCCAGTTTTTAAAAACTTATCGGTTCGCAGTTTTTACCAAAAATTGGCCTATTTTTCGGTTTTAAGTCAATTTTTTTTCTTATACGGTTCAATTAGAGAATGAGACTGACTAATGTCCCGATTCAAGGTTGAATTGGTCTCATTGACTAGTTCAATCCGATTCTGATAATACTAGTTTGAGTTGAATCGCAAATATAACCCATCAAATTAAAGGGAGGATTGAGTTTGGGTGGAATATGTTAGGACACAAAATGTCCTATCCTTATCTATCTTTACCGATTATTCAAACGCAGCCAAAAAGTCAATCTCATCATGGGTGTCCTTTCAAATTGTCAGCCCCTTCCCTGCCAACTTTGATTTTAACTTGTACCTAACACAACAAAAATCCTTACCAATTTTACTTTCCCAAAATCTCCCCACCAATATTATATATTATTACTGTTTAAACAAAAACGTATGAACCACCATAATAATCTAATCAATAGTTTCAACGAAAATATATTATAAGCTCTCTCTCTTTCTCCGTCTCTCTAACAAGATTAACAGACCAAGAGATTGACTAAAAAATCTTCCTAAACTGTGAAAGAGTAATAAAAGCAAAATTCATCGAAATAGAATGATCATTTTACTAGTTTGAGGCCAGTGATTAAACAATTTTGCATTTTAATTGGGGATTGTTCTCCATATTATGACTTTTTTCTATCAGAGTTATTTGATTCATAATGAATAGTTGAATTAATTGAAATTTATTATCAATTAAGTGATTATAATGGATTAAATCAACAAATAAAATTAATAAATTAAGTATAAATATTATTTTTTTATTGTAATTGCAATTAGTCATCCAAACAAAGTTTACAAACATCATCCCTCGTTCCGGGAGATCATAATGGATGACATGCTTTAGTTTTACAACGATAATGATCTCAACTCCATAATTGTTGTTCAGAAAAATAAAAAAAGAGTAAATTGTTAAACTTTTTTTCAGTATGAACGTATTATTTATCATCAATAAATTAATTTATCAAAATATTAAAAAAAAAACTATATATTAAAGAAAATCTGGCTATATGTGCACAAGTTGTCGCATGGAGACACCTAAACTGTAATTCTCAAAGTCGTTTTCGTAAAGGAATGGAAATTGACTAGTACAAGAAAACTGCAAATTAAGAATCCACGTGTTTGGATTTAATCTTGACCCCCAAAAAAAAAAACGTGTTTAAGGATAGGGTAAATTACACTATACCCATTGAACTATCACCCTTTTTCCACTTTGCCTCCTTAACTCTCAGATTTCTTAGATTATATCCTTAATGATGTGATTAATTTTAAATTACCCCAATTATTAATGTATGTGACATAATAAAAAAATTATTTTATTTTTCCCCTAAACTATTTAATTTTTTCCACTTCACTCTGACATGTCAACTTTTTCAGTTTTAAAAAATAACATATGTTTGTGATTGGGGTAATGTGAAACAAAAATATTAGTTTTCGGTATAATATGAGAAATCTAGTAGTTGAACAGCAAAAGTAAAGAAAATAATAATTTAAGAGGTATAAGTATAATTTACCCTTACAAATATTCAAAGGTGACATTCACTTGTCCACTCAACGTTAGGTGGGACTCGAGCTTAAGACTTTCCTATCCATTGATTGATAATAGTATTTTCCTACGTAATTGAAATATTCTGATAAATTACTTTTAATAAAAAAAAACGTTAAAAGGAAATTTTTTTGACACAAGATGAAAACATGATTCAAAATTGAAACTAATAAATGATGAGTTACTTGTGTGTTAATAATAAATAATTTATTATTAAATAAAATTAAATAAAAGTGCAATAAAAATAATGTAGATTGCTCGAGCACAAACTAAGGATGTCAAAATATGACATGATTATTAATACAATACGAATATGATATAAAATTATCGGGGTTGAATCTTTTTTAATTCACCCGTTTAATAAATAGGTGGATCTAGTTCAATATAATTATTAAACGAATAAGGTATATGATACAACTCGTTTTTATTTTGATTATACATGAATTATATACATTACAAACTTAATAAGATACAGTTCATTAGATTCAAAATAATAAACGAATATTTTTTTTACGAGAACGGTTCAAATCTGACACGAAAAGTTTCACTTGGGACCAATGCCAGGCCTAGCACAGACCACAAATTAAGCAGCCGGAGTGCCCTCATTTTTTATATTCTCTTTCTTCAACTTCAACCATTCAAACGAAAAGTCGTATCAAACGCGCAAAACCTTATTTTCTTAACCTCTTTCAAAACTGCATCTAAATCTACAACTTTAAACAGGTCTTCTCTACATATCCAATCTGCAGAGAAATCTTATTATTGATTCAAACCCAAAATACACAGTTTATTCCGATGTCAAGATCTGTAGTTTTTAACAGCTTCAATGGCTTCCATGTCAAGCCCTGCCCTCACACATCTCGAAGTTTCTCTTTCAACCCAACTCGTCGTTTTATAATCACAGTTGACAATGATGGAAGCTGTTTTCTGGGTAACCGGAGTTCACAAAATCTGATGAGCAGCCTAAGAGCAGAACCCATCAAACGAACATCTAAGATGTAAGTATAGTTGTTTTACTTTTTCTAAAGATCTGATTACAGTGATGTGTGTACAGTGCGCACTTCGCCTCTGCGTTTTTAGCTTTCACGAAAATCTTTCCTTTTGCTTAGGAACTTTGCCGTTTTCGCCAGCGTTCAACCTGGAGCTCCGGTACCCTCCGGACCCCCTCCTAATTCTTGCTAAGTCCAAGTTCTATTTTTCATTTTACAAATAATATTGTTGTAAGGGTAATTTATTGTGTCTTGATGGTCTCGAATTTAAGTTATTAAAACAGTTTTGAAGTCTGATTAAGAACATTTTAACTTGAGATGGTGACCGGAGCTTCATAGACTGTTTTTTTTTTTACAAGTTCAGGATGTTGAGATTAGTTTACGAAGATTTTGATCAAACTTTTTTTCAATCTAGTCAATACAAGTCATGAGACTTATGTCTTGAATCAAAGAAGTTAAGTTTTGAAGTCAAAACTTCTAAATTTACAGCACATTCTTATTATTATGTGAGCTACTTTTTAGGATTATTAGACTGGTTTTCTATAGATAATATTTATTCATTTTTTCTAATCTTTTACTTATCCCAGAGTCATATAAGATCTTTATGCTTATGTTAAAGCAGGAAAGATTGGATGTTGGGAATAGTAATGACAGTGATTCTACCTTTCCTGAGTCACAAATGGGGGTCATTGTTGAAACTGAAAGGTAAGGGCTGAGGATTAAGGACCACCCATGAGCAAATTTTGTTCATTCCCATGCTTACCATCTTTTTAATATTATTTGGTGATGTTAGACTTTTTTTTATTGTTCGGAAAACACTATGCGCAGATGGCATTGAAACGGTGGTGGAGACAGCGGAGGAGATAGCGGAATCAGTAGAAAAGGTGGCGGAGGAAGTGGGGAAGGTGGCGGAAGAGATTGCAGATGACCTTCCTGAAAATGGGAAACTCAGAAATGCTTTGACTTTTATTGAGAACGTGGCCAAAGAAACAGCTAAGCATGCTCAATTAGCCGATGAATTCATCGATAAGGTTTACCTAATTCCCTAGATTTATCTTCTGTTCATCGCCATATCATTGTTTTTTTTCACTAATCTGACCAAGTCACTCAGTTTAATAACCATTAAAGTTGATTATCACAATGCTAAATTTTAATATTGGATCATTTTAACTTCTATTTCACAATTATAATAGATTAAATCTTCAACTTAAGTTCTCCAATTAAACACAGTTAATAATTTGCATAATATTTTATAGTTTTACGTACGTTTTAATAAAAAATTACGGATTACAGATTATTATAAAAAATTTCTTGAAGCTGAAAAGACAGCCTGTATCCGACTTTTGAGGTTCATCTTTTCAGCCAATGGCCAGATAGAATTGAACACCTACAATATAAAAAAGAAAAGGCTAACCTCACTTTGTACTATTCTTAACTTAAACTCTTAAATATTAAAAATTTTAATCTATACTCTCAATATTATGAATTAATAGTAATGTAGATCTCGTGTAATCTACAGTTCAGTTTTCTGTTAAAAATTGAATCATATGAGTTACAAGTGCTTCTGATTTGAGGATGAGGTGTCTTCATCACTGCAAATTTTTGTCAATAATAAATTTGACATCGTTTTATGTGTCGAAAATAAGATTTTGTTAATCAAATAGATGTTAAGTTTATCATGTGCAATTGATCACATGAGGTGCCAACAATTTGTGAATTTATACATAAGTCTATGATCGAAACATTTGTAACTCACGTACTTTAATTTATGACGAAAAATTGAATGGTAGTTTGGACTAGGTCCACATTTTTATCAATTCGTAACATTGAAGGTATAAATTAAAATTTTTAATGTTTGAGAGTACAAATTGAGAATCGAAACATTTTTCAGAGTATAAAGTGATATTAGCCCAAAAAGAAAACCAATGGCCATTAAGAACAATGTTTGAGAGTACAAATTGAGAATCGAAATATTTTTCAGAATACAAAGTGATATTAGCCCAAAAAGAAAACCAATGGCCATTAAGAACAATATTTTTAAAAATAATGCTATGCACCCCAAATTTAGGATCCTAATTGACAGCTCAAATTAATAAAGATCATTAGATTAGTGGATTTTATTTTAAAAACATTAATAGGATCCACTTATCCAATGTTGTTCATTCATTTGGACTACCATTTAGAATCAAAATTTAAGTTGCATAGTATTTTTCCATGTTTAATGATATTGCCTAGTTTTAAGGTTTTTTTCATTGTTCAAATAAAAAATGCAGGTCGAAGAAGCGCAAGAGAAGGTGGAGTCATTTGTAGAAGAAGCCATTGACGAAGCTAAACAAAAATCCGAGGCTGAAGAAAAATCCGAGGCTGAAAAAAAATCCGAATCTGAAGAAAAATCCGTAGCGGAAGAAAAATCCGAAGCAGCAAAGGATCAGAAGTAGATACACAATTTCATTTTAGAGTAGGTCACATTGATCTGTATGTAAACGGCAGATTAGGATGAGATATGATAAATCTATTTCTAAATCCAAGTGCTAATTGTCACGCTATATGTGTATGCTTTTTTTTTGGTATGTTGGAAAAGTTAAAACAAAACTAGACAGAATTTGTAAAAGAGATGCTGGCTGGCTAGATCCACCTTGGGAAAGCTCCCTTGATTTCAATTTATGCATATTTTGATTAATTTTTTTTTATTTGGTAAGTGTAAGTTATTTACATCGAAACTAGGGTATTCATGAAAGATAAATTTATCATGACTTGACCTCAAAGAGTTATCAAAATTTAAATTTAGGACGTATAGATTTATAATCCGTCCTTGTTGTCATTTTAACTACTCTTGAAGTTAAGTAAAGGGAATCTCAACCGTCACTTGTCTAATTCGCCTTCTTTGAATAAGCTCCAACCCTTTAAGGATGGCACAAAGCTCGGCTTGCTTGAATGCTTGGTTTGCATTACATTGTTAGGTAGTGTAGAAGTGAGTAGCTCTCCCAACCAAGGACTAGGAGAGGGTTTTAATTTTCCACCCACAATACTTGTTTTATATTCTTTCTGTGACGAATTCGAAGCGTTCCTTATTGGCTCTAACTGTATAGAATTGGGATAACTAGGTACTTTTCTCAAATCATCGGTGAGTGTGACCCCACATATTATACTTAGGTGCAAGGTTTGACTCTCTCTTATGCTAGGTGAAATGCAAACTTTTGATTTATTTAAGCTTTGTGGTAGTCTCTTTCGTAAGCCCTAGAAAAGAGGATTGTATCATATTCAAATAAAAAAAATTTAATCTCTTAACATACACAAATATATAGATACAGATATATTTGTGTGTGAGAGGCAAAATATTCTGATTAACATACCCAGATACATGCAATTTCTGTCTCATAAACGCCGGTCAATTACCAAGATAAATTTGAATCCATGACTCTTACGATGACACAAATTCAAGAATTTTTTTAATTTTTGAGTTGAGGAATTATGATTGGATGTTAGAAAAGTTTTGCATTTTTATTTTTAAGGTGGGGGCAAAGTTGCATTCATTACGTATTGTCCACCATGAAGTGGATTTGGTTTCTCATCAACAAAGGAAATATTTTAATAACAATATGACTTCTGATGTGTCATATTGGGTTGGCTTCATTATGATTGTGTTATTTTAAAATTTATTGGGATGGATGTGTATATTCTAATCCCTAAATAGTTTTTAAGCAGTTTTTTATAAGGGGTTGAAATGTTTTATTTCATAATTTTCTTAGACGAAAAAATAATAAATAAACACACAATACAACAAACTAATAAAAAATAATTTATTTATTAATTTTAATCAAAGGAACTTCGGTTACAATAAGATTGAATAAACAATCTTGATTGCAACAATAACTGTATCTTAAAATTACTCTTAAAAATGTCGAGATCGTGGATCATATGGTGATTTGAATGTATCATCTGTTTTCCACTACATCTACATGTCATTTTTATAATCACTAGCTTCAACATTTTTTGCTTTCATCGACGATTATCAACTAGTAAGTTCTAGTTGGTTATTCTTCTTTCCAAACACGGTTGTTGTTGATTATATCATGCCTTTCTACAGATTATGTCATGTACCATTTCCTTAGGGCATGTTTGGATGACACTAATTTTAATTAAGAATAAATATCTTATCATAGTAATGAGATATCCGAGTTTTAATTACTATAGTAATCTTAAATGAGCAATGCTATTCGAACCTAATTTACTAACCTAATTTGCTAACCTAATTAATTATAACCTTTAAATTGACTGTAGGCTCCATCAAATATTAAAATTTGGTGTTAATCCAATGGTTTTAATGAAGCCACGTCATTAGATCAGAAAATTATGTCAAATTTTTAGGTTCAAATAACATTTTTCATCTTATATTCAGTGTTTGTTTATTGTCAATAATCTAGTGTAAGAATTAATGTCAAATTGTCATTCCCCAATTATTTTAGGAAATAATTTAATTTTTGAAAGAAGTTAACTTTTTCGGAAATGAAGTTAACTTTAGAAAGGAGTTTTCTTTTGGGCTTTTTATTCTTGATATAGAATACCTAATCAATGTAGGTATGAGATTATCACTATTAGTCATGGTTTAGGAGATTTCAGACCCTCCGTTGGATATGACTTTTAGTATCCTAATATTCAATCCCATGTTTTCTTCAACTTTGGATTAAAATGAAACTTGTGAAATTACAATAAAATTCACCAAAATTATAATCATATAGGTAAATTATATTCACAATCACACTCCCTAAAATTTATCACTAAATAATTGACTCCTCAGATATGAAAAATTATAACCCCGGTCAGTAAACAAAACTATTATACCCTTCAATAAAAAAATAAACACCGTCAAACTCAACCCACCTTGCACCTAAACCAAACCCAAACCAGAAACCAGCCACTAACCCAAATCCAAATGCAAACACACTTGTCCAAAAAACAACCCCTGATTCGCTCTCTCTATCTCTTCCTTTGACCCAACCCCTCTCTTCATCTATCCACCTATTTCTCTCCCCCTCCAGCAAAGACTCCACCCCTTCTTTGCCTTTTCCCCCCTCTACCAACGGCTCCGTCTGAACATTGTTGAATTCAAATTTCAAGTTTGAAAACCAGAAGAGAAGACAAAGAAACACAAGCAAGCAACGAAGGCAAGAGGAGGAGAATGGCATCATCCATCAACAGCAGGAGGAGGAGGAGGAGGAGGGAACATGAAAGGTTACTTCAGGCAGAGGAAAAAGACCGGCGGTATCACAAAGTCCAACTCCAATTCTAAGTCCAAGAAATCATCGTCTCCAGACCACTCGGCTACTTTCGCCTCTGACATTACGCAGCTTTCCTCTCCTCTCTCATCTTCCATGCTTCTCTCGTTCTTCAAGGTTCCGTCCCTTCTCCTTTTTCTCTTCCAAAAAATATCTCATCTATCCTCCATCTATTGTTTCATTTTGCTCTAGGGTTTTCGGTTTAGTTTTTGGGATAAAAAATCTCGCACCACTGCCGTAGCCTCCTGGCGGTATTGATCAAATATTGTCCTGTAATTTTGACTTATTTTTTCGACCAAATTAATAGTTATCTAGCAGTTGGTCTTGTATGGATAATTTGGAAATTTTGTAGCAAATATATAGTGATGTCGTCAAAAATTAAATACTTTTTAAATGGATATAAACGGTTGGGGGAGCTATGTGTTACAAAAAACCAAATCTCAAGGATTACAGTGTAATTTTTCTTACCTGAGGGGTCTGTATGATTTAGTGCCAAATTTCAAGGAATGTGAATGTAATTTACCCTAATTATATCGTATAAAATGGATTCTTTAAAAGGGAAATTAGTCTTTATTGCAAGTCATTGATCAGCCCCACCCCCAAATCCCCAACCATCCTCATTATGACTTTGAAAAACACCCTTACTCAGTGATGGAATTAGGCATTGGCCTAAGGGGGCATGCCCCCTCCTAAAATTGGTTTAGTAGTATACTAAGACGATCTTGACTTATTATATTCTGAGGTTAGACTCTTTAAGCATGAGTTTGTACATATAGCAAATATATAATGAGGTCGTCAAAATTTTACTATTTTTTAAATGGATATAAACGCTTGGGGGAGCTATGTGTTACAAAAAAAACCAAATCTCAAGGATTATGGTGTAATTATTAATACTTGAGGGGTCTGTAAGATTTAGTGACAAAGTTTAGGGAGTGTGAATGTAATTTACCCTAATTATATTGTATAAAATGGATTCTTTAAAAGGTAAATTAGTCTATATTGCAAGTCATTGATCAGCCCCACCACCAAATTCCCAATCATCCTCATTGTGACTTTGAAGTCTGATCCCACGCCAAACACACCCTTACTCAGCAATGGAATTAGGCACTGGCCTAAGGGGGCATGCCCCCTCCTAAAATTGGTCAGCTATTATACTAAGATAAGATGATCTCAGCTTACTAAATCCCAAGGTTGACTCTTTGAGTATGGGTTTGTGTTATGTCTAGCCAGTTGTATTGATTCTTTGTACTTGATTGCAGTGTTTAACTCATCCTTCGTGAATGAATCTTGCGCAGGAATCCTTAGACTTTCAGTGTATTAGATTTTCACCATTGCTATAGTCCCAATAAGTTTTCAGAAAACCCTATGCTTCCCCTTTGATTTAAAAAATCTTATATATACAAATTAATTTACTTAACATAGGCAAAAGGCTAAATAGTTTGACATTTACCAAGGAATATTAGAACATAGGTGAGTACTATATTCTTACAAACAAAAGCACTTAGATTATAACCAAAGGAAAACAAGTGAGATTAACGTAAAATTAAGTAACAAATGTGGTTTATATCAAAAGTAATGTATTAATTTTTGACTCAATTTTACTATAGTATCATGTGAATCTATTTTTTAATGATAATTTATTGTTAATCATTATGTCATATCTTAAACAAATGAATAAATAGATGGTGAGATTGTCACAAATTAATTTTTATATGGTAAGTAGCTAAGAACTCAATTTTAGATGATGTCATTATGTCATATTGTATGGTAATTGATTGTGATAGGTTATGTAAATTCAAAATTTATCGTTAAAAATAATTTTGTGAATAGTTATGTTGAGTAAAATTATCACTACGCCACTGTTTGGCCCCCTTAAAATGAAATCCTGACTTTGTCCCTGCCCTTATTATGCTCAATAAGAATGATTGCCAACCTGCAAACCTTTGTCTATCAATCTACTATCAAGTGGTACAATCGATTAATTATAAATAACTATCTAAGATTAATGGATCTAACTAAATTATATAACTATTGATGACTTTTATATTTAAAAGAGAAAACTTTAACCACACCTCCTCTAGTTTATCATATCTTTAAACACACCCCCTCTAATTTCTAAATCTTCAATGACACCCCTTAATAGATTAAATTTTTTAACTAGAATGAAAATTTGCTAAATTGCCCATGATATATTGGAGAATAAATTTCAACCACACC
>CM042193.1:6215216-6225300 GCA_023539305.1 Ilex asprella
TAATTAATTATTTAATAAATAAGTTTAAAAACACCGTAAATTTGTTCAAAAAATGACTGTACATCGTTAATAAATTCCAAACTTCATACACTCCCAACCATTTTCCATTGTCAACTGCACAAACTGAGCCTCCTCCCAACTGCAGAAATTTTCCATGGCTACATCTATTGTATCTTGTAGTTTGACCACCCCTCATATCAAGCCTTGTCAAAGATCTCAAACCACCCTCTTCTTCAATCCCATATATCATACTGCAATCTCAAAACGTAAGGATCGATACCCTTTTTGGGGTAATGGAAGCTTGCGATATCTCAGCACCGGTCAGGAAGAACAGACTAACAGCAGAAAAAAGATGTATGCAACTTTTTTCGAAAATACCTGATCATTGTTCTTTAATCCGATTTTCCTGATCTAAGCTGTTTAAGTTCATCAAATTTTCAGGAACTCGGTGGCCTACTGCAGTCCTCTACCGGGAGCTCCTTTTAATTTTCCTGTCAGCTGGCCGCCTGAAAATTCTTGGTGAGTCGAAATCCACTAGTTTTTTCAGTACTGTATGAGATACAAAAAGGCACAGTCCAGTATACCGAGACTTTATGCTGGCGGGTAGTCATGATTTGGAACATTTGAGTCTTGGTGATCGCAGATCAGGAGAGAGTGACTTGTGTGATGCTATCTGAGGATGATCGGGTTGAACAAAGGGCTGTCAAGTGTCAATCGGGAAATGATTGATTGGGTGTCCAGGGGACAATATGTTTTGCCTTGTTAGCTATTAGGCTATATTCCCGTTGAATCGGATGAGCGTCACAGTAAAATAATTTTGCCACTGTGCCAAGGCTGACCTTTAGATAATATTCATTTTTCCCAGTGCGATTTTTCCTTTGTTTTTCTCCAATAGTGAAATAAGTCTCCGCTAATTTTGTTCCAGGATAGGTTGGGTCTTCGGTGCGGTGGTAGCTATACCCTTGGCCGGCCAATGGCTCCTGACACTAACAAGTAAGGGTTTTTGACCAGTTTATTTCTTTGTGCATGAATTTTTTAGTTACTCTAACCAAATTTGAACATATAGAGGAGGTTGAAGTGGCAGCGGAGACGGTGGAAAAAGTGGCGGAGGCGGTGGAGGAGGTAGCGGAGAAGGTGGACAAGATGGCAGAAGATATGATTGAGAAACTTCCTGACGGTGGACTAAAAAATGCAGTCACTTTTGTTGAAAACTTGGCCGAGGAAACTATTAAGAAAGCTGATCAAGTGGAAGAATTAATGGACAAGGTTTTTTACTTAATACCCTTTATTTATACAGTAATATTACACTAACCAAATTTATTTTTATTTATATCATACTCAACACAGACATCATAAAATTTCGTTGGATTTTAATTTTATTTAATCTAATTTAGTTTTTTTTTAAATTTAATTTGTCACTAAAGACACCAGATCTCAATTTTCTGTGGATATAATGCACCCATTTCTTTATGCACCACTCAGACAGAAAAGCAGAGTTGTTTTCTAATATTGACTGGTTGTTGGGCATGAACCGATAATTGAGTCAAACTATTTGGACTCGATTCGATTTAGATGGGGCTTGACTCAAATTTGATTAGTTTTGGGCTTCACTTATTTTTTAAATAAATTAAATTTAAATAATTTTTTAAACTTATTTATTAAACAAGCTTAATGGACTCGACTCGATTATCAACCACTCTTCCACCAACGCATACTAAACTCTCCTTTTTTTCACCATACGGCCTTTTCCTGGGTACTAAAAAGGGCTTCAATTTAATCATTGAAGTATAAAATTCAGCTTTAATGGTCTTCAAATTTCTCATAAAATTAGACTATGTTGCTCATGTGACTATCAAATACCTTTTTTTCAAAGTAATGTAATCTAATTTCATCGAAAATTTGAACAACGTTAAATTTGGTTATCTCATAAGCTCGGCGAACTCAATATTTTAAGTATCAAATTGAAAATTGAAACATTTAAAACTAAGAGCACACAACACATATTGTGGAATCCCACTGTGATTAACAAAATTCTATCTATTTTGGGTTGTAGTACACATCATTAATCCTTTTAAAATGAAAATTCAGGTTGAAGAAATAGACAAGAAGATGGAGTCACTCATCACTGACAAATTCAATGAGACTGCCAACGCAGCGAAGGATCAAAACTAGACAGGCAACTCCATTTATGATTATGTTAGTCACTGTTCAACTTTTGACCTGTAATTTCTGAAAATTCTATTTAAAAAACGAGGTATGCTGAATTTATATATGCATTTATTGCACGTGTTCCTTGTCTGTTGCTCCCTCTTGCTGTCAGCTCTTATGGAATGCTTGACAGGAGTGATAGAAAATAAGAGAAATGAAAAAAGAGAGGGATGCATTTTTAATCTTTTAAGGAAGGAAATATATATATATATATATATTTTTGGTTTGTTACAAGGGATGAAAAAGTAAAAAAAAAAAAAATTATTAGTATGAAAAAAATTATTAAAAAAATACAACTTTAAATCACATGAATACCCTTGTGGGGGTAGAAAATATAGAATAAAAATATTTTATAGGTCCCACCATTATGTTGGTTTGTCTTGGAAAACAAAATTGGACCCCACCACTTTTATTTTGTTCATTCAAAGCAATTGCCACTTTTAAGGGGCATTATAATAAATTCAATAAATGTGATCATTTGCCGGCACTTCTCCTTTTATTTTCCGCCCAAATTTGGGTGGATTAGAAATGGTGGGCAGGAGAGTATAGCTTTTCTATCCTATTGTCCATTTCTCTCCATTGTCTATCCCAACCAAACAAAGGAAAATCTCTATTTTTCCTCCACTTTTATTCTATCATTTTGCATCCATCCAATATTCCCTCGTTACCATAGGGTAAAATTTTCATTGCAATAATATTATCCTGATCAAAAGTTTTAGAGAGAATTAAGTGATTTTTTTAAGTTTGTTATTTAATTATTTAAACCCCTGATATTTAAAATGTTACACACAGATTTCTTAAAGTTTGTATGTAAATAACACTTAAATTTTTGTCATCTATGTCCGTTAGTAAATTATAGTAAGAACCTTAAAATTTGTAAGTATATAATACTTAGACCCATCAAGTTTAAAATGTTATACTTGGACCAAAAATACTTCAATCAAATTTGATTGAAATATTAAGGGATTTGTATGTAATATTTCAAATGTCAGAAAATTTAAGTAATTAAGTGATAAATTTCTAACAGATTGCGTGTAATTATCCCAAAGTTTTAATGCAACTAGAAGGGGTAGCTTAAGTGTAATAACAATAAGTTAAAAATTCGAACATCTTAAGTTTGAATCTTGATAATTTTTTGAAATCAATAATGAAGGATTTGTCTCTTATGAATACCTTAATTTTGACGCGGATGACTTATTTTTGACCGGACTGAAAGAGGGATTAATCGATGTGCAAGTAAGCTGGTCTGAACAACCCTAATTGTTGAATTAAAAAAATATATATTTAATGCATAAAATTTTGACACATCATTTGAGATATAACATTTGATAAATAAATTTAAAAAATATAATTTTATCTTTTTAGTTGTCGGGGATTAAAATTGCGAAGGTTATTCCAATATATGTTTTTTCTATTTTTTTTTTTAAACAGATCACTTATAATTTATTTAAGTGAGACATATCTATACAAGTAGGTCCTTTGATCGTTAATGGTGAATTTTCTGTAAAAGGTATTTAGAAAAAAATGTATTTGAGAATTTTTTTGGGGGATGATAAAAAAGTTTTATCTAAATTGAGGAAATATGAATCCTAAAATGCTGTATCTAGCCTGAAGGGTAATATAGTCAAAAGCCATCCAATATGGCACATGGTTTGATTGATTCCAATGGGACCTACCATGTTTGAGTAAACAGGCCCAACAAAGGGAAAAAAAAAGTCTTACGCGTGCATATTATCTTTAGAAAACTTGTGTTTTGTTACAACTTACAACCGATAGAACTCGGGCCAGGTGAGTCCTCCCTGTGGGTGCAGTTGAATATAACCACAGCCTATTTACCTAACTTTTTGGATTGCAAGATGGTTACCACTTGCTGCTAGACCTGCGCCACCGCCCACATGCTGTCAAAAGCTGGTTGTCCTTTGAATGGTTTTCTACAGAAGAAAGTCAACAGTACTCTGAAAAAAAAAATTGATATTGTACCATCCATCATTATTTTTTATTTAAAAATTTAAAAATTTAAAATAGAAATTATAATTATTTAAAAAAAAATCATAATCGATCACAGAAACTCATAATCAATCATGAACTCTCAATATCGAGTACAACCTTGAACCTTCTATCATTGATCATTCATTTTAAAATTATAATTTATACCTAAAAAAATTATAATTTAATTTTAAAAAATTATAAATTTTGGTATGATACTACCATCGGTACCATAGCCTTTTCCTTCATGTTACATGTGCATCACGTTGTTAAACTTAAGACTAGTTGGAGGATATTTAATGAGGATTTTCTCCCGATGGCGGGCTACGATGTCGAAGGGCCCATGGTCCAACAAATTATTCATATGGACTGTTTTGTAGAAAGAATAAAAAATATATATAATAAAAAAATAAAAAAGATAGACTTTTCAATCCATAAAAGAAAGAGATTCTCTTGCATTTCATTTTATTTGTACGTTGAATGAAAAGTTGGAGAAATAACATTTTTATTTTTTAGGAAAAAAAAACATAAAAATTCAATTTATTATTATACCCTCACATATTACAATTTGGTGCGAATAAAAAAGAAAAAGAAAAAAATAAAAGGGTTATTTATAATTTTATTATGAAAAACATAATAATGTAAATAATGTGATTAGTTTCTTTCCACGTATTAGTTATAAAAAAAAAATTAAATTGAGTCCCTAGACAAATGGTATAATTATCATTTAGGGCTTATTTGAATGAATTTTGAGGGAGAGTTTGGATTAGCTTCTCCAAATTCTTTCAAACTCAAATTCCTCTTTCTAAAGATGGAATTCAACATTCAACTCAGTTCATACCCATACTTGGTGTGCAATACATACACATATAGGACCCACGAATATATCATAATTTTTAACAAATATTTATCCTGTAAATGATTAATTTACTCTTGATCAATCTAATTCAAAGTCATGTTAAGAGGTATAATTGTCTTTTAGATCCTTAACTCCTTACTCATCTTCTCAAACCCACCCCTTTAAGTTTGACGAAACTCATGATTATAGGTTTTGACGATGCACAAATTGAGGTTGTACATCACCTGTCAAGTATAAGTAATAAATGCATTAATTAAGGTAGAGAGAGAAAAAATACGAGAATTATAATGGTTCGATCACTTCTGAATGACAAGGGTCACCAGGTGTTTTATTAATTCAAGAGTGTATGGAGAGCATAGAGTACAAGCTTAGAGAATAAGATGAGGTATGTGCTCAGTTCAATTCATTTTGCCTCCCAGTGTTGGTAAAGCTTACAATTTATAGTTGCCCCCTAACAGATTGGGGTGACTTACTAGTAACTAGATGGCTATTGTGGTGGAGCTCGTGACTTCTTCTCAACGGGCAAGGTGGTTGAAGTGCTCTCCATGAGACTCGGTCAAAGATAAGGAGAGGGCTAACTCTTTCCATGATGGTAAGGGTGAGGCTCCTAAATGCTATCCTAATGACGTAGTCAAACTATGTAGCTCCTTAATGAGCTTGACTAGACTTAAATCACGTTGGGCTTGGTGGATCTTTATAAGATTTGACTCTTAGTTAAGATTGAACTTTTCACATGGATTGGATCATTTAGGCTTGACCCATTATTTGCCCCCCAATGCCATGTGTCTAAGGAAACTTGGAGAAGGGACATTAATTTGAATCTTGAACTCTGGGTGGTGAAGACTCCTTCTGATAGACGACTCTCTAGCAATCTGAGAAGAATCTTGCTAAGTCCATGTTGCACTTCGACTGGATTTCGGGGATCAACCTAAATCACATATCAATGTTCTTCCTTCATTCTAACATATTTCGCCTTTGAAAGATTCCTCAAGACTTTCCCCATTTTCTATTTAGAACTTGGAGAGGAGAGAGGGGCGCTATGCTTGTTCAGGAGAGCGAGCAGATCATGGGCGCTCTTTTGGACGAGCTGTCCAAGAGGTGGGTGCTATTAGCTTTGGGTGCGCAGGCGCTGCTGGCTTTGGGCGCGCAGGGGTGAACGCCACTCGCTCGCACACACAGATGAGGCTAGCATGGAGACTTTGAGCGTGCATATGGGTGGCGCGAGGGTAGCCTGGGCGCCAGCTCTATAGACGAGGAGACCAGGGAGGCATCTGTTGTCCTAGGCAGACAGCTAGGCGAGCAGAGGGAGGCACCTATTGTGCACGTAGGGGCTGTTGAGCCTGCTTTTCACGTGGATGGGAGCGTATATGATAGAGAGGTGGGCGCCGCTTGTATGGAGGTGGCGATGGTGGAGCTATAGGCGGCGCAAGCAAATGATCAGTGCAGCCCATGGAGGCCTTGGGCGAGCAAGCATAGGAGATGGACGCCCCTTTGGATGTCTTAGGTGAGCTGGGCGAGCAAGCCAGGGAGATGGGCACCCTATTTGATGTTTTAGGTGAGTTGGAAGTGTCTTAGGTGAGCAGATTTTTTTTTTTTAACTTTGGGAGGCCAAAACGTCTGTTTCTAGACCTTTTTTGGACTTTTAACAGCATCAATCACAGCAAAAGTTATGAGTCTTGTAGGGCTCGTCGAGAGCTTTAATTTGATATATTATATGGCACGTTTGGAACACTTTGAGCGAGCTGAGCAGCTTAGGCGGGCAAAAGGGGTCTGGTGCCTCTATAGATGCTGAGTTGGCTCATTTGGGCAAGCAAAGGGGTCTGGTGCCCTTAGGGATGCTGCATTGGCTCATTTGGGTAAGCAAAGGGAGTCTAGTGCCCCTGGGTTAGCTCATTCTGGCGAGTAAAAGGGGTCTGGTGCTTCTATAGATGCTGGGCAGTATGGGTAATTCCACATTGACGCTTGATGAGGAGTCTTTACAGCTAGGCGAGCCTCCCTTAACGTTGGGCGCCTTGGTCAATATGGGGGAACTTCCCTTGGTGCTGGGTCCTTTGGTCGGGTCTACTGTTTGCTATGGTAGGAGCATGTCGAGACCAATTAGGCAAGGACCTGTGAGTGCTGTCGTCAGTCAATGGGCGTGGTCAAGCTCTGAGGGGCTAGACGCCTATGTTGGGCACCTGAGAGGTGGCAAACATAATGTAATTTCAACATCAAAAAATGTATACATAATTACCTGGAGAAAGATGCAGATTGTTTGCGTGAGAGCAAAGACAAAGTTTGAGGATTGCTTCTAAGAGAGCTAGCATTTTGAGATCGAGCTTTTGGCAACTCATGAGAGAGTCCTTAAGCTTGAGGTATAGATTGTTTGTTTGAGAACTGTATAGAGACTAAACTTTTGACAACCCCTAAGAGAGTCCTTAAGGTTGAGGTATAGACTGTCTGTTTAAAAATAGTATATAGGCCAAGCTTTTGGTGCCCAGCGAAAGAGCCACTAAGCTGGATACAAATGCTGCATGTTTGAGAACAATGTAGAGACCAAGCTTTTGAAGACCCGCGAGAGAACTGCTAAGTTGGATATATAGGCTACTTGTTTGAGAATAGTGTAGAGGCAGGTCAAGTTTATGGTGATCCGCGAGATGATTCACCTTGCCTAAACCTGTTGATTTCCTCAACATTCATATATTTTGGAGCTTTTGCCAATAGTTCTGGCATGTTTTGTGGTGGATGCTTCATCACTAAGAAGAGGAAGCTTGACGAGTAGAGGCTTCCCAAGAAGGTGGTCATGGTTCCCTTGTCGTCGGGCTTCTCAACTTGGAAGACCTCATCGTTAAAATGAGTGAGATAACTCCTTAGACTCTCGTCTCGGTCCTATTTTATGCTGAGCAGGTGGGTAACAAGCTTATGCTGACGGCGTCCATCAATGAACTGTATCACAAAGGATGTGCTTAGTTCGGCGAAGGAGCCTATGGAGGTCGGGGAGAGCTTGGTGAACCATTGTTGGGCGGACCGCTTCAAGGTGGTTGAAATTGCCCTACACATGATCTTGTCGGGGACATTATGCAGCTGCATTAGAGTTTTGTAAGTTTCAAAGTAGTCTAGTGAGTCCTTCGTTCCGTCAAAGGTCTCCACGGATGACATTTAAAAACTTTTGTGGGAGGGGGTAGTTTGCCACATCAGGTTTGAAACGCGTGTCAGTTCGCCTAACAAGGTAGTCCACAATGTCAAGTCCTTGCGCCTTCATGGCGTTGAAGACGTCATCCAGTTGATTTTGTACCTCTTTAATTTTTTCGTCTCAGTAATTTTGTACCTCTTTAACTCCTTTTGCATTGTCATGGAAATGACTCTCGTGCTCAATGCTCTGGTTTTCACCCTCATACTCTTGGAGAAGAGGGTTTCCACCGTGAAAAATAGGAGCTGGAGGAGGATGTAAAGGTCCTTCATAGTGAGCTCCCCTTGTTGGGCGCCAAAGGGTGTTCCCAATGGTAAGGTGCCCAATAGGGCTCCAAGGGGGGTGCCCAGATTAGTAGCTTCCATGTGGGGAGCTCCTTGATGCCCAAGGCATGAAGCTCCTCTCACTTGAGGTCCAGGTTATGTTGCTCCTTTCCCAGTGAGCATTAGTTGTAGGATTTACTAGTTAACAAAGAGTAACATCCTGGTAGGTGTGTTCTGCCCCTCCAGTGTTGGTGGGCTTACAATTTATAGTCGTATCCTAACAGATTAAGGCGACTTACTAGCAACTAGATAGCTATTGTGGTGGAGCTCATGACTTCTTCTCAACGGGCGAGGTGGTTGATGTGCTATCCATGAGACTCTGTCAAAGATGAGAAGAGGACTGACTCTTTCCAAGGTAATGAAGGTGAGACTTCTAGATGCTCTTCTGATGACATAGCCAAGCTATGTGACTCCCTGATGAGCTTGACTGAGCTTAGACCACATTGAACTTGATGTATCTTTATAAGAGTTGACTCTTAGTTAAGATTAGACTTTTCACATGGATTGAGTCATTTGAGCTTAACCCATCAAGTTTAATTTTTTGATCAGCCTACGAGCCGAATTTGAAAACCCAAGACTAAAATTTCTATATAAACATAAAATTTAGAAGTATTTTAAACTATTTTTCTTAAGGGTTAATTGCAAATTACACCCCGAAAGATCGTTCTAATCTCAATTTGCACCCCCAAAGATCAAAAATCTCAATTTACACCCTAAAAGATAGAAATTTGTCTCAATGTGCACCCCCAAAGATCAAAATCTCAATTTACACCCTTAAAGATATAATTTGTATCAATGTGCACCCCCAAATATCAAAATCTCAATTTACACCCTCAAAGATAGAATTTGTATCAATGTGCACCTAATACATTAAAAATATTTTATTTTATTTTTACTTTTATCTTCCAACACTAGAATTATGTCATGTTTACCCTCTAAATTTAATATCACAGTTTATATCTATTTATATTTATATTTATATCTATATACCAATATAAATATAGGCAACCCTTCATCTTTCTCTAAATAATACCTCAAAACTCCTGGAAAAAAAGACAATACCTCAATCATATACTAAATGCCTAATATTAGAATTCTTATATTCAGTAAACAGAGGACTAAAAACAGACATGTATTTACTAAAATAAGTAATTGTTATATTAAATACAATTTAACCAACAGACATGTTATTTTTCTACTTTTTAAAAAATTAAAGGCTAAACCGTAAGTAGATGAATTAATGTAGTAAATAGGGTTTGTAAATTATTTAGAGAAAGATGAAGGGATGCCTATATTTATATTGGTATATAGATATAAATATAAATATAAATAGATATAAATTGTGATATTAAATTTAGAGGATAAACATGACATAATTCTAGTGTCGGAAGATAAAAGTAAAAATAAAATAAAATATTTTTAATGTATTAGGTGCACATTGATACAAATTCTATCTTTGAATGTGCAAATTGATATTTTGATATTTGGGGGTGCACATTGATACAAATTATATCTTTAAGGGTGCAAATTGAGATTTTG
>CM042193.1:6230300-6251386 GCA_023539305.1 Ilex asprella
ATTTATATATATATATATAATTGTTTGTATGCACATACACACATATATATTAACAAATACACATGAATCAAGATGCATTAAATATTAAAGTCTCCCATAAAATTAGGAGATATTTAATGCACTACTTTCCCTAAAATGGGCATTTATGTCTTTGTATCTAACTAGTGTACCTTTTTCTAAAATATTTTTAAATGTGTACTTTTTGTCAAATAAGTCTAATGAGGTGTACCAACTTCCAAAAACCCCTTTAAATAAATTCACAAAAAGAGACCGACCCCAAATTTTCCTTCTTTGTTTTTGCATGTAAGGATGAAAGAGTTTCAAATGTGCATTTTGGGCTTTGTGCACAATTTAAGAACCCACTGGGCTCCACCTAACGCACTCGAGAGTAGTGCTTTTGGGCCGATTCTTGTACGACCCTCCTTTGGTCCAAAACATTCTCAAACAGTAGTGTTACTTACATTCCCGTTTCGTGTCTCTTGCTCCTCTTTTTTTGCCTCTTCTTTTCTTTCCTTACCTTTAATATTTTTTGATTGTGTTTTTCCTTCAAATTTTCCCTCCTTTTCTTCTTCATTTTTTTGAAAAAAAAAAAAAATCCTCTCCATCTATTTCATGTGGCACTTTGCCGCATGCTTTCCTCAATTAATAATCCTAATGATCATATGACATATAATCTCCCCTGGATCCTTTTTTTCTAATAGGTAACAGGACAAATTATTGTAATCGATTTTTTGAATCCAAAATCAAATTTTGTTAATGCTTTGAATTATTTTTTTTCCCGAGTGTTATAAAAACCAACAAAGCAACAATGCTCTACAATACACGCTTTGGGATTGTGGAGGGGATCCCAAAAAATAAAAAAATGAAGCAAAAATGATGGAATGAGTCAGATTTAAATTATCTCTAATATATTTTTTGTTTTTTTTTCAACATCTCATTACACATCAAAGATATGCATTTAAATAATGAGTCTTATTGAATCCAAACTATGTGATCTTTTGTTTTTTAATGCGAAGATAGGTGCTCTCAAAGAACTTGAGTTACATTGAAAAAGTATATGAGATAGGGGTGGGAGGGAGTGGACCCCCATTAATTCAAACTTTGATTTTTTTTTTTTGTAACGAGAAATCTCTTCAAAATTTATTTTTGACTCATTTTTGCTGAAATAAACACCAGATATTAATTAAACCCGAAAAACAATAAAAAATGTCGAACTTCTTACATTTAAATTTACGGTTCATCTAGGTGTAACTCTACATCCCTAGACTACTTGTGTGGGTTTAACTTTGGAGGTATGTTTGATATGGGGGTTTGGAAGGGTTTGGAAATATGGGTTAGAGTATAAACTCTCTTAAATCCATGTTTGACAACCATAAAGTCGGGATAGAATTTGAATCCCGGCCTGGTCTTAGCCCGGTCATGAAACCCACATACTTGGGTTTCATGAAACCCAAGGGGGAGGTGGGTTTCATATGAGGGTTACGGAATTTAACATACATTGACATTTATACCCTCATATATCCTATATATTTTATATATACAAATTGGTTAAGGGGTAAAATAGTCATTTATATACAAATATATTATCATAATAATCATATATCCCTTGTGCATACCAAACATGGGTATGGATAGCATTGAAAGTTGAATCTCATCTTTAGATCAAACTCAAATTTCATCAAGCCAATCTAAACTCATCCTAAAAAACATACCAAACATACCTGGTTGCCTTAAATTGCTATGAAAACTTATGGTCTCAATATCGAAAAAATATTCATTACAATGGTGATACCACGTGGCAATATGATGTGGTATCACCAACTAATAATACTAAAACAAATAAGTATATAGACCCCACAAATATTAATAACTAACCTGTCGTGTAAGCAAATAACTTCTCACCCTCCTGTCACGTAAGTTCAAGTAGGATTCACCTTTCTAATTTAGAGTTTTATTATTAATTGGTGATACCATATCATCAATTGTGACATAATACTACCGTTGTATTCAATATTTACTCCTCAATGCCACAATTTGAATTTGCCATCTCATTCAATAGCACCTGATTCCCTCTCCTTTTACGAACCGCTTTTACACCGGCTAACGGCTAGTCCTCCCGATTCCCAATTTGAAATCTCAGTAAAACGGAGAAATATTCAGACCCAAAGCCCTCGTTTCGGTCTGTCTCCTCAAACCAGCCGCCTCTCTCTCTCTCTCTCTCTCAAAGATTCTCGAGAAATTGAAGTTTACAGTAAAACCTAGGTATTTTTTGGATCCAGAATGGATCTTTCTCAAGGAATAGACGATTATTTGCGAGAAACGATCGAGTACTCGCTTGGCCTTCCAGTCTCTACACACACACTCGAGTTAAAGCTTCGCGCCTCGGAAGAAGCCCAAAAGCGTCTAGTCGATCAGTTCTTGTATTTGCAAGCCAGATTAAATGATAAAGAAGAAATCATCGAGCGCGCGAGGGTTCGTAATTCGCCATCAATCCCTAATTTAATTAAGTTTTCGCCCAAACTCCTCAATCTCTTTTAGGGTTTTGTATGTTTTAGTTAATTGTTTGTTGAACATTTAAAAATTCAGGCTGAATCGAGTATGAATGCGCAAGCGTTAAAGAAATTTGTGGACGAGAATCAGAAATTGGCGATGGAGTGTTCGAATCTCTTGGGTCAATGTAAGAAGTGGGAGAGGGAGTGCTCGCTCTATGATCGTGATCGAGAGGCGTTGATGGAATTTGGGAATGAGGCCGATGAGCGTGCGAAGGAGGCGGAGATTCGTGTTCATGAGTTGGAGGGGGAGGTCGGATGTTTATCGGAAAATTTTCAGTATTACAAGCGTCAGTGTGAGATGCAACAGGTCAATTTTTCTCTCTACGTTTTGTATCCTTCTATTTCTATGTGCTTGATTGTTTGTCATCTCTTGGTGTTAGAGTAATGCTTTTGGAGCATCAAATAATACTGTGTTTGAAGTAGGTTCTCCTACCTATCTTTTTTCAAGTCAGTAGTGTTATCTCTATGACGTTCTTACAGAGCTGTTTATACAAATTAGTATATTTTTTAAGCTTCATCCTTAAAGTAATCTATGAGCACTACATCAACATATCTGTCCTCGTAGGAAATAAAATATTTTTTTTCATGCCGTCCATATCATGAGAATTATTTTGGGCTACTTACATTCAAGTTTCATTGTCTGGCATGAAGTTTATTCCCTTTCAAGTAGAAACAGTAATGAAATAAAGGGATATGGTTGTCATACAAAACACGCCAGAAGCGATATTTGAAATAGCCTAACTTTAAGATTATCTATGACTGCACTTCTTAGTAATCTTGGAATCAAAACTCAACCCAAATATAGGATTTCAGAAAATAAAGAAGTTTAGAATGCGAGAGAATAAGAAGAGTGCAAATGGCTTAATACAATCGAAGTTGCTATTGAATATACATCACTTTATGAAGTCCCTTCAGTTCAATGACAGACGACACCACTTGAAAGTTTGTAACTTTTGCTATATTTTTCTTCTCTCATTTTAAACTTTTATATTTTTAGATTTTTTACATCTGGGTTGAGTTTTGGTTGTAAGATTACTAAGAAGTGTAGTCTTCGTGGTGAAATTACTATCTTGAAGAGAGCGTTGGACATGCATTGCGTAAAGACCCAATCTTCTTTGTTTCATTTACTACTTTCTACTTCTAAAATTTTATACCACCAGTTTCATATTCAACTGCTAATGCATATCAGTTGTGGCATGTGCATTGAAAGTCGGTATTTTAGAGGTTCATTGATTGTTTGACATGGTGTGTTTATTCTATGATTTCTGTAGATGATTCGGTTGGAGTCGTTATACATTTCTTTAAAGTTTAAACATCCTCATCATACTTTTTAAGTGCCACCGAATTCAGCTAAGTCCGCCACTCTGAATGAGTTGAGAAGGTTTTATATTGCCTCCTCTTTCTATATGAGAGAGAGAGAGAGAGAGAGAGAGAGAGAGAGAGAGAGAGAGAGAGTCATTTTCAACTCACAAGACACAAAAGACAGACTCCTGGAAAGTGAGATATGGGGGAGGGTTGTGTGCTGGTAGGGGAAGGGATGGAGATATGGTAAATGCTTGTAATTTACGTATCATTATTTTGGTTCCTACATAATCCATATGGTTATTTGAGTTATTCTCTTGTTACTGTTGATTTATTTGACAAATGACATGCTGATGAATTAGACATACTGAATGAACTAGTATGTCACAAGTGGAAGCTAAAACTTCTATCTTGATGTCATCTGGTGAACTCTGAGATGATGTTTCCCAGTTCCCAAAATGTGGTGGCAATATTATGTTTTTTTTATAAGAAGGGTACCAGGTGAAGGTGACTCTAATATAGTATACTCCATTAAAATTATTAATTTTCTTATACTTAGTTAGTGTTTGTACCATTGAACGTCATGCTTCACTGTCATATCTGTCTAGAGTCAAAATCCAATCATTTTTTCCTCCATCTGTTGATGACGAAATTATGATAACTTGTGTAAAACTAGGGTAAATGAACCCTGACAAACATTCAAGTTACTTTTTTTTTTTCATTTTGGTGTCTGAGGTTGATGAATTTTAGTTTAGTCTAAGGTGGGTGGCTTCATTTGATTGGTTTATTAACCAGATCTCTCTTTAATTTGGGCTTTCTTATTTCTTCTCCCCATTTCTGCTTTTTGCGTTTCATGTGAATGCTAAGAACTTGTGCAATATTGATGGCTCATTGATATATAACTACATTACGTGAAGGTTGATACATCTGTCGAGGACATGCCAAGGGAACAACTTTTTCTTGAGTCATTGTTGGGGACTTTAAATGGGAAAGATGAAGTTGCATCAACTGCAGAAGCCTTTTTAGAGGCAAATAGCGGAGTAGAAGTGTGCCAAAGGATGCTGAAAATGTGGAATAGGTGAGTGATTTTTTGTTGTTCTTATTTATCTGGATTAACTAGTAATTATGGTATAATTTTGTAGTCGCATATTGGAAATTAGTATGATCAAAATTTCTTATTGTTAGAATAGTTATTATATTTAGACTTAGGGGTAGTTATTATATTTAGACTTATGGGTAGTTTAGTCATTTTGTTTTCTTTTATGTTGCCCTAACTTAGTCTGATTGTTTTTCTTTTGCCCTACTATATAAAGACCTCTTATATAGTAATTTTCTTTTATGTAGTTTTTCTTTAAGGTTGTTCTGGCTAATTATGCTTCAATAATATTTCTTTCTTCTAGTTATTTTTTTTTTAATTTGATCAAAGTTTACATGGTATCAGAGCTAACATGGTTCTAAGGGCTGTGAACAGTGCTGAAAATATTATTCACTAGGTGTGAACAGTACCGAAGTTACTGTTCACGCGTTGTGAAAGTTGTTGAGATAATTTGTGGCGAACTTTAGATTATTTGGATGGGCATTTGATTTGTAAAGTTTTTGAGTTGATTTGTAGCGAACTTTGGATTTTTTGGATGGGTATTTGATTTGCAAAATTGTTGAGTTGATTTGTGGCGAACTTTGGATTGTTTTGCGTTGGCTACTTCTTTTGGTTCTAGTTTCTTATTTTGACTATTGCTAGTTGGGCTTCTTCTTTCTTTTGTTGAGCATTGTTACTGGTGGTTTTTGTTGGACAACCCCAATCCTTTGAGTTTGTTGATTTGGGCTGGTGCTAATTTGGGCTTCTCTCTGTTGGACTGCTGGTTTGGTTTTTCTTCTCTTCTTTGTTGGCTTTGTTGCTGGTAGTTTTTGTTGGGCAACCCCAATCTTTTGGGTTTGTTGATTTGGGCTACTTTCTGTTGGGATGCTGGTTTGACTTTTCTTCTCTTCTTTATTGGGCTTCTTTTTGTTGAGTATTGTTGCTCGTGGTTTTTGTTGGGCTTTGGTTTTCTGTTGGACCCCTCATTACTATTTGGGCCTTAATTTATTGAGCCTACACTTGGAGTTTTTGTTGAGTTTATTATTTTCTTCCTCTATGTCTCTGGAACTTCGTGCCTACGCTGATGCGAACTTGGTTGGTGACTCTATGGATTCACAGTCCAACAAGCTGATTAGGACATGCCATAGAAAGGGAGGACTGTATGCAACTAGCGGGTTTCTTCACAAAGTTGCATCCTATCGCCCACTTTCGTTTTCTTCTTGGCAAACTCTTGATGTTTTCTGCTACCACATCATGAGTTTGAGGGAGGGTGTTAGAATAGTTATTATATTTAGACTTAAGGGTAGTTATTATATTTAGACTTAAGGGTAGTTTAGTCATTTTATTTTCTTTTATGTTGCCCTAGCTTAGTCTGATTGTTTTCCTTTTGTCCTACTTTATAAAGACCTCTTATATAATAGTTTTCTTTTATGTAGTTTTTCTTTAAAGTGGTTCTAGCTAGTTATGCCTCAATAATATTTCTTTCTTCTAGTTTCTATCTTTTTTATTTGATCAAAGTTTACACTTATCTCTAAGCAACTAGTGCCAAATCTTTTGCTGTGATTTTATTTTCTTCTAATGTGCTAGCTTGGGGCCATCGACACAGAAAGTTCTAGCACTCGCTGCTGAAGTTAAGACTCTGCAGAAAGATAGGGAACATTTAAGGATCAACCTTCATAGAGCAGAAGAGGAGGTGAGCAATGTTTAACCTCCAGCTCTTCTAAAATCTTAAGTTACTGACTAAGGTGTAACATAAGTTTTATCTATGTCAACTTGCAAGCTTTATAATTATCAGGGTATGAATAAAATTCGAACTCAAATGCTCCTCATCTGATATCATGCTAAATCATATAACTATTTCAGTGGCGAGAGTCTCGTGCACTGCGCCATCCATTTTATCGAGCAAATTATTAGTAAGACTTCGCTTATATTTCCAGATGTCCTTCTAGTAATAACTTAAAACATGTTTTGATTTGCTTAGGTAAAGGTGTTGTTTGAAGAAAACAAAATACTAGATGATGAGAATAAAAGGTTGACGAGGCAACGTCACCGAGAAAAGCACACCCCAAGTTCTGGTGGAAAACTTACCAGCAGTGCTTCTGCTAAGGTGAGAAATGTAAGAATAATCTCTCCTTCTAAAATGGTTTGTTTGTGTGCTTGTGCACGTGCTTATGTAGCAGCTGATGTTCTACTTTACTTAATGGTTCAATTAACCTTTTTGTCTTGCAGAGCAACAAAAGAAAATCGAGCCCCAGGACAAGTAGCCCAATTGAGAAGAAAATCGATTTCAGTGATGTTGAGTCTGTAAGACAGCCTCTGTCACCCTTGCAACATAACTCCCCTGAGTGTAGAATGCACAAGAAAGTAACATAAGAAATTTTTATTAACTGCTGTAACTCTCTTTGTAATCCTTGTTCTGAGATGGCGTTACTGTTATTGGTAACGTGATTATCTGCATACTTGTTCACATTTTCTTTATGGTGTTGAAATTTTAATTGGTCAGAAATTGAATCTCTTTTTGTTGTGAGCTCTTTATGTAAACATTTTTGCATATGCGTATAACTTATAATCTACTTCTTGAAGGGAAAAAAAAAACTCTTTAGATGCTAGCATCCTGGATTTCAAAACATTTATTTTGAGTGTTGGAGAGATTTGGTCAAACGGGTGAAACATTTTTCTAAGACTCATGATTCTGAACATATTCAGCATCCGGCCTAGAATTGCAGTGAAAAAAAATGTTGGATGGGGGAAATGGGGATGTGAAGTTGCTGTTTACTTGGAGATTGTGATCTCTGCTTTTGCTCAGCTGTCAGTAACAGGCTAGTTTGTTCTTTTATTTGCTTGGTAGTAGCTTGATGACAAGCAGCAAATCTCTTAAAAATTCAATGCTCTAACTGTGGATGCTATCTTGATTACATCAGTCATAGGCGCTTTATCATTCCACTCTGCTCAACATGGCCTCTGAAACTGCCTATTTTTTCTTTTATAGTCTATGGTTTAAGTTCTGGCTGGTGCAAATTTAAACATAATGAAGTTTTTTTTTTTGTTTTGAGTAAGTAAACTTAGAGCTTGTTGCTTCTGAATAAATTTCAGCTAAGGATGTACACAACTGGTTATAATCTTATTGAACAATAACACTCTTAGCCAAAATAAAATAAAATAAACACAAGGTAGAAAACCTGCTAATCTTGCCATACAAGCATCTCCATTGTCTCCGAAGTAATAAGATTCAATTCATATATTACTAGTAATTATTTGTGTGATGCACGGGATTTGAATTCTCTTTCCACCCCCACCCTTAGCCCCATTTCCTCCCCGCATCTCCACCACTCCGACCCCCATCCGCGCGACAAAGTATGTCCAAGAAGTATTATTCTTTATCTCTATAAATGTTTTTGTTACATATAAATAATAATTAGAGATAAAATAAGAGTTTTGCTGAAATTGATAGTTTTTAGAAGAAATTGACTTAACATCTATAATAATACAATACAATTCAAATTTCAAAAGATAAATAAAATGATTTTTACTTTTCGCAGTTGAGATCTCTTTAAATTTTACTGTAAAATTAATCTGACGGTTAATATTAATATCCCAAATTTAATAGAAAAAATAGGCTCTTAAAAGTATGTTTGGAGTTGCTTTTTAAAAGTTATTTTAAGACTTATAATTTTTCATAAATATATTTTTTTAAAATAGTGTTTGAAACTGCACCACTACCACCACCACCACCACCACCGTCACCCCACCACCACAACAACCGTCGCCATCACTATCGCTGTCACCATTATATCACCATTTTTGTCACAACAACTATCACCACTATTGCCACCCTACCACCATCATCTCTACCGCCCTATCACCTCCACTGCCACCCCACCACCATCATCTCTACCGCCTTATCACCTCCGTTGCCACCCCACCACCACCTCTTCCACAACAGCCATCATCATCGTCCCACAACAACCACTGTCGTCGCCACCCCACCACCATCACTGCCATTGTCTCACCATCACCCCTATCACCACCACCCTCCATTACAACCGGTGCTTAAATTCTTTTTCTTTCCTTTATCTTTGTAATTTAATTTTGGGTGTAAATATAAATATGCTTATTGTGAACCATTTTTTTTATTACTCCGTGTCTTCAGGCAAGAGAAATAACTAGTTTATCTATATTATTAATTGAGGAAGAAGGGAAATGAAAGATTTGGTATTTTTATTGTGAAATATCTATATTATCCCTTAACTTGTTAACCATCCATGCTGACTAATAACTTCAGTCTTATTAGTCTTTTGACATTTTTATATTTATCTATCTCCCTTCATATCTCATTCTTTTTTAATTACGCATATGAAAGTGGTGTTCAAGCGCCTCTAGTTAGAGATATATTAAGAATATAGATAGGGTTAGACTATTCTCATCCCTTAAATATCAAAACCCACTCCAATAAACCTAATGTTAGCAATCAAAAAAATCTACTTCTCCCACCCCATTTCTCTTCCCGACCGTGGTACTTTCAAAGAAAAAATCAAATTGAAACCGGTTCCAAAATTTCAATTTATTTATATTTTGAGCAGAGACAAACTTTAATTGTGACTGAAGATGGTTAGGACAAAACGAATCGCCAGTTGCATTAAGACTACTAATTTCGTTTTGATTTCGTGATGAGTTCTCAAATTATGTCTAGAATTGCCAAACTTAGTTTCAATCCAAGACCTGTCACATGTTTAATCTTAGCACAATCAGCTAATTACATGTTTCTCAAGTTTGTTGTACTTGGTTATTGTGTCTATTCAATAGTTTATAATTAGATAAGGATATCACATCTCAACAATGTAATACCAAAATTTTGGGGATTTAAGTGCATCAAAACTAGGAGGGAATTCTGATATAAGAATAATGGTCCGTTTGATACGATGGAAAGTTGGAAGGATGAAAAATTTGAGGGATAGATAAAACGTTATGTTTAGTAAGGAAGGAAAATAGGAAAGATGAAAAAATGGATGAATGATGTTTCCTTCCAACTCACCAAAATCAATCCCTCCAAATTGAAAAGAAAGTGGATAAAAAATTAATTATTTGTGTTGAAATGTATCTTATTATGCTTATATATATTATTTGATGTATACATTAATTTCAAGGCCATTTTCCCTTGTTTATATTTCAACTTTGCTTTGTGCTTAATTGGCGAGTGTGTTCAAATGTTTAAATAGGAGGCAATTATAGATACAATACTGCTGTACATCGTGCACCACGGCCTAAAACAATCATTTTTTACCAAAAGAAAATAAGATTCTCTGGTATAATGTTAAAAATGTTTTCTATTAAATAGAAACTCAAAAAAATCTCTCACACACAAAATCTACAAGAGCCCAAAAGAAAATAAGAAAGAAAAATTAAGGACTGAATCAACAAAACAAAGAAATCAGTCTATTGCCGAAAAATTAAAAAAACAACATAAGCTTTCTAATTCATAAAGGCTAATTCACAAATGAAACAAAACAAGCTTGCCAAACAATACAAGTTTTCTAATAAAATAACTTTTACTGTCACTTTTTAAAAGAATATGAATTCGTATATATTTCTATAGACATATATCAATTAAAAATTATTAAACTTGACAGAAATATCAAAACACAACAAAAATAATCAAAATCCAGACATCACACATGAAATTAGCAGATTGGTTGGATGAGAAGGGACATTAGCAAATAGATTAAAAATATTTGATTCTTGATCAATGGAATTGTTTTCTTGAACAAGATCTCTCAGATCAAGTGGTTCTCCCGTAGTTCTTTGTTATTCAAATACTGAGAGAAACGGGTCATGGTGCAAATGATCTTTTGTATTGAAGGGGTATGCTAAACAATTAGATGATATGATAAATTAACTTTTGATTAATCAAATTGTTACTTAAACGCAAAGGTCAGACCGAAACAAACACCCATAAACAGAACTGAAATTGTGAATTGTCAACGAAACTTGAAATTGTTTTGCTTAACCGAGGTAGCAGGTGACAGGGCAATGCGTTGTCACATTATTCCATTCTAGCTTTAGTTAAATGAGAGTTTATTATTTCAAAATTAGTGAGAATAGGACCATGCTACAGTTTGGTTGGATGAATAGGGCTTTAAACAATCTGATGAGACATTGATTCTTCAGACAATTCTAAAATCATGACTGTTCAGACGATTGTAATGAGATATAAGGCTATGAGTTTTTTTTCCCCTATGCTTTAGGGATCAATGACTTAAATAATTTTTCAACTTGTAACGCAATGAACTGGAACGTAGAAAAAAGACTAAAATGTAAGTTGCAGATAAACAAAAATTGGAAGATGATAAAGGTATTGTACGTAACATTAAATGAAGAGCAATGTTATTGAAATTTAATTTAAAAATTTAATGATGTGACTTCAATACAACAATTGAATTAGTTGTGAATTTCAATGTTTGATAGAGTCTAGTACCGATCCAATTGTTGTATTGAATTAATTCTCCAAATTAGATTCAAATAACATTTTCCTTAAATGAAAACAATAAAGATCATCGGAGTAATGTATTACAAGAAAAATTAAAGTTGCTAGGAAGTAAAAACAAGTAGGAGAGGCTGTCTCTGTGTAGAATTTGTTATTTTTTATCGTGGATCTTTTTTATGTAACTTTGCCCTTGTTATTTGTGGGGATGACTTTTATCTGTTGTTATGTAATGTTTGCACTGGTGAAGTTAATCAAAATGACATTGTTTCACTCCCAAAACCATGTTCTTTTATGCGTGAACGACATTGTTTTGAAAAACAACACATATTATACAGTAGTGAATTCCCTCCCACTTGGACCTTGCCACAATGAGTTATACCTTCATCTCTGTTGAAAGTGGTTGCTTTGAGTTAGGATTTGTCTATTAGAATAAAATCCTATTGTTTAGGGTAATTTGTTTTGATTTTTCTGTTTTGCTGTTACCCAAATCACGTTGAGTATTTGGTGGCTATCTTTTCTCTATTTCAGTTTTTTGTATGGCCATATAAGCCTTTGATATTTATCAATAAAACATAGATTATTGAGCCAATAGAATCCTCTTTTATTTGTCTCTACAATTGGTATCAGAGCTCTAAACAGGGGCCTGATTGTTGAAGCTTGAGTGTGTGAGGTTAGGAACTGCAGTATCCTAACATAAGGAGAGTGAAAACACCTGTGAGTGAAACACTGAGAGATGACAACAGAAGCAAATGCTAGCTTTGTTCAGGTCAACATTCCCAAGTTTGATGGAGATTATGATCACTGGAGCATGCTGATGGAGAATTTCCTAAGATCAAAGGAGTATTGAAATCTCATTGAAATTGGGTACGATGCTGAAAATGAAGAGGGGACAACTGCTGCACAGAAAAAGACGTTAGATGACCTTAAGCTGAAAGATTTTAAGGGAAAAAATTATCTTTTTAGTCAATTGACAAATCAATCCTGAAGACCATCCTTCAAAAGGACACATCCAAACAAATATGGAAGTCAATGAAGAAAAAGTACCAAGGGAATGAAAGAGTCAAACGTGCACAACTTTAAGCACTTCGACGAGATTTTGAAGTTTTGGAGATGAAAGTGGGAGAGTCTATCTCTGATTATTTTTCAAGAGTGATGACAGTCGCTAATAATATGCGAAATTATGGAGAAGACGTTGCAGATGTTAAAGTAGTGGAAAAATTCTTCGCTCTTTAATAGAACAATTTAATTACATTGTTTGTTCTATTGAAGAGTTGAAGGATATCGATTCCCTCTCAGTTGATGAGTTGCAAAGTTCTTTGATTGTACATGAACAGAAGTTCCGAAAGAAAAATGGCGAGGAACATGCTTTGAAAGTCAGTTCAGCTGAGAAATTTTCCACACGAGGACGAGGCAGAAGCATCTTCAGAGGACGGGGTAGAGGAAGGGGAAGACAGAGCTTCAATAGGGCCACAGTTGAGTGTTACAAATGTCATGATCTTGGGCACTTTCAATATGAGTGTCCTTCATGGGACAAGGAGGCGAATTATGCTGAGGTTGAGGAAAAAGAAGAGATCTTGCTGATGTCATACGTGAAGATGAACAATCCAAAGAGACATGAGGCGTGGTTCTTAGATTCGGGATGCTCAAATCACATGTGTGGAGATAAATTCTTTTTAAATGAAATGGATGATTCGGTCAGACAAGTTGTAAAGCTTGGGAACAACACTGAAATGCAGGTGCTTGGAAAGGGAAATGTGAAGTTGCTGTTGAATGGAATAGCTTATGTGATCACTGATGTGTTTTACATACCTGAACTTAAGAACAATCTCTTGAGTTTAGGCCAATTGCAAGAACGAGGTTTGGCTGTTCTAATTCAATCAGGGATGTGCCGAATATATCATCCTCACAGAGGTTTGATTATTCAAACCAAAATGACGGCAAATAGAATGTTCGTATTGTCTGTTCAAAACCAAAGTCAATCATGTTTCAATGCTACTGCACCTAATATCAATCAACTGTGGCATCATAGATATGCTCATCTCAGTTACAAAGGCTTGAAGATATTGCAGACAAAAGAAATGGTTAAAGACCTTCCTGAATTTCCAAATTCTGCAGTAGTGTGTATTGACTGCATAAAGGGTAAACAACATCGTGATTCCATTCCCAAGAAGAGTAAATGGAGAGCAACTCAAAAGCTACAACTGATCCATGCTGACATATGCGGCCCTATTAATCCAGCTTCTAACAGCAATAAGAGGTACATATTATGCTTCATAGATGATTATTCGAGGAAAGCATGGATATATTTTATGTCAGACAAATCAGAAACTTTTTATTTCTTTAAATGTTTCAAAACTCTTGTGGAAAAGGAAACCAGTTTGCCTGTTAAGTGTTTGCGTACAGATAGAGGAGGAAAATTTAATTCTCTGGAATTCAATGAGTATTGCCAGCAAAATGGGATAAAAAGGCAGCTGACCACGGCTTTGGAAACCAGTTTGCCTGTTAAGTTTTTGCGTACAGATAGAGGAGGAGAATTTAATTCTCTGGAATTCAATGAGTATTGCCAGCAGAATGGGATAAAAAGGCAGCTGACCACGGCTTACACTCCACAACAAAATGAAGTGGTTGAACACAAAAATCGAACCGTGATAAATCTTGTTAGATCAATGTTGTCAGAGCAAAGAATGCCAAAAAGTTTTTGGGCTTAGGCTGTCAGATGGGCGGTGTATGTATTGAATTGCTCACCCACAGTAGCTGTGAAATACCAAACGCCAGAAGAGGCATGGAGTGGTGAAAAGCCTTCGGTAAAGCATTTTAGAGTATTCGGATGTGTGGGGCATGTCCATATGCCTGATGCAAAAAGAACAAAGCTCGCTAACAAAAGTGTTAGTTGTGTGCTTCTTGGTGTAAGCGATGAATCCAAAGAGTACAGATTGTTTGATCCCATTGCCAAAAAAATTGTCATGAGCCAAAATGTAATTTTTGAAGAAAATAAACAATGGGATTGGGATGCAAGTTATGAAAAGGAGTTATTTATGGATATAGAATGGGATGACAGCGAAAATGTGGAGGACTATGGAAAAAATGTAGAAGAAGAGGCTGATAGTGAAATTGATGGAGAAAATGTAGAAGAAGGAGTTGTTGATGGAGCAGACAAATCTGAAAGTGAAATTGAAGGGGCTGATACAGACGAAACCGAAATTGAAGAAATCATTGGAGCTGAACTTGTCCCTACAAGCACCAACAATGAAGAAAGAGTAAAGAGAAACCAACATCCTCCTTCATGGATGAAAGATTATGTTGCAGGAGAAGGTCTATCCGAAGAAGAGGAGATGAATATGACATTTAATGTATCTTCAGATCCATTGAATTTCAAGGAAGCAGTAAAGAGTTTAAAGTGGCGTTTGGCTATGGATGATGAAATTAAGTGCATTGAGAAAAATCAGACTTGGGAGTTAGTCAATTTACCAGCTGGAGCAAAGAAAATAGGAGTAAAATTGGTCTATAAGACTAAACTGAATGAGCATGGAGAGGTTGATAAGTACAAAGCGCGGCTGGTTGTTAAAGGTTGTTCGCAGCATCATGGAGTAGATTATACATAGGTTTTTGCACCTGTGGCTAGAATGGATACTGTGAGGTTGATCATAGCACTTGCTGCAAATAAAGGCTGGAAACTCTATCAACTAAATGTCAAATCTGCCTTTTTACATGGAGAGTTAAGTGAAGAGGTTTATGTGGAACAACCCTTGGGATATGAGAAGAAAGGAAGTGAGCAGAAGGTGTACAGGCTACGCAAAGCACTTTACGGACTAAAACAGGCCCCAAGAGCTTGGTTTAGTCGAATTGAGTCTTACTTCATCAAGGAGGGATTTCAGAAAAGTCATAGTGAACAGACTTTGTTCATCAAAAGGAATAAAGAAAGTAAAATTCTCATTGTATGTATCTATGTTGATGATCTGTTGTGCACTAGTGATGATGAAAATATGTTGTGTGAGTTTAAATGCTCCATGAAAAAGGAATTTGATATGACTGATTTAGGGAAAATGAAATTTTTCCTTGGTATTGAAGTGCTACAAAGAACAGATGGCATTTTTATATGTCAAAGAAAATATGCAGCTGAAATATTAGATCGTTTTGGTATGAAGGAGTGTAATTCTGTCTGCAATCTCATAGTTCCAGGATACAAATTATGCAGGGATGAGAAGGGAATCAAAATTGATGAAACATTGTACAAACAAATTGTCGGAAGTTTGATGTATCTTACAGCAACTCGGCCCGATCTTATGTTTGTTGTAAGTTTGATTAGTCGTTTTATGTCTAATCCAACAGAGTTACATCTACTAGCAGCAAAGAGAGCTTTGAGATATCTAAAAGGAACCATGAATTATGGAATCCTATACAAGAAAGGAGGAGATAATAATCTGTTGGCTTTCACAGACAGTGATTATGCAGGTGATCTGGAAGATCGAAAAAGCACCTCTGGCTATGTGTTTATGATAAGTGAAGGTGCAGTAGCCTGGTCATCAAGGAAGCAACCCATTGTTACTCTATCAACAACTGAGGCTGAATTTGTGGCAGCGGCAGCTTGTGCGTGTCAAGCAATATGGATGAGAAGAGTGTTGAAAGAACTTGATCATTCACAAGAAGGAAGCACTGTGGTGAAATGTGATAACAGTTCTACTATTAAGCTTTCAAAGAATGCAGTATTACTTGGTCGATCTAAACACATAGATGTACGTTTTCACTTTCTCAGAGATCTCACCAAAGAAGGGGTTATTAATCTGATTTATTGTGGAACCCGAAATCAAGTTGCAGACCTGATGACAAAACCACTAAAGCTGGAAGATTTCCAGAGATTTCGTGAAGAACTTGGAGTTTGTACCGTTCTAGATATGAACTGAGTGTTTTAGAAGCAATAAGTTCAAGGGAGGGAATGTTGAAAGTGGTTGCTTTAAGTTAGGATTTGTTTGTTAGAATAAAATCCTATTGTTTAGGATAATTTGTTTTGATTTTTTTGTTTTGTTGTTACCCAAATCACGTTGAGTATTTTGGTGGCTATCTTTTTTCTATTTCAGTTTTTTGTATGGCTATATAAGCCTTTGATATTTATCAATAAAACATAGATTATTGAGCCAATAGAATCCTCTTTTATTTGTCTCTACAATCCCAAACTGAACTTTGACTCAATCACCCTTTTAGAGTAGGTAAGACATCAAGAGGATCACACTCATTAAAAGAAATTCGCTAGAGTTAAAAAATGTGGCAATGTCGTGTACATGCGAATACCTTCGCAAACTATTGGATTGCATAAGCAGCATGAAAGTTGGGTACGTTCGAAATGACATGATCTGGCTCAATTGCTACGACACAAAAAAAAAAAAAAGTTTGATCAATCTTAAAACGTTATGATCGATCTCTGTAGTAAATTGGGCTGTAACCACACACTTATTTTCTAATAACTTCCACTACAATATCAAAAAATAAGTGGTAAGAAACAGCATCGGGGAACTCCAGAACTAGGCAAGTCTCCCTGTACGCTGACCAGCGTTTAGGAGCTTTTCCATCGTTCATTTGATATGATCCTCTGTAGTTTACTGAGTCCTGGACAGGAGCACCTCATTCACCATTTTCTCAAAATTTACATAAGATGAACCAGTTGAACAAGCCTCTTCTGCTAACTTCTTCCACTCCATGGCTTTTTTCTTCATCTCTTCACCTTTATCTGCAACCATCAAGTCTCTAACGCATTTCTCAACTTCGTCTCTCTTAACTTGACCATCTATCTCCATGCCAATGCCCCATTGATTGCAGCAGAACCAAGAGTTAGTCGGTTGCTCAAACTGCACCGGCCAACATAACATTGGAACTCCAGCGCAAATACTTTCGATCATGGAATTCCAACCACAGTGTGTTAAGAACCCTCCGATTGCAGGATGGCCAAGAACTTTTTCTTGAGGGCACCAGCTCGCTATTCGAGCTCTTCCTTTGGTTTCTATATCAAACTCGAGGGGAAGAATGGCAGACTCGCCCTCGCCGACTACTAGATCTGATCTAATGACCCATAAGATGTTCTGTTTGCTATTAGCAAGACCCCAAGCAAATTCGATGAATTGTTGTGCTGTCATGCGAGCGACACTACCGAAATTCACGTAAAGAACCGAGTTGGGTTCTTGGGAATCTAGCCATTCTAGGGAACTGAGGTCTTCTTTCCACAGATTTGATCCAATAGAATCTAGTTTATCGTTTCCAAGAAGCTGATTGTCGAGTAGATGAAGAGGACCAATTGTGAATATGGTTGGAAACATGGGTGGAAGTTTATTCAAAACCGTATAGTCTAAGGCATCGAACGTATTCAGAATGATCGCAGAAGCTTTAGACAGTCTCTCGGTTCCATCCATGGTGAAATGAAGCATAACATCGTGGGGGTCTGTGATTCTGCTTAAATAAATCGGTAGCCCTTTCAAACGTATGCCTTCCATGCTGGGTATCCAATCTATAACAGTGTCTAGATAACCATTTGTTAAACAACTCCGATCTGCACTTCACGGAAACGGTGGAATCAGAACAAAAGTTTGAAATTTAAATTATCTCTTTGTAGTTTGAACCACAAATATTATGGCAAAACGTCATCAAGTGATGGTGTGGTGGTGGTGGTGGTGTTGCCATGTTGGTGGTGAGGAGTTGGAGGTGATAGTGGTGGTAGTGGTTATGGCGATAGTGGTGGCAGGCTGTGATGGTGGTGGCATGTGGTTGATGGCAACGATGGTTGTGATAATGTTGATGGCAATGACGATTGTGGTGGTGATGCTAGGGGAATGGTGATGGCAATGGTGGTGGCGACGGGATAAAAGTGGTGATTATGGTGGCGGATAGTGGGGCTGATGTGGTTGTGATGATGGGGGTGGAGGTGGCGGCAGCCTTGGTGCTGTGGTAGTGGGAGGTAAAGAGAAAGGGAGAAGACTTTTGATCTCAGTAGTTGTAGACTTATTTTTAGGGTGTTCACATTATCTTAGGCTTATGAATTATGGTATTTTACTTTCTTATTTGATATTTTATGAAGAAAAAAAATATTGGCTTACCCTATTCGATTAAATGTACCTTTCTAGACGAATTTCATGCAAAATAATTGAGTAAGAAGTAGAGTAAGAAATCGAGTGAACACATTTTTTAGTTATTAATTTTTAAATCATTTTAATAATTTAATTAAGTAATTTACACCAATTAACTAACACAATAAACCAATAATACTAAAGAAAAGACAACAAATTCCACAATACACAAACAATTACAATAAAACACAACAAAAAAGTCATAAATATCAATTCATCATATATATAAGAAAGTTATAAACATCAATAAAACATTAGAATTTCTAGATTTTTGAATTTTAATTTTTAAGGATATATATATATACACACACACACACACTATTAGAATAGGATAGGAATACAAAAATTTTGTAGATATTTCACTTTCTTACCCAATTTTTTACAAAATATGAAAAAATCTTTCGTTCACCTACTCGATTCTTTCGAATAGCCGATTAATAGAATCGAATAGAGTAACACAGAGTTGAAGTTTGTGGGTAATCGAAAATTTGACCATCCCTACTTATTTTTGACTGAGTTGGTATTGGATAATTAAATTTCAAATTTAGTAATGACTAATACTGTGTTTATGTGATGCTTTGTATGATATTGCGAATGAATTTGTATTCCCCTATCCTAAATATTAGAATGGACATAGGAATGAATATTTCATTCCTAACCTCTATTGCCCCGTATCAGTGGACAACCAATATAAATGACATTTTTTTTCTTGATTTTCGGTTGTTCCTCCAAGGGTTTGATGAACATACCTTTGAGTGGTATCAGACCCTTTTCGATCAATCGGCGAGAATAAGAGCAGGCCATGAGACTACAAGCACTGGAGGTCCAGAGAAGAACATTAGGGACACAGAGCTCTTCGGCAACATCGAGAGTGAAGCTCATGAAGGCATCGGAGACTATGCAAGTCACTGGTGGAACCTTGGATGACGCCGTATCATTGAGTTCCGAGACTAGTTCTCTAAACGGAACCAACAAATTTGTTCTGATGGCATTGACAATAGCCAAGTAATCTTGGGTGGCACCTTCGTTCGATGGAGCGATGCCATCAGTGATGGTGGCAAAACGGAAGTTTGGGAGGCCTTCGAGGGCGATAGGTCCTTGGGATTGCTGCAGGCGACGGTGGTTGAACTCAGTGTTGACGAAGGTGATATGAAAGCCACAGTGGTGGAGGAGTTTTGCAACTTTGAACATGGGGTTTACATGCCCTTGTGCTGGGGCTGGCACCAGAACTGCATGAGGCTGCCTTACCACCATCTGATTTGTCTATGCTTGCTTGATTAGAACTTAGAAGTGGTTCTTTATGGAAAGCTTGAGGCTTTGCCTTTGTAGATCACGTTTTGTGTATATGGTCGACTACCATTGATATAGGACGTATAAATTAGTATTTAAAAGAGTTTCACTTGTTCGGGCTACATGTGCTTGCCCTACCAAATTAAAGTTTGTCTGGTGGACTTCTTCTTCGGGAAAAAAAAAGTGCAAGTTGACAGTGTCGGTTTTTATTAACTCTACTCAAAAATTATAATTTGTTACATGTGCTGCCCTACCAAATTAAAATTTGTTTAATCCATTGAGCATAAGACTTCCATAAGTTTTCAGGTCACACAGGTGCTATTTAGTAAAAGTTCTACTTGGTAGTTAAAACTCGGAAAGTTAGATAGAAATGAGACTCATATAAAAAAACTACAATTCTCATTTTTCAATTGAAATAACAATTTTATTAGTCGTTTTCTAGTTTGTCAACAAATTTTGTAGTACTATTGTTCTATGAGCATACTGATGTTACTTTTAATTAAATAAATAATAATATTTAAACTTAATTTATTGATCTAATCCATCATAATTATTAGATTCGTAGAGGCTCTCAATGAAAAATGAGACCTACTCTCAATATAATAACAGTAAGTAGTTAGGTCAATAAATTAAGTATAAATAAAATTGTTCATTTTGAATTCAATTCTCAAACCCATGTTTTTTCTTAACACAATTTTATCTTCATAGCAATCAAGATTGCTTTCATACCACTAATCGTAGGAGATTTATTTGTATTGTTATGTGGTATTATCAGATCAGGTTCGTATAAATTAGTGTAAAGTTATCCAACCCCATGACTTAATCCAAATATGATAATAAGTTCTCGTCATAGTATCGCGAGAAAGTAAAGCATAGTGCCCTAATGTATAGTCATGAGTTTGGGCATAATCACGATTATTATTAATGAGTCCGAATTTTACTAAGCTAAGGCCCAATTCGAACGGAGTCGAAGAAACCCATAGAAGAGCCCAAAAGACCAATAGAACTGGGTCCACATATCAAAAGGAGGCGAATAATAAATCGGAGGTGAATAGTGAATCAGAGGTGAATAGTGAAGGGAGTTCAAGGAGATCAAGTGGCCAACGCCCAAGCTCCTCCAAGAAGGCGCGGGCGTCAAGAGGACAACACCCCAGAGGCCGAAGGCCCTTGGGCGCCGGCTTGGGCTGGCTCCCCTTCGGGCGTCTCCTCCTCTTCCTTCCTTCGGCCTCCTCACTCAAGTCCAAGACAACCAAGCCCACTCCGAAGCAAGCCCGAGC
>CM042193.1:6271386-6273886 GCA_023539305.1 Ilex asprella
AGTCATATGTCTCAAGTCCTCAACTTATTACAGGTAAGAGTTGTTGGGTTTGTTGATTACTTGGTGACTAAGTCAATATGACTTAGTCCATCTTAGTTATTGTTTATGTTCATAATGTCTTGGTTTGTAGGAATTTAGTTTAGGTTTGATTCATTCTTGTAACATATTGACCACGTCTTTAGGCTATGTAAACGTGGTAGCGTAATTTTTGCAATTCTGTTTTATAAGGCTTGTATAAAGTCATAGTATCTATTATTGAATAAACATGTTTTTTGAACTCCAAGTTTATTTGTGTTGTTTGATTAAAGCTTGAGAGTACAACAAATTGGTATTAAAACCCCACACAGGGATCTAATTAAGAGAAGTTAGGAACTGCAGTATCCTAACAAGAGAGAAGGAGCGAAACACTTGGTGAGAATGAGTGAAATCCTTTGTGAGGATCAAAAAAAAAAAAAGTGAGATGACAACAGAGAAATACGCTCAAGCTGACATTCCTCAATTCGATGGTCACCACGACCATTGGGCTATGCGCATGGAGAATCTTCTCCAATCCAAAGAGTATTGACACTTGATAGAGTCAGGAGTTCTCACAGTAGAAGGTGGAGCTGTGCCAACAGAGGTACAAAAGGAAACAATGAAGGCGCAGCGACTCAATGACCTAAAGGTGAAAATTTACCTCTTTCAAGCCATTGATCGCACTATCATGGAGACAATCCTTGATAAGGAGAGTTTGAAAAGCATATGAGACTCTATGAAGCAGAAATACTAGGGGTCAACACAAGTTAAGATGACTCAATTGCAAGAAGAGAATTTAAGGTGTTGCAGATGAAAGAAGGGGGAAAGGTGGACAAGTATGTTGCTCGGACACTAACTATTGCAAATAAGGTGAAAGTTCATGGAGAGAAGATGGAGCAAGTCATAATCATTGAGAAGATTTTGAAATCGATGACTTACAGATTCGATTATGTGGTATGTTCGGTGGAGGAGTCCAAGGATTTGGACAAACTTACCAAAGATGAGCTTCAAAGTAGCTTACTTGTTCATGAACAAAGAATGAATAGTCACAATGCATGTTATGAACAAGCTTTGAATTTCTCATATGAACGAGGAAGAGGCAGAGATGGCCGTGGTGCATCCCGAGATCGTGGAAGAGGTAGAGGCAGACAAGGACTTAACAAAGCACTTGTGGAGTGCTACATGTGCCACAAGCTAGGACACTTCCAATACGAGTGTCCTAGTTGGGGAAAAAGGAGCTCATTATGCCGAACTAGAGGAAGAACAAGAGATGTTGCTGATGGCTCATGTGGATCTTCACAATTCTAAGAGAGGAGCAGTGTGGTTCCTGGACTAAGGTTACAGCAACCATATGACTAGAGATAGGCAGTGGTCACTCCATCTAGATGAGATTTTCAGGTAGGTTATGTAATTGGGGCAATAACACCAAAATGACAATGATGGGGAATGGAAGTATCAAGCTACAAGTTAACGGAACAAGTCAGATGATTACTAAAGTTTTTTACTGTCCTGAGCTTAAAAAAATCTTCTTAGTCAGCTGCAAGAATGAAATCTAGCTATTCTAATAAAGCATGGAGTATGCAAGATTTATCATATGCACGAGGGTTGATTATGTAAACTCAAATGTCTGCTAATCGAATGTTTATTTTTCTTGCTGAAATAGAAACACAAGTGCAAGCTCAAGTTCCTTCTCCTGCATGCTTCAAGATCACATCCGAAGATCAAACTAACTTGTGGCACTGTAGATTTGGGCACTTAAATTTCAAGGGCCTAAGAACGTTGTGCTACAAGAAGATGGTGAAAGGCATGCCTCCTCTTGATGCTTCCTCTAAAGTATGCACAGTATGTATGGTAGGCAAGCAACATCAAGAGACCATTCATGAGAAGAGTTTGTGAAGAACTACTCAGAAGCTGTAACTCGTAAATACGGACATCTGTGGTCCCATTACACCCGAATCAAACAATCATAAAAGGTACATAATCACATTCATTGATGATTATAGCAGAAAGTTATGGACTTATTTCTTGAATCTCAATTCAAAGGCATTTATTGTATTCAAAAAAGTTCAAAAGTCTGGTAAAGAAAGAAACTGAAAATGTTGTATGTTGTCTTTGAACTGACCAAGGTGAGGAATTTACCTCACTGGAATTCAATGAGTATTGCAGCTCAAATGGTATTTCTAGGAAGCTCACCGCGACCTATACCCCACAACAAAATGGGGTTTTAGAGCGAAAGAATCGGACGATCTTGAACATGGTACGATGCATGTTGACGGAGAAGCTTGTCCCTAAAGAATTCTGGCCGGAAGCCGTCAACTGGACCGTTCACTTGCACAACTGATGCCCTACTCTTGCTATGAAGGATAAGACACCAGAGAAAGCATGGTGTGGCTTTAAACCCTCCCCTGGTATCAGAGCACTTTAAGGTGTTCGGTTGCATCGGACATGTGCACATTCTCGACAAGATGAGACAGAAGCTTGATGA
>CM042193.1:6276386-6295376 GCA_023539305.1 Ilex asprella
CTGTGTTCTATCGTTAACAGCCCACCGTAGAACCTCTCCCCTATATCCCTGCCCATTACTCACCCTCGACCCCTCTCTATCTCTTTTTTTGTGTTCTACTGCTAACCACCCCTTGGTGGCTGGGTAAACAGTGGTGATGAGAGAAAGAAGGTGGTGGTTGGATAAACGGTGGTGAAAGAAAGTGTTTGACAAAGAATTAGAGTTGGTGAATTCTCAAATCTAAGGGAATTTCAAATTTGGGGGATTTTAGGATTTGGGTTTGGGTGTAATAAAGAGAAGAGAGGAAATCCATATCAGTGATGGTGATAGTGATGGTGCTAATGGAAGTGGTTGTGGCTCTGGTGTGTCGGTATTATGGTGGTGGTTCTGGCGTTGGCGGTGTTGTGATAGAAGGAGAGAGAAGAGTTAATGGTGATTTTGGCTCTAGTGTGGCGATGTTGTGTTGTGGTGGTGGTGGTTCTTGCTGTGACTTTGGTGTGGCAATATTGTGATGGCAATTTTGGTGTGGCAGTATTGTGGTAGTGGTGATTCTGGTGCTAGCGATGTTGTGGTAGAAAGAGAAAGGAGAATTAATGGTGGTTATCGGTTTGGACATTAGGGTTTTAATTGAAAAAATAAAAATCATTAATTTTTATTGGATTTTCATTGAAATAGTATGAAATTTTTATTTTGGGAATTTTGTATAAAAAAGATACAGATGTCATCAAATTTTAACAGTATCTTTAACTGATTTTTACGGCAAAGGTGCTATATATTACTCGCACACATACTTTAAAGGGATTTAATGTAATTTTACAAATGTGAAAAAATTTGTCTGTTCAAGTGACAAATGTCCAGAAGTCCAAAAATAACTTTTTCTATTTATTATTGAATAAACATGTTTTTTAAACTTCCAGTTTATTTGTGTTGATTGATTAGAATTTGAGAGCACAAGAGTAAGACCTTCCCTGTCTTTATCCACAGGCCACACCTCACATAATTATAGACTACTAAATAAACGACAAAATCCACCTCTTACTCACATCCTTCTCCTTCTCCTTCTCCTTCTCCGCGCACACACACACACACACACACATAGTTGGGATCTAATTTCTTGCAATATCAGAAGAGATCAAATAATATGAAAAAGCCATAGGGAAAAATGACAAAAGAAAGATAAATGAAAATAAATTATAACCAAAAAAAATACAGAATAATAAATCAACAATAATTATAAATCAAATCAACAGTAATCAAACCATGTAATGGTAAAGGAATAAAAGTAAAACACAGTAAAAAAAATACGTAATAAACCCTAACTCTCCAAATCCAACAAAAAAGATAAAACTCCAGATCAAATCTAGAGCAACAACACAGCAGCGAACAGCACTACGCCGGCAGATCCAGCGACTGCGACTCTGTTCAAAGCGGCAGAGTTGCCGGGAAGCGCAGTCGGAGCAGCAACAGGAGGGGTGGTGATGGACGGAGGAGTAGCGGCTTCAGAAGGAGACGAAGCGGGAGCTTTTGGCGGAGCAGGAGGAGAAGCCTTAGGAGCCTCAATCGGTGATTTGGTCGGAGCGGATACAGGTGGCTTCACAGTGGCAGGTGGTGTAGCAACCGCCTTTGGTGGCGATGCCACCGGAGAAGCCGTCGGAGAAACTTTCGGCGCCCCCACCGGAACCTGAGCCAAGGCAGATCCAGCCACCAAAACGAACATCAAAAACGCCAAAACGACACCGTTCAAGAACGCCATTCTTGTCGTTCTCTCTTCCAAACACTTTACAAACACAGAGACTCAGAGAGAAATCTAGCAAGCTCTGAGGCTAATATAGAGAGAGAAAGTTGTAAGGTTATGTAACTAAGTATATGTAGAGAGAGCGAGAGAGAGAAAGAGAGTTAGAGAGAGACGATGAGCTATGAAGCGACAGAGGTAACGGAGTATATATAGGGGTTAAGAGAGAGGGTGGGTTTTAAGTCGGTTAATTAGAGAAATAATTAATTAAACTTTTCCAGTTTATCTATAGCTAATCATTGCATGACAACTCAATCCTAGCCGTTTATGAGTTTGCTCTGGTATTTCTTCAAGAACTTGGACTTTTCTTTCCGCGTGAAAGGATCCGTACCGTCCACGTGGATTGTAGAAGATCTCATCCGTCCTTCAGTTGATGAATTTTTGAAATTAAAAAAATCGTGGTTACCGTTGTGATAGCACGTTCTAGGTGGATTATTTTATTATTTATGTTGGGGACAATCTTTTTCAATGAATCATGACCCCCCCTCCTCCCCTCCCCAAAAAACACCCCAACCCCAACGGGAACTTACATTACAGATCATAACCCAATGTTGTGTGTATAAATTATTTAATTATGCGCTGTCTTTTTTAAATTTGAGGGATCTTGGTTGTTTTTTTTTTTTTTTGAAAAGGTGGATCTTGGTTGTTGATAGCTATTTTTTGTGGAGTTAACTGGGGAAGGGCAATGGTAGTGTGGGTGTTTATATGATGCTTTAATAAATTTGATTTATAGACGATTTATTTATTGATAGAGTTTAACTAACTAATTTGGTTATAATTTAAAATGATCAGAACGAAGCGATTACGTTAGTGGATCAAAATAAGAATTTTGGGTTTTTAGGCGGAACTTTCTCTTCCAATTCGAATGGATCCTGTAAATCATGTTTTCAAATCATTTGTTTTCCTCAGCTTATGGTACTTGCACTGAAAACAATCTTCCGCCATTTTAAGGAGGGAAATTTCCATACACAATCAAGAAGAAAGAGTGGGTTTTTTAAAACAATTTTTGGAAAGTCAATTTCATTAATCTTATTGGAGGGTCAATATAATATGAATTCATTCATTATCAATTATAACAATGGGAGGATTGTAAGTTTCAAAAATCTTGCATACTAATTATAAAAAAGATCAAAAAACAAGAAAACAAACGCAAACGCATCAATGGCAGACCAATTTAGGAGAGCCAACACTTCAATTTTTGGTGACTTTGCTGAAAGAGAAGCTAAGGCTATGTTTGGTTAGGAATAAATTGATGATGGAAAATGAAAAAATGTAGAAAGTGGAGTGAAAGGAAATAAATGGAAAGAAAATTTATTTTCTTTTATACATTGGATTAAAATAAAAAGTTTGCTAGAAAAGTTAGTACAATGACTAAATTATCCTTATCATATTAATTTAATAGAGAAAAAAATAAGTGGGCAAAACAGAAAAAATAAGACAACTTTTTTGGGGAAATAAAAAATTTCTCACACAATTTATGGGAAACTAAAGTAAATGTTTCCAGAAAAAATTGACACTTGAGAAGAAAAAAAAATTGTCGAGAAATTATACTTTCTACTTAATCAAATAAAAGAAAAGTTTCTTTTTATTTTTAATTTTTTCATGTTTAACCTCCGTACATCATTACGTTGTGATGTCATGTATCTATTGTGTTTCTTACTATTAATGAGTCTTTGGTTCAATGATAATTCATATCTAATAAAATATTATATCTAACAAATCACATCTCAACCTCCCTTCCCCCTCCCTCTAGTTCTCGAAATCAAATATTCATGTTTCCCTCTCCTTCTCCCCCTCAAAAAAAGTGTGATTCGAACCGTTGTATCAACCTCGTAGTCTCACAATAACTTCATCCTTGTAGGAATGCCGCATTTAATTAAGAAATGTTGGCAATGTATGTGATACCTGGTACTTGCGTCTTAAATTTGATAGAAGGAAACTCTGAACAGCAGTTTAAGTGATAATAAATATATGATATAAATTCAAATATTTTGATTTTAAATTTTAATAATTTCTTGAATTTAAATTATGAACAATTTATTTCTCATAAATTTTATCATGGATGACTTATCTTTTAACTAAAATAATAATTAGTTAAAATATGCATAAACTAATTCAGACACCCAACAAAAAGAATACGAGAAATTAACTAAAATAATAATTAATTAAAATATGCATAAACTAATTCAAACACCCAACAAAAAAGAATACGAGAAGTTAAAAATAAGTTAAATGACAAGTTTTGATGTATGAAAGTGTCTGAGACGACCATTAACGTTTAGAAGTGGTCAAACTCAAAAAACAAAGGCAAAAACTGGTGTGGTTGGACTCGAGGGACCGTCTGATCAAACCAAAGGGAGGTGATAGAGTGAGTCTGGTCAACATCACCGCGTGACGGTTCTTTTTTCTGAAGGGGTCGAAGATTGCTTGCATGTGGGCTCGACGGACCGTGTGATCAAACCAAAGAGACGTGACAGAGTGAGTCTGGTCAACATCACCGTCTCCCGCGTCACGTCTGAAGGGGGTCGAAGATTGCTTGCATGTGGGTGAGGCAGAAGGGGGAAACACGTCTATCTCTATCTAAGAGATTGCTTGTGAAAATGTTTGTGGTCCCCATTCTGTTAAGGTTTCCCATTAGCTGTGTTTTACCAGCACCCTCAACACGTGTCATCCACCAAAACACGATGGAGACCGTTTCCCAAAACAACTTCCTTTGCCAGAGAGACAGAGAGACTCCACAAAAGAACCCCCTTGACCCGGTTAATATTTGATAGAAGAGTTACACTATCTCAACATTATTGTGTGATATAATTATTCAATAAATAATTAAAAATAATTATTTAATAACTAAATAAAATAAACCTTACTCCTTCAATAATTAACTGTTAAAATACTAACCACCACATATTCAAAAAATATGATTCACTTTCTTATTTATTTGTTTATTATTAGACAATTATACTATTTAACAACGTTGAAATAGTGTAATCGTTACACTCAATATTTACTCTTACCTAGAGAGAGAAGAAAATATTTATTACAATGGTAATATCACGTGACAAAATGATGTATCACTAACTAATAATATTAAAGTAAATAAGCAAATGAACCCCACAAAAATCAATAACTAACCAGTCATATAAACAAATAACTTCTCACACTCCTGCCATATAAACTCAAGTGAAGTTCACATTTCTCATTTAAAGTTTTATTATTGATTGATAATACCATATTATCAATTGTAATATAATATCACCGATACATTCAATATTTATGAGAGAGAGAGAGAGATATGCAGATGCCCATTTGATTTTATTAAATGGGGGGAAAAAAGTGTGAGATGACCCCCACCTGCCCAAGGGCAGGCACCCACCAGGAAATTACATTTTGCACCCAAAAATATGAATCTGTCACAGAAGTCAATGTGTAAAAGAAACTACTCCATGCTTTTCTCACCAAAAGAACTTCAAAAGAAAAACAGAAAAAAAAAAAAAAACATTGACTAGGTAACAAGAAAAAAACACAACATAAGCACCACAAACAACAATGATGATAACCACAGGGCCTTTACAATGAAAAAGAAAAAAAAAATCATCAAAAGCGGAGATTTTTTTCACAAACTAAAACTGCTTTATTTTGTATCATCAGCATATCCAAGAAACTAGAGACTTCCCCGGAGGCACAATGAATGTTCTGCTCTTCACTAAACTATCAACAAAGGAAAACTTGATCAAACTACCGTTATTTTGTAAAAAAAAAATTTTTGGTCTTGATTTCAATTGTAATTTTTAATTTAGCGTAGTTTATATGAAAGAGTGTTAATAAAAACCCACATGAACATGCCCTTATGTAAAACACATTTTTAAAATTTTTTATTGAATAAGTATTTATTTACATTAAAAACCATTTGTTTTTTTTGAACAGAAGACAACTACAACCAACACCTTAGAAGGTGAAGGCTAAAAACCATCAGTTCAACCCAAAGTTTTATATAAACAAAGATAAGAGTCCGGAAAAAAAATTAAAAAATATATACAATAAATTCCTAAAAATACCCTTCTACAAACAAGACTGTGGCACCAGCTGACATAGCGCTTGATGGTGAAACAAACGAATCACAAACCAGCAAGATCAGGGTCTGCCTTTATCCCAACAATAGGAATTTAGGTTCTATTTAATCATTCAGATGCAAGGGTATCACTTTATTCGGCCAGTATTGGCCTTCACATTTACCTGAGTTGCATATTTTTACCACGGCAACCTGAACATGTTTAGCAATTTAATTATACTTCACTGATTATCCCTCCCTCTCCTGCATCTTTATTTCTATGTTTGAAATCTTCAAAAACTTAAATCTAATTGTGTGGTATGTGGTAGAACCTGAATCTCTGAATTACTACCTGATATGGAAGAACTGGATATATATTCAAGTAGGATGTACATCGGTAAACAGTCTCTCAGGTCAATTATAGCTTTGCTTCAAGAAGAATCGAAGAGTAGGCAGCAACATTGTATGTTTTGCCAAGGCCAGGAACCCCTTCAGTGACAAAATCATCAGGACTCTCAAGATTAGTGTCCACCTGCAATTAACATCATGAATAGTTGGTTTAAAATCCAAAGTAGAGGAATAAGTAGGGATTAATCTAGCCAACTCTTGTGAGAAAAGGAGGAGGAAATCACTATTCTACTAGTAATACTCCACTCCCTTTGTGAGAAGAGTTTGTATCTTACATCAAGAGATTAGAGAGGCGTGTCACTCATAGCTGATTGGTTTTGATTTGGATGTCCTAACATGGTACCAGAATTGAGTCTTGATTTTCATTTGAATGTCCTAATATGCTAACAGACTTGGGTCTTGATTTTCATTTGGATGCCTTAACATGATATTAGAAGTGGGTCTCAGATTCTCAGTTTGACAAGTCTTTAACCTGTTTGAATTTTTTGGTATATTCGTCTATAAATTTTGATTCGATTTGTTAGTCCATGAGCGAGTTTAGATCACACATCGAAAGATTAATGCCATCCATGGTTTAATGTATATGGTTGATGAGCTTCTCCCCCCATAACCAATTTTGGATTGGATGTTCTAAAAATAAAACAAAAAACTATACAAGATACATTCAGTTGCACAGCAACATCAATGGCAGAACATAAAATACATTTGAATCTAATGAAGTGAAGAAAACTAACCACTCGGAACCAACGTCTTTTTCCTGGGGATGAGGGTAACACAGCTTTAACAGAGTAGTCATGTGCATTGAATGCCAAGTAGATGTCTCTTCCATCATCATCATGAAGACTGTAAAACACATGGTTCGATATAAGTGCTTCCATAGTACACAAATGGCAAGCTATTTGTGTTCATAAACTTCTTGACCGAGTCGAAAACATTTTTGTCAGGGTCAATCAGTGTGATCAGGATCTAGTTGTAAAGTTCATGCAATCACATGTTTCAGACTCAAATTATTTCCGTAACTATTCATCTACATTCAATGGAGGAATATCTTACGTAAATGCTAGGAATTTGCTATCAGAATTGTCCCAGTAATCCTCGTGCCACGTCACCTCGTTCTGCATAATTAAAAGTATCTGATGAACTTTAAAGTGAATCACATAAATGAAAATGGCTTATTAAAACTGCAAAGAAAGAAATCAAAACTGATAACCTAGTCCGATTATAAACATTCTTCTGCTAAATTCATATGTTGCAGACATAAAAGATCGCTGTTATTATGATTCCAGAAATTCAAGCATTACTACCACTTCATGATGAGTGCCAGTTATCCAGATGCCACCAAATTACTAGAGGTCATAATGATCAGTGTGATACCACAAGGAGCAAGATAGAAGAGAGGGCATATATCTGAATGAACCATTCAGATTATGTTAAACACCCATGTAGGACACAACAGACTACAGTATAATATGGACATATGTTGAACACCTTAATATAGACATATACTCACAGAGTCACAGTAGGTGTATCCCTCAAAGGAAAGTGCTAACATTCTTACACTGTACTTCCTCGGAGAAAATCCTTAATATGCTTCTTTATTGCATTGAAATTTCAAAACGAATGAAATTGCCACGAAACAAATATTGAACTCGGGTAGTGCAACATTAAAAAGGATGAATTTAAAAAGAAGTGAAACATATAGGTCATAGTAAAAACACCTATCATTGGGGCAGAGAAAACACCCTAATAGTGAGTGACTTGCATACAGAAGATGGAAATAATTACCTTCCCTATAAAATGCTCCCTTCTGAAGACATGATGTGTTTGACGAAATTTTATCATCTCCGCAAAAAACCTGAAGTGATTCTTCTCCTTCGCATCCAACTGTCATGTTGAACGATCATACCTTTAGTTATACTCTCGTACAGAATACAACAAACAGGAAGAGGAATATAACATTATACTGCATACCTGTCCCCACTGGAAATGGTTAATAGCAGTATCATGTCCATAACTGTTGTTATTTCCATAGCGAGTGTGGCCATACTCGTCCCCCATAACCATCATTGGTGTTCCCTAGCAACAGAACCATTTATGTACACCAAACTCAAAAGCCAACCAAGATTATGAAGACTGCACACCTACATACTGTTCTATGAAAACTCACATGTAGGAATGCAGCTTATGCAGTAATAAAGAGACAAATAAATGACATAATATATCTCGTAAATTTACCTGGGATATCATTAATGCCACATGGAAGTTTTTCATTTGACGGGAACGTAGCGCTTTGATATTGGTATCAGCAGTTTCCCCTGTCCAGTAAACACAAAAGGAGAGATTGACCTCGCTGGGTACTTGATATGGAACACTGAAACCCTTTAGAAACAAATGCAACACTGTAAATAGACTCTAGTAATCTACCTACAGAAAGGAGTTGTCAAATCCAAGAAACTTCTAATACACTAGATTCAAACAAAATGTCAATCCAATCAGAATAAATAAAGCAAATGTCAATGCATAGAGCTAAAATCCCACCCAAAATGGAATATGTTAGGTATACCAATAAACACTTGTGCTTTACACACTACGATAAGTCAGCAAAGCAGGATTCGAGATACAATAGAATAAAGTGCTGAGTAAGGAGATGGCCACCGCAATGTTGCATATGCAATTGGACCATATATACATATAAAAAAAGAGAAAGTACTAAACTGGATAATAGCAAATAAGGACTCCATTGAGCTTATGAGTCCCCCATGGAATAGGCCAACTACTGAGAACATTAAAATTTCAACAGCATAAACCAAGTGGGAAAAAAAGTGAGGCGAAATAACTGGACTCTACCTTCAGATCCACAGTTCCAACTAAAATTATCGTTGCATCCATCACTTCCACCTTCTCCATTAGCATCATTATGCTACAATATCGACAAAAAGATGACACCTGTCAAGTTTACAGTTCACATAGAACAAATCCAGGGGGGGGGGGACAAGATGTCTGAACTTTTAAGTAATACCTTTACATTATATGAAACAAGATCGTACAGCGTAAACCCATCATGTGCAATGACAAAATTCACACTATGGTATGGCTTGCGCTTATTTACCTGTAGAATGTTCGAAACAACCACATTCCAAATAGATTAACAGCATTGCTATAGATTCAGTCAATGGCTTTGTGAACAAAATGTCTGAAAATGGGCGAGACAGAGAAGTTCACTGAACTAAGAGAGAATGAAAATGCAACCCAACAATCAACTCCTTGTACTAAGAGCAATCATCCACTCATATTTCAAAAAAAATCCCAGCAGTAACTCTTCAAAAAGTGATGAGTCCATCTTCAACATGAGCTACATGTTTTGACGGTTATGTTACTTTCCTGTTATGTTCTACTTTTCTTAATATTGTAATTGTCTTCAATATCAACCTACTGTATATAGTTGATAGGGTGTAGGCAATACACACCTTACACAATATTGTTTCATAATCTCTCTGCAATACCCCGTTCTATTTTGGCAAGAAACTAGTTAGAGAATATTATCTTGGAATGAATAAGAAAAATTTTAAAGAGAAATTTAGAATAGTCTAGAAGAATATAGAATATTGGAGAAGTTTCTAGAACAATCTAGAATAGTGTAGAAGAATCTAGAATGTTGGAGAAGTTTGTAGAAAGCTCAAGAATAACCTAGAACAATCTAGAAGAATCTAGATGTTGAAGAAGTTTCTAGAAGAATTTGAAAAGTTCTAGAACAATCTAGAAAAGTTTAGAATATTTTAGAAGGTTCTAGGAAATACTATAAGGTTCTAAAGAGATTTAGAATGTCCCGGAAAATTTCGGAAAGACTTAGAAGGTTGGAGAAGACTTTAGAATATTATAGATGAATCTAGATACTTGTGGAATTGTCATGTGCAAAATAAGCTTGAAACCTAGAAGAATCTAGCAGAGAGGAGATGGTAAAATATTCTAGGAATTCTTCCTTAAAATGACACATGTCAATATTTTCTAGAATAATCCTAGGAGGCCTATAAATAGAGCATTTAGGGATTGGATTAAGTATACAAGTGCACTTTCAAGAAAGAATAGAGTAAAAAAGAGAAGAAGGAAGGAATAGCATCTTATCAAAGGAGAAAGAAAATTGTGAAAGAAAGAGGAAAGACATCAAGCAACATACCATTGGACTTGAGGTGAGTGATTTGGTATGCTATGCATTTTCAAAAATTTTCGTAACCCTAAATATTTTAAAAACGATACATTATGTTTATTCATTATTACTTTTACCAAATATTTTTTTAAGTGTCTAAATATTTGTGGCATACGATGAATTCTTTTATGAAGTATTGTGACTCAATCACTTGTTTATATGGTAAGATTTTGTGATAGTGAATGGGACCATGATTAAAAATCCAGGAAAATTATTTTTCTGTGTGCAAGTGACTCTGGCCACTAGGGAACAGACCCGGGAGAGGCTGTGGTGACCCTAGTGCTCAACGGTTGAAGGAACAGTATCTGGTGCGTTCTAGTGACCTTCACCGGATTGTCTTAGGGAACAGACCCGAGATATGCTGTGGTGACCCTAAGTACAATGTTGGATCCAACCCTGAGATATATTTTGGTATTTGATTCCCATCGATTATTGGATATCGTACAATCTCCACCATTATGATATGATTCATCGTTGCGGTATGATTTCTGGTTGAAACCTGATTGTGTTATTCTTGAGAAATTGGTTATCTAGTGAAGTTATTTTTTTCAATCTTTGATTACATGTCGTATGCCAAAAATATTTTTTAGCCATTTTGAATATGCATGCCTTTCCATTCACTGGGTTTTTTAGGGAATTGATTTAGGGAATTGATTGAGGACTAATAGTGTTGTGACTTCCGTAGCATATACCATATAGCCAACTTTACTTGTTTGAATAATTGGGGCAAACAAGTTTAGGTATGTTGACTTTGACATACTGACATGAGATCAATTTAGTGTTAATGTTGTTTTTCACTCCTATATTATTAGTTTATTATTAGGCTTACGTGTTCCATAGGTTATAAATATATGGTTCACGGCCGGTCATGCCCTTAGAGTTGAGGTGTGGCACTCTCCCTCCTCCTTCCACTTTCTTTCTTTCTTTTCTTGAATCCTATACTATAATACAATTATTCAAGTTTCCACTTGGTATCAGAATTGGATCTTGAGTGGTGGGTGGGCCAAATCTCTCGCCCAATTGAATTTTTTGGTATGTTTCATTACAGTTACATGAGAAAAGGTGTAAAGAAAGCTATCCTACATCGAAAAATTAAGTAGACCCAAGGTCGGTTTATATACTTGAGGGGTCAATCCACCCATTGCCAATTAGTAGTGGGTTTGATGTGCAAATATTACAAGCTCCACCATGTCAATGGCCCAATAGCTAAAAGGATGCTACAGATTGGACAAAGCTAAAACCATGCTATCCACAGATATGGAAGACTTCACTCAGTATCTTAGAATAAACATGTCAACCATAATCTCAAGCTCTTGAACAGTAAAATACATGCAATGCAATATGATCAAAAGAAATCAAGGCTAATTGAACTTTATCCCTAAAGTGGTGGGCCATGGTCTATAACATATCTTACAAGTTTATCAGCACCATTAATTTGCAAAAAGAAAGGCAAAAACAATTGAGGAAAAAAAATGTCCAATAGCAACTTAAGGTCAACCATAATCTCAAGCTCTTGAACAGTAAAATACATGCAATGCAATATGATCAAAAGAAATCAAGGTTAATTGAACTTAATCCCTAAAGTGGTGGGCCATGGTCTATAACATATCTTACAAGTTTATCAGCACCATTAATTTGCAAAAAGAAAGGCAAAAACAATTGAGGAAAAAAATGTCCAATAGCAACTCAAGGTAGACATATAGACACAAAATGATTACTTTGTATAAATCAGCAGAACCAGCAACTCGAGTTGCAAAGTTCCCTTTCATACCAGCATCACCCTGCAGTTCAATCATTTCCAAATAAATGAGTCAATACAAGCCTCCAGACATTTAACCAAGTAGCTAAATGCATTTTCCTGGTAAAATACCAGATTGGGTCAAGTTGGATGATGCAAGGAAGAAACTAGCATAGAATGTTTTATTGAAAGAAAAGCTGAACTACATTGAACATACAGATAAATGGAAACACTCGATTCTAGAAGATTGTCTATATATAAGAAATTTGGAGAATATTGTGCATACTCATTCAATTCCTAAAACTCTACAGAAGACTTGGTAACCAAAATCTGTTACCAAAGACAGAAAGTTACTTTGTAAATCTCGACCAGTATGCCATAGCATCAACCGGTAAATAGACCGAATCCATTTGGCCGTTGCCCGTCCACAAATCAACCCTTTTCTCTTAACTTGAACAAGCTTAAAGCATCCATTTGAATGAACCAACTTGTTATACATCTCGAATTTTTTATTTACAGAAGACTTTTCATTCTATATATTCCACATATACCTAGATATCCCTGGGTATTTATTGTCTATATGTATGTTAATAATCAAATAAAACTCTCTAAACCAAACACTTCGTATTTGGTATGTTAAAGCACTATATTGTATGTAGCTAAATGCCATATATGAAGCTCTCAAGCCACTCTGAGCTCTAAAATAGTCAAAATTTGTTGTGATGGATCCCTTGCTCCCTTTCTTGTTCCACAATTAGATGTATTTACTTGAGTGCTTACGTTAAATGTGAGAATCTAAAAAGTAAAATCCCATAAAAGCAAACCTACAGTATGAATTGTGTTTTGTGACGCCTGCTCAAAATAGTAATTCTTTTCATATAATAATTATTCACTAATAAAAAACTTCCATTCCTCAATAGTGGCCTTTATTTACTCATGTGGGAGTTATAGCCTAGTTATTACGATGTTTTTTTAACTTTTTACCTATTCTGCCCTTACTATGATTTTTATATCTTACTCAGATCAGAGGGGTGTTCTTGTCAGTTGCACTCTTATTTGGCTACATATCCAAGGCTCTGCACTCAGTTTGTGTATTTTTTTTACTCCAAATAAATTCTAGTTGGTATCAGTGTCAGCCAAACCCTAGCCTTTCCTAAATCTAACCCTAACCCTAACCACCAAATCCTATCCTTCCCGTCGCTGCCCGCCACCTCGCGCACCCGTTCCCACCATTGCAGAAGCCTCCGGCACCCCTTCCCACTAGCGCTGCCACCTTATGCACCCCTTCCCACCAATGCTACCAATCCTCCATCTTGTGCAACGCAACGCCAATCCCTAGGGTGCGCTAGGGCCAGCTCACCCTATGGACTTTCAAAGGGGTCGGATCCCTTCCGTTGATCTAATTTTGATGCAATAGATCATCTATATATTTTTCTGGATTTCTTGGCGCCGTGACCTGTTATTTTGGGAGTTTTTTAGACCTCTTATTTATTGCTATTGTTCAACTGGGGGTATATTGTTCTCTCTTATTTTACTCTATTTATTTTTAGAGTAATTTCTATCACAGTTGCCACATTGTTATTATTGCTATGGCCACTAGTAAGGAACTTGAGAACTCTACTGTTGGTACTTCCACTAAGGGATACCGGCCACTTCTGCAAGGATTAACCCTTCCAACTTTATGTTTGACAAGTATACAATACATACTAGCACAATTGCATTACTGGGAATGTCAGATATGATCTCTCAAAAAGTTACAACACAGTTATCGGATAGCTGTAACTTTGCAAAGTAGTCACGCTCGTTTCAACTCTTTTTAGGGTGTGCTGGGAAGCTCGGTTGGCTGACCGGATCCAACCCGAAGCCAACTAATGACGACCCTAGATATTCTACGCAGTTCTCTGAGAACTACACTATTCTTGGATGGTTATTTGGATCTATGGAACCATCTGTTTACAAGATTCATCAGTTTCATAGCTCTATTCCGAAGCTATAGAGCGCATTATCAAAAGATGTATTCTCAACCAGGTCGTAGAGTTCTCAAGAGCTCTCATATGCTCGATAGAGAGATATGACAGTTCAGGACTACTATGGCTATTTGACTCAGCGCTAGCTTGACTATGAAACTCTATGTCCTCTTACTACTATTCTGAGGATAGAGCCCGAGGGAGCGGCATTTCTACATACTCGAGAGTAACAGGATAAGATTCACAAGTTCCTTATAGGGCTTCGTGATGAGTTTGAGAGACCTCATTCCTAGATATTGTCGATGTTTAGGCTTCCTTTTCTTTATGAGGTTTATTCTATGATTGAGCAGCATGAGTGTTGTACCCGTATTGCATCACTTCCAGTTGTGACCTTGACTCTTCAGGCCGGCTAGATGACCCTTGCAACTGTTGCAAGATCTCGCTCAGGAACTCCAGTCAGGGGTAGACAGCGTCCAGACCAGTGCTGACTAGGCACTCCAAACCAGCACAGACAGGGTGATTCTTGCCATTGTGATTATTATGGCTGATCAGGGCTGCTCCCGAGCTTAAGTCGCCTCATCATATTCTTCGAGGCGGTACAGCTACTATTGCTGAGAAACCACCGTCTACTACTGTTACCCCTACAACTATTGCTCCTCCTTGGCAGAGCAATGCTATCACTTTCAGATTGAATATGCTTATGTCTGTTATGACTTCTCCGGGTCTTATTACTGCTGCTGCGAGTACTACAGGTATACCTCGTACCTTTTATGCTCGCACCAATCCTTCTCTTCTTTGGATGCTACATTCGAGTGTCATTCGAGTGTGAATGACAGGTGAGGCTCATCACTTCACTATTTTCGATGAGCAGTTACACACAATGTTACCTGGATCGTGGATCGCTTTTGTACATAGTACGAATACAGGTACATGGTACGACACTTTCTTAGGTACGCGGTACGATGGAATAAGTTTAGTTGGTACAATATTTTGGGTCGTAATTCGTTTTGAAACTCTTATGTAAATCATTTTCATTACTATACAACATTATATATTATAAAATATTCATAAACACTAAATTAGTTACCATTTATTTTATAATTATGTTTGATTTTTTATTATTTAAAATAATATATACTTAAAAGTCTATATACATGTAGTCAATTAATATGTATTTTATATTTGTGCTTCATGTTATAAAGTGAATTGAGTTAGAGTTAATATTACAATTTGGGGTCGTCAATTTTGGTGATCCAGATCTTGAACCCACCTCGTTTGGAATCAATATACCCAGATCGTGGGTTGTTAAGGGTTTAGTGAATTGTGGTAACCATGGTTACACACACAAGTTCAATTAATAGATTAAACACATGTCCCTATTATTAGCAAAGGTACAATTTGCCTTCTAGATGGCCTTACATTACATTATGTTTTTCATGCGCCAAAACTGGCCATGAATCTATTACCTGTACATCAATTAGCCAGAGATTTTTGTTGTGCAGTAGTGTTCTTATCTGATACTTGTTATTTATAGGACTTGAGTACCAGGAGTATTGTTATCAAGGGACATGAGAGAGATAGACTTTACTATCTAGACGATCCACCTCTAGTTCCTCCACCGCCTGCACCTGCTTTATATTTATCTGTTTTTAACTTGCATGCTAGTATTTTACCTAATACTTGTGAAGATTTTTTGTCACAAACTGTTCAGTTGTGGCATGACAATATTGGGCATACAAATTTTAAATATTTGTGTATGTTATTTCCTGTTTTAAATAATGCTTGTACTAATGGTAAACTTGACTGTGTTAGATGTTTACTATCTTAACATTTTAGGAACAGTTATATTCCTCGCATGCACCAATCTCCTAAGCCATTTGACCTAATATACTCTGTTTTTGGGAACCCTCACCTATTACTGCTCTGTCAGGTGCTCGATATTATAGATGACCATACCCGTTGTACTTGGGTTTACTTTTTTGCATAGAAAGTCAGATATACTCCAAGTTATCACTCAATTTCTACAGATAATTAAGACACAATTCAATATCATTGTTCGAGTTCTTCGTTCAAATAATGCCAAAGAATATATATCTGATGTCTTAATGTCTCACCTTTCTTCCTAGGGTATCCTTTAATAGCTCACATGCCCATATACTACTGAACAAAATAAAGTTACTGAAAGAAAAAATAAGTCTACTAGGGATAGTATATTGTATACTTAGATGTATGGGGGTGCCTAAGTCTTATTGATATTTTATAGTTCTGACTTCTACCTTCCTATGCAATTACACACCATGTCATGTTATTCAACATAGGGCTCCATTACAGGTCTTATTTCCTGAGCGAATACTTTTTTCCGTCCCTCCTCGCGTTTTTGGTTGTACATGTTTTGTTCAGGATTAGTATCTCACTCGTCGTAAACTTGATGATAAAGTTATTCGTTGTACCTTTGTAAGCTATTGTCAACAGTCTAAAGTCTATTGGTGTTATGATCTAATCTAGTGTCATATGTATCAGTCTAGATGTTACATTTCTTGAGCATGTACCTTATTTTTCTGCTTCTAGGCCCGTGTCTGCATCACCAATTGATGACACTCCTTTTGATTTTCCCTTACCACCGAAGCCACTAGTCGTTGTCACTATAGAGTCACCAATTACACATGATATCCCACTTTCTCCTCCTTTGCAAGTTTATATCATCCCCCTGTAGATGTCCCTTTTACTTCAAACGATGCCGGTAATATTTCTCAATTAATTAAGCATACTATTGAGCACTAATAAGACTGCAGGTGTTGAGATTTTTGATCCAATTGATTTATCTAATGAGACTCTATCTGTAGAGGAGGATGATTCAGGACTTCGTTATCCGCGTCGTGACCGCCGGCCAATTATTCGCTATGGTTGGGCCACCAGGGCTTTATATTCGATTTCTAGTTATGTTTCTTATGCTAAATTATCTCCTACATTTCGGACTTATAGTATGACATTATCAAATACGCCGGTTTCTCACTCCGTTTCAGAGGCTATGCAGAAGTCTCAGTGAATTTTTGCTATGCAGACAGATATGGACGTTCTTCAGCGTAATCATACATGTGATCTTGTTTCTTTACTTTCAGAGGTGAAGCCTATTGTCTGTCACTAGGTTTACACCCTGAAGTTTCTTACCATTGGTACTATTGATCATCACAATGTTAAGTTTGTGACGAAGGGCATTACTCAAGTTCTAGGCCGTGATTTTGGAGCTACCTTTACCCTGGTGGCAAAGTTGACTACGGTTCGTTTGATTATCTCTCTGGCTGCCTCGTATTTTTAGCCCTTTCATCAATTGGATGTGAAGAATATGTTTCGTCGTGGTAATCTAAACGAGACTATTTATATAGATGCATCACTTGACTTTCGTAGCGAGAAAGAGTATACTAGAAAGATGTGTCAACTGCGTAAGTCTTTTTATGGACTGAAACAGTCACCACGAGCTTGGTTCTCTCGATTTAGTGATGTAGTTATACATTTCAGCTTCACTAGATGTCATGGTAATCATATATGCTTCATTCAACGGAATACTACTGGTCAGTGTGTCATTCTCTTTGTATATGTGGATGATATTATTATTACTAGGATGACATTTTTGGGATTGCAGAGGTCAAGGTTGACCTTGGAAAGGCCTTTGATGTGAAGGACCTTAAATTTCTATTGTATTTTCTTGGGATTGAGGTTGCATGTAGCAACAAGGGTATTATTCTCTCTTAGAGAAAATACATTTTGGATCTTCTCACGAATATTGAGATGTTGGGGTGTAAACCACATCATTACTTATGATTTCAAACCTAAAACTTACTGTTGAAGGCGAAGAGTAGAGAAATCCGACTGCTTATCAGCGGTTGGTAGGTAGTCTTATCTACCTAGTCAATACTAGGGCAGACATTTCATTTGTCATCATTCGGATTAGTCAGTTCATACATAAGCTGTGTCAATCTCATCTAGATGCGGTATATTATATTCTTCAATATCTCAAGTCTTGTCTTAGATTTGGGTTGTTATATACATTGGGATCTCTGACCGATTTTCTAACTTATTATTCAGATTTAGATTATGGGAGAGCTTGTGACGCTCGATTTACTACGGACTTCTGTGCTTTTCAAGGAATTCATCTTATCTCTTATAAGAGCAAAAAACAGGCAGTTGACTCCCGTTCATCAGCAGAGGCAGAGTATCGGACACAGGCGCTTGGCACATATGAGATTATTTGGCTACAATCTATTCTCAGTGATTTGAGATTTCTAGTGACTTTTTCATCTACATTATATATTGTAATAATCGATCTGCTATTCAGCTCACTTCTGACTCTATATTACACGAAAGAACAAAACATATAGAGATTGGTATTCACTTTCTTTGGGACAAGGTCAATTGCGGTATTGTTATCCCATCGTTTATGGGAACTAGTGATCAAGTTGTAAATGTCTTCACCAAACCTATCACTCTATTTATTCTCTAGAACTCAAACCTATTACTCTATCCCTTTTCTGGAACTCCATTGTCAAGCTTGGCTTAATTGACATATTTGCGCCTAACTTGAAAGTAGGTCTGTCAAAATTCAACACGACACGATTAATTGACACAATTAACCGCTGATTAAACAGGTTTAGGTGAGACCTTAACGGGTTCGAGTGATAAACAGGTCAACCCGTTTAACACGTTTAATAAACGAGTCGTGTTCGGGTGAGGCATGCTAACCCGTTTATCACTCGTTTACCCGTTTAAATAAATTTAATATAATAATAAATTAATAATTATTTTAAAAAAAATAATCAAAATTTATTAAAATTAACTATCCACAATATTTATATTCTC